>SJYO01048061.1:55520117-55855015 GCA_006410555.1 Capra ibex | reverse complement strand
TCGAGTTGACCTTAAGGTAGTGGAGGTGATCGAAACAAGTATCACTACGAAAGATTCCGGGTGAACTGAAGTGTAAGGTTCTACAGACCGAGATCTAATCACTAGTATAGTACTAATAGACCCAGCACTTCTAGAAAAAACATGTCAAGAAGGCACATAAGAACGGTGGAGAAGAATTATAGAAGACGAAGACAATCCAGGTATGGTAAAGACAGGAAATAGCTCGGGTAGAAACGTACTTTACAAGGGAACCATAGAGATTAAAAGAACTTCTCTAGAGATCAGAAAGGGTAAGACAACAAAAGGAGATAAAGAAACGTAACTAGCGACTCCTTCCGAAAGAATAGAGAAGAACGATAAGAAACCTTGAGACGTAAGTCTATGAAAATAGAAAGGAAAAGAGGAAACGAAAAGTGGAGAGAAGAAAAGTGTCGATAAACATTCCGGAGGGGTCTGTCGGTAAAACGAAAAAACGTAAAGAAAAGGTACCCCTACCAGAACTAGGGACAGAGGACATGTTACAGTGCTTGGAGTAAGGTATCAAGTAGTCCGTGAAATAGATAGTCTAAATCCGGAAATTTAGATAAAGAGTGAAGGTGACATATTAGTATTCCCTAAACTAAATCCAGTATGGAATACTATTTGCTATCGGCGTTTTATTGTGTTAAGAACAGGGTTTGGACGGAGTGAAAAGAAATACACTCCGAGGAAGACACTTCGTGTCATCTGTACAGTTTCAATCCACTATTAGGACTTTCTATTTAGACCCGATAAAAATTATGGTCCCGATCGTTTCTCAACCTGTACTGACTCGTTCATTCGTGTTGTGTCGTGTCGATCACCAAATGGTACTCACCTCAGTTTATTTTGTCTTGGACCGCTGTGGTCGGAATTAGTCACCGGGACGAACTCGGTCATCGTAAAGTTGTCACGTCTCTTGACGTTTCCTTACTTTTATTAGACACTAAAACTCCGTGAAGTAAAACGACGTCCTAAATAAGTTCTGCTTACCGACTTTCAGCCCTACATTCTATTTTCGTAATTTCTATTTATGGCGTCGACTAATATTTACGATAACTGTATGAGTCCCCCCGAAGGGTCCACCGAGAGTACCATTTCTTGGACGGACGGTTCCATCCTCTACAATCTCTACTCCCAAGCTAGGGACCGAACCCTTCTAGGGGACCTCCACCTTTGCCTTTGGGTGAGGTAAGAACGGACCCTTTAGGGTGTCTCTCTCCTCGGACGACCCGCCGTCAGGTGTCCCCACCTGTCTCAGTCTATACTAACTTCGCTGAATCGTGCTTCCGTGTGTATGTCCCACCCTTCTGATTTTATAAAACGAATTCCTTGTAAAGACCTCCAAACCAGTTTTGAAAAAAAAAAAAATTAAGGTCCTCTTTTCATTACGACAAACCCCAAACAAAAAAAAAAAACCAACAACAACAAGTAAACGAAAATTATAATAAATTGCAAATGATTTCGACTTAACCCGAAGGGTCCACCACTGCCACCATTTTCTTGGACGGACGGTTACCTCCTCTGTATTCTATGGACCAAAGTGGGGACCCACCCCTTCTAGGGGACCTCTTCCTTTACCGTGGGGTGAGGTCATAAGAACGGACCTCTTAGGGTACCTGTCTCCTCGGACCACCCGTTGTCAGGTACCCCAACGTTTCTCAGCCTGTGTTAACTCACTGATTTGTTATTATTTATGACCTCCTACTGAATACACGACCGTGGCGTACCCCTACTGGGTGTCTCTACAATACCCCTCCCTCCACCCTCCCCCCAAGTACAAACCCTTACGTACATTCTTAATTTCTAAAATTGTAAAATTTTTATTTTTTGATTTTTTTTTTTTTTTTCTTTTATCCGTAATAATAGGGGTACACAGTACCTTTTAGAAAGAAATACTGAGGAGACATGTACTGGGGGGAGAAGGAAAAGATGAAACATAATACCTTGTAAAAGTTTGTAAAATGTTTTGTCTCTTTTATTACATTACCTAGTGACGGTTCGGAGTTGTTAATAAATGTACACCTTTAGGATGAAAGTAGATAGATTGATCTAATAAAACTTTAATCAGGGTCTAAAGTGTAGTATAATAGGTGTGTATAAAATCACCACACAGAGATTTTCTATTCCTGAGTCTTTTTTAGTATTGGTAACCCTAAAAGAACCACCAGGTTACCGATTCTGAGATGTAAGGGTTACGTTCGTCGGCCCCAAACTAAGGACCAGCCCCTTGATCTAGAGTATCCGACGTCAATTTCTAGGGTGTATCGTGTCACTTCTGTCTTGATTCTGGACCACGTCGGTTTATTTATCTATTTACAATTTTTTTATATAGTATTGGTATTACAGTAGTAGTAGGGAATTTTTCGGAATTACAATAGTTTATAAGTTAGTCACAAGTCTATGAGCTTTAAAGAGTAATAAAAAATTGTCGAAAAATTTTAATCATAAAATACCAGGTATGTAACGTCAGTCAAATTTATACAAGATACAGAGAAAAGTGAATTTAATTGACAGGACGGAAGAAAAGAAAAGTAAACAACCCTTTTGACCCTATGAACCGTCAATGGATGTAAGACGTCAAACGACTGACGTAGGGACACCGTTGTAAGTTGTACAAAGGGATTCGGGACGTAAAGGACTTTTCATCACCAATGTAACACTAATCTAGTCCCAGGCAAAAAAAAAAAAAAGGTGGTTTGAAATTTGACAAATAAAACATGACCCCATCTCGGCTAATTATTTCGACACCATTAAAGTCCACTTGTCACTTCTCTGAGTCGGTATGTGTGTGTACATACGAAAGAGGGGATTTGGGGGGAGGGTAAGGGTGATTGTGACTCGTCTCAAGGGACACGATGTGTCATCCAGGAACGACCAATGTGTAAAATTTATACCGTCACACATGTACTGGAAGGGTTTCAGGTATTGATAGAGTCCCAGGTAAAAAACTGTTCCTATGAAGTATCGACCACGGCACTTGGAGGCTGACGCAGCGTAGTCGTAGTGCACCACAGACGAACAGAGGAGAAAACACTACGATCCTAACCGCGCGCTTAGGTCCGTGACGGTCGAACTAGGTAGGTAAATTTTCACGGGGTATTCGAAAAGGGGACTCTCAAAAATTGTCCGTGACTACTAGTAACGAATCTAGACAATAGAGTAATCGCTAATCTCTCCATGCCATGAGATTAGGGTCGTAAGGAGGAAGTAGATGATCGACCTTTCGAAGACTTTGTTCTTGAAAAGGAGTTGTTAAGTCGATAGGACTCTATACCAAGTATATCTTTTCTACTCCGTTTACGAGTCGAAAGGGAAAAATTTGGTCGGAAGTCTCACTACTCAGCCAAGGAATCGTTGGACATTTCCACTGGACACTCCTCCTAAAAAAAAAGGAGGACCATATTAATATTAGAGTGTGTAAAATTATATAAACTACTTAGAGTTAGGTAACCTCGACGAGCTTAATAAGGTAGAAAACTCTCAGAGAAATTGGAGTGACCGAGGACTGGACTCAGAAAACTTATGTTGGGTCAGTAGAGATTCCCAAAGGGGTCAGCGAGTCGTCGTTTCGTAGATAGACGTTACATCCTCTGAGTCCCAAACTAGGGACCCACCCCTTCTCGGGGACCTTTTCCTTTACCGTTGGGTGAGGTCATAAGAACGGGCCTCTTAGGGTATCTGCGTCCTCGGACGGCACGGCGCCCCAGGCTTCTCAGCCCGTACTGACTCTCTGACTTCTTGTTGATAGTAGAGACTTTCGGAGGAACGAAAGATCTTCCTGTTCTACGAGTAAAGAACGGGGTCGAGACCTTAGTCGCCACTGGGTGTCTTCGGGACCAAGGGAAATCACGGTGTCAACTCACCGGTGCACGACCACTGCCCCACGAAGGCCGAGGGCCCTAACGCCACGCTCGCCCAGAAAGGTACCGGTCTCGGTCTGTCCGGCGCGAAGACGAGAGCAGAGGAAGGTGACGGGAGCAAGCGAAGTGAGGACCGTGTGGGCGGAGGAATGAGTTCCACGGCGACTTTTCTTGTCTCTTGGAGGACGTCTCCCGGGAAAGAAACGGAGACCACAAAGGGTGTGAAGAGTGAGTCAGAAGGTTTGTGGCGACGAGTGAGGAGTACAGGAAGTCCGGAAATGAGTTTACAGTGGACGAGTCACTCTGGTAGAGACTTGTGGAGTAGGTTGTGCCCTGTGTCTTGGACGGGAGGGGTTATAAGGGGTGTGGAGAGGGACGGACTCAAAAGAGGGTCCTGGACGACCGATTAAGATACATTAAATCAACTATAAAACAGACGACAGACAAATGACTGATCTTACGTACAAAGATCTCCCGTCTCTGAAAACAGACGAAAAACATCCAAACGTAATCAATGGATGAAATATGTATCATCACATATATACAGTCAGGGTCAGAAGGTCCAGTAGGGCGAGTGGAAGAGGTGGAGTCACAGGCATGTGAACAAGAGATGTACACAGAGATAAAGACGAAACGTCTATCCAAGTAGACGTGGTAAAAAGATCTAAGGTGTATATACCCAATTCTATTCTGTAAAAAGAGAAAAACTGAATGATGTGAGACATACTGTCGAAGATCCAGGTAGGTGTAGAGATGTTTACCGTGTCAAAGTAAGGAAAAATACCGACTCATTATAAGGTAACATATATGCATGGTGTACAAGAAATAGGTAAAGAAATAGGTGTAAAAAGCAATAGGTATGGGTAAGGGTAAATCCAATGAAGGTACAGGACCGATACCATTTATCACGACGTTACTTATAACCCCATGTACCTAGAAAACCTTCATACCATGATCGTGTTTTTGTCTTTATACCTGGTTGCCTTGTCTTATCTTTCGGGTCTCTATTTGCGTGTGTGGATACCAGTGGATTAGATACTGTTTCCTCCGTTCTTATATGTAATATGTTTTCATATGTCAAAGAAGTTTTTCTCCACGACCCTTTTGACCTGTCAACGTACTTTTTCTTACTTTGATCTCGTGAGGAATTGTGGTTTGTGTTTTTATTCGAGTTTTACCTAATCTCTCGAAACAGGTAAAACCTAATGTGTCAAGACAAAACAAGTCTCTACATAGGCACCGTAGATCTCGTCCCAGACCGACACTCATCGACGAATCATTTATCAACAACTTCTTTACTTGACTCTCCTTTATTCGCATAACACTGGCTGGATTCGGGTAGATCAGAAAGTTAATAACCTGCGGAGACCGTTTGTAGACATCTGAGGTTTTTAATCTAAAAACACCCCTTACATTCGAGTGGGATGGGGGTAATAAAGTGCTAGTTCAGACCTTTGTCCCGATTAAATCAGTGTGTCAACAGTCTGAGTACCCGGGGACCTTCCTGACACCAAATATTCGACTCACTCTGTCCAATATGCTTTCTGTCCTCAGTTCCTACTGAGAGGTCTCAACATAGTAAAAACAAAAACAAACAAACCCCCAAAAAAACCATGTTTGGTTTTGAAAGTCTCACCGTAAAGGTAAATGATTTTACTCCCTCTTTTGGTCTCTTCGTTCGAAACTCCCTGTTTAGGATAACCACAACTGTCGATCATTCTATGACCTCGACAGTGCACCCGTTAATCTATCGTCCCAAAGGTCAAGTCTCCTCTCCACGACGAACCTATCTCTTTGCGCCCCCAGTAGCCATGTCTCTGCCATGAATTTCGGTACTCTGTGCCTCTCTACTCCGTCTCGCCGCTACTTCCGACTCCTGGCTACGAAGCCGGGAAATTCCAGGCCCTCACGGGACCGTCTGCCGGTCCTTGACACCCCGCGCACAACAGGACTTTCACAAGGTCCCGAAGGGATCCCCGGGTCACCAGTTCTTAGGTGGACGACTACGGCCTTCTGGCCTCAAACTAGGGACGAGACCCTTCTAGGGTGTTCGACACCTCGTTGGTTCGAGCACGTGACGTAGATAATCCGGTCACGAGACCTCGACCCTCGGAGTCGACGACTTCGGGTACGCGGTCTCGGACACTTGACGTCACTCTCTTCGGCCCTGTCGCTCTTCGGCCTCTCGCAGCGGGCCTCTTGTCGTGGAGCGGCACGGCGTTGGTCTCGGCCTCTCGTAGCGGGTCTCTCGTCGGGGGCGGCACGGCCTCGGCCTCTCGTAGCGTTGGTCGCTCGTCGGGGGCGGACCGGCGTTGGTCTCTCGCAGCGGGCCTCTCGTCGGGGGCGGCACGGCGTTGGTCTCTCGTAGCGGGTCTCTCGTCGGGGGCGGAACGGCGTTGATCTCTTTTCGGGCCGCGTCGTTGTCTCCGGGTTGAGTCGGTTTTTGTTAATCTATTTATTTTAATGTTTCTTTTCTCGAGGTTTGTATTGTACCTAAAGGAAGTTATTTAAATTTTTGTCTTTTCTTCCACAAAGTTCCTCCTGTCTCACTCGTCGACGGAATTTTCCTTCATCCTATCCGGGTCATTCTATACACACACTTACGCGAGTCAGTGACGTCAGTACCGACTGAGGCGATGAGGTGTCTGACATCGGGCGGTCCGAGGAGACAGGTACCCTAGAGGTCCTTCTTATGACCTCATCAACGGGAAAGGATGAGGTCCTCTAGAAGGGCTGGGTCCCTAGCTTAGGCACAGAGGACATAACGCCCACCTAAGAAATGGTGACTCGGTGACTCTTACGAGGTTCATCCCACTGGTCACCTAATTTTTCTCATTGATCGGTAGGGATCTCCTCTTTAGTTTTGGTGGTGTGTGTATGTGGGGTCAGGGGTCCCTCTAAATAGGACTTCATTTAGTATTTGTCATCTCCAAAAAGGTCCACGTAAAATGACCTGCCCCCGTTGGTCATACCGGGTTACGAAGCACCCGACCTTACCCCCCGCACGTCGAAACACAGAGACTAGGAGTCCCGTTGTGAGACCGGTGGAGTCACACCTTTGGTCTCGTAAGGAATCCGTCCCAATCCCTTCAAAAAAAGTAAGGATCCTTTATAGTGAGACCCCGTCGGGGGAGAGAACCCGCAGTTCCCGTCCTTCCCACCGAAGTCTCGACTGTCCACGTTACCTTACTCGACGGAATTTCACCGCCACACCGTCATTGACACCCTAACCCCACCCCGGGATCAGTAGGGTCCACCTTAGACGGAGTATAGGTGAAGAGGGGTGAAAGAATAACGGGAAGTACAGTCTTGGTAGTCGGAAGGATGGATCTCTGGAGGGGGAGAGTAGAAGTAAGCTAGGGTGAAAAGGGGTTGAAACTGACGAAGTCGAAGAGGAGCCTCGTGTTTTTCCAGTTAATTCCGTTTAAGTATTATTAGCTTTTGTTGCTAGTGAAACTATGTCCGATCCCACTCCCACTTTCAACGAGTCAACACAGGTTGAGAAACGCTGGGGTTCCTGATATGTCAGGTACCTTAAGCAATCCGGTCTTATGACCTCAGTCATCGGATAGGGAAGAGGTCCCCTAGAAGGGTTTGGTCCTTAGTTTGGTCCTAGAGGATTTAACGTACGTCTAACAAATGATTGACTCGATATTCCCTTTCTAACTCTGTTTAAAGAGGAAATCACCTTGTGGAGGTTAAGGGGTAGACCGGACAAGAGAACCCGGATTCACGGACATCCGAGGTCTTGATTTCTCCACCCGTTCCCCTTTCTCCTGGTAAGTCAAGTCAAGTCAAGTCAGCGAGTCTACACAGACTGAGAAACAATAGGGTACCTGACGTCGTACGGTCCGGAGGAACAGGTAGTGTTGAGGGACTCAAATGAATTTGAGTACAGGTAACTCAGCCACTGTGGTAGGTTGGTAGAGTAAGAGACAGTAGGGGAAGAGGAGGATGGAAGTTAGAAAAGGTCGTAGTCCCAGAAATGGTTACTCAGTCAAGAAGTGTAGTCCACTGGTTTCATAACCTTAAAGTCGAAGTCGTAGTCAGGAAGGTTACTTATAAGTCTTGACTAAAGGAAATCCTACCTGACCAAACTAGAGGAACTTCAGGTTCCCTGAGAGTTCTCAGAAAGGGTTGTGGTGTCAAGTTTTCGTAGTTAAGAAGCCGTGAGTCAAAAGAAATACCAGGTTGAGAGTGTAGGTATGTACTGATAACCTTTTTGGTATCGAAACTGATCTGTCTGGAAACAACCGTTTCATTACAGAGACGAAAGTTCAGATTACGTCAAAGTACAGTTTATTTCCTGTCGGATAGGGAAGTGGTCTCGATAGAGGAACTCTGAGAATTGTACACGTGGCGGGAGAATGTAGTGGTGATCGGTTAGTCTTGTTTCGGTGTGTGGGACGTCGGGAGTGGGGTTTTAGACGACTATTTTTGGAGAGGGACGTTTAGTAGTCCCTCGAGTTCCAAAAACTCGTACTCGGTGAACAAGAGGAACGAATCGGGACGTTATTCGGAAAGAGGCTTGAGGGTATAAAGTCAGACAAACTGGAGTGACATGGGACCCATGCACTTGAAACAAACCATTGTTCAAGTAGGTATTTTATGTTACGAAAGGTCGGTGTCTAAGGAAATCTGTTTAGATGGACTTACCTAAACCTGGACAGGGGATCCGTAAACTCCACTTTTTGTCTCATAAGCAATACAATGGTGAAGTTAGGATTTCCTTTAGTTGGGACTTATAAGTAACCTTCCTGACTACGACTTCGACTTCGAGGTTATGAAACCGGTGGACTACCCTTCTCGGATGAGTAACCTTTTCTGGGACTACGACCTTCCTCACTCCCGTTCTCCGCTTCCCCTGCTGTCTCCTACTCTACCAACCTACCGTAGGGACTGAGTTACCTGTCCTCAAACTCGTACGAGGTCCTCCACCACTTCCTTTCCCTCCGGACCGTACGACTCAGGTACCCCACCGTTCCCTGTGCAGACTCGCTGACTTGTTCTTGTCTTTTTTTTTCTTTCTTTTTGTTCCAGTGTCTTGCAAAGACTTAGACATCGTCTAACCATGTATCTCTCTTTTCTTTGTACGTAAAGGGATGTATGGAATAACAATAAAACGTCAATAACCTTACATGTACTTAGTCGATAAGTTTTTAATTAATTTTTTTTTTTTGATTTTTTTCGTGAATCTTTTGGTCACGATAGGTTAACTAACTAACTAGAACCGGAAGGGCCCTCGTGAACGTCTACTCTTAGCTTCCGTCCTTCCGAAAGTCTCCCTATGCAACTAGATCCCTTCCAAAATTTCGGTCCCCACCCGAACCCTCCTCTGACCTTTTTCGTAGTCATCTGGATCTCTGTTAGCGCGAACTTTCTTGAACACTTCATGAATTCAAGGGACTGTGAACCCTTAATGTAGGATCGACACTGTGGTAATACCTTCACTCTTACACGACCAAATCTTACGGGTCCCGTGAATGGAGGTCAAGACCTCTGACAGGTTCCTCAGAGGAGACGTCAGAACTTCCCGATACCGTAGTGGTATTTTAGAATGAGACCCTTCGTTGGAGAGAGTCAACGACGAAAGACCATCAATTAACATCTTAACGAAATTAGTACAATTTTGGTTTGACCAGTAATCGAAACTTACCTCTTTCTAGTTCTCTTGTCCGCCCTTTCTATGATCGACTTCGGTCTAGCGACCACCGAGTACCGAACAAGAAGTGAAATGGGGAGGATAGTTGTCACAAACACTGGACCTCAATGACTCATTCTTTCTGAGTCCAATCGTAGAGTAGAGGTGGTAATAAATCAAGCTACCGGGACCCGTTTAACTTGATCATAGAAGGAACCATCGCCCTTTGTGAGTACCGACGAAGTCACGATATCAATCCTAGTCTACTCTCGGAAACACCTTGAATCAGTCGTTAAAAACACGTTAAAGTACACTATCCTTCTCCCGATTTCGTCAGGAACACGAGATCACATTCTCTATCTAATCTTCTAGTGAAGTACCGTTTATCTACCTCCTTGTCACCTTTGTGACAGTCTGATATAAAGACCCGAGGTTTTAGTGACGTCTACCACTAATGTCGGTACTTTAATTTTCTGCGAGTGAGGAACCTTCCTTTCAATACTGGTTGGATCTGTCGTATAAGTTTTCGTCTCTGCAATGAAACGGTTGTTTCCAGATAGATCAGTTCCGATACCAAAAAGGTCACCAGTACATACCTACACTCTCAACCTGACACTTCTTTCGACTCGTAGCTTCTTAACTACGAAAACTTGACACCACAACCTCTTCTGAACTCTCAGGGAACCTGAAGTTCCTCTAGGTTGGTCAGGTAGGATTACCTCCAGTCAGGACTCATAAGTAACCTTCTTGACGATGATCTCGACTTTGAGGTTATGAAACCGGTGGAGTACACTTCTCAACTGAGTAACCTTTTCTGGGACTACGACCCTCCCTAACCCCCGTCCTCCTCTTCCCCTGCTGTCTCCTACTCTTCCGACCTACCGTAGTGGCTGAGCTACCTGTACTCAAACTCACTTGAGGCCCTCAACCACGGTCTGTCGCTCCGGACCGCACGACGCTAAGTACTCCAGCGTTTCTCAGCCTGTGCTGACTCGTTGACTTGACTTGACCTGACTTCTTTCTCTTGGTCCTTACCGAAAGAACTGTATTTCGGTAAAACACTAGATTCGGACCGGCGTTACGAACGGGAACGTGTCCAGAGTCATTAATTATTAGAATTCTCTCCCCTACATGTTTGTTCCCTCTTCGTCAGTTCTTTGTTATCCCGTCAGAACCCGTCCTTATACGGGGTTCCTTATACGTATTGTTATGTAGAAATGTAACACGTCCTAAATTCCGGGGGGTGGGTCTACCAGTTGTGGTTTTAGTCTAACTAATATAAGAAACGTTGGTTTCTACCTCTTCGAGATGTGTCAGTCGCTTTTGATCTGGCCCTCGACCGACACCGAGTCTAGTACTTGAGAAATAACGGTTTAAGTCTGAATTTAACTTCTTTCATCCCTTTTGGTGATATGGTAAGTCCATACTGGATTTATTTTAGGGAATACTAATATGTCATCTTCACTCTTTATCTAAATTACCTGATCTAGACTATCTCACGGACTACTTGATACCTGTCTCCAAACACTGTGACATGTCCTCTGTTCCTAGTTCTGGTAGGGGTACCTTTTCTTTACGTCTTTTCGTTTTACCGACAGACTCCTCTCACTTCAACAAGTCAGTACAGGTTGAGAAACGCTGGGGTACCTGACATCTGATGGTCTGAAGAGGCAAGCACCTTAAAAGACCCGCTCTTATGACCTCACCCAACGGTAAAGGAAGAGGTCCTCTATAAGGGTTGGGTCCCTAACTTGGGTCCAAAGGGCGTAATATCCGTCTGCGAAATGGTAGACTCGGTGGTCCCTTCAGGACTCCTCCGGAATGTTTATCGACACTTTTCTTCTCTTCGCTTTTGGTTTCCTCTTTTCCTTTCTATATTCGTAGACTTAAGTCTCAAGGTTTCTTATCGTTCTTCTCTATTCTTTCGGAAGGAGTTACTAGTTACTTCTTTATCTCCTTTTGTTGTCTTACCCTTTCTGATCTCTAGAGAAGTTCTTTTAATCTCTATGGTTCCCTTGTAAAGTACGTTTCTACCCGAGCTATTTCCTGTCTTTACCATACCTGGATTGTCTTCGTCTTCTATAATTCTTCTCCACCGTTCTTATGTGTCTTGTTGACATGTTTTTTCTAGAAATGTTGGTTCTATTAGTGCTACCACACTAGTAGTGTATCTCGGTCTGTAGGACCTTACACTTCAGTTCACCCGGAATCTTTCGTAGTGACACTTGTTTCGATCACCTCCACTACCTTAAGGTCAACTCGATAAAGTTTAGGACTTTCTACTACGACACTTTCACGATGTGAGTTACACAGTCGTTTAAACCTTTTGAGTCGTCACCGGTGTCCTGACCTTTTCCAGTCAAAAGTAAGGTTAGGGTTTCTTTCCGTTACGGTTTCTTACGAGTTTGATGACGTGTTGACGTGAGTAGAGTGTACGATCATTTCATTACGAGTTTTAAGAGGTTCGGTCTGAAGTCGTTATGCACTTGGTACTTGAAGGTCTACAAGTTCGACCAAAATCTTTTCCGTCTCTTTTGTCTCTAGTTTAACGGTTGTAGGCGACCTAGTAGTTCTTTCGTTCTCTCAAGGTCTTTTGGTAGATAAAGACGAAATAACTGATACGGTTTCGGAAACTGACACACCTAGTGTTATTTGACACCTTTTGAGACTTTTTCTACCCTTATGGTCTAGTGGACTGGACGGAGAACTCTTTGGAGATACGTCCAGTCCTTCGTTGTCAATCTTGACCTGTACCTTGTTGTCTGACCGAGGTTTATCCTTTTCCTCACGCAGTTCCGACATATAACAGTGGGACGAATAAATTGAAGACACGTCTCATGTAGTACTCTTTGCGACCCGACCTCCTTCGTGTTCGACTTCAGTTCTAACGGTCCCCTTTATAGTTATTGGAGTCTATACGTCTACTGTGGTGGGAAGACCGTCTTTCACTTCTTGATTTCTCGGAGAATTATTTTCACTTTCTCCTCTCACTTTTTCAACCAAATTTCGAGTTGTAAGTCTTTTGATTCTAGTACCGTAGACCAGGGTAGAGAAGTACCCTTTATCCACCCCTTTGTCACCTTTGTCACCGACTGAAATAAAAACCCCCGAGGTTTTAGTGACGTCTACCACTAACGTCGGTACTTTAATTTTCTGAGAATGAGGAACCTTCCTTTCAATCCTGGTTGGATCTATCGTATAATTTTTCGTCCTTTTTTCCTTTTTTCTTTGTTGTTTCGTCTCTGTAATGAAACGGTTGTTTCCAGACAGATCAGTTCCGATACCAAAAAGGTTACCAGTACATACCTACACTCTCAACCTGACACTTCTTTCGACTCAGACTTCTTGCCTACGAAAATTTAACACCACAACCTCTTCTGAGAACTCTCAGGGAACCTGAAGTTCCTCTAGGTTGGTCAGGTAGGATTTCCTCTAGTCAGGACCCACAAGTGTCCTTCCGGACTACGATTTCGACTTTGAGGCTATGAAACCGGTGGAGTACGCTTCTCAACTGAGTAACCTTTTCTGGGACTACGACCCTTTCTAACTCCCGTCCTTCTTTACCCCTACTGTCTCCTACTCTACCGACCTACCGTAGTAGTTGAGTTACCTGTGTTCAAACCCATTTGAGGACCTCAACCACTACCTGACCCTCTGGACCACACGACGCTAAGTACCCCAGTGTTTCTCAACCTGTGTTGACTCGTTGACTTGACTTGACTTGACTTGGGTCTACCTCCTGTCTTACTACTACGACTGGGAAACCTGAAGTTAGTTCAGGGTGCATCTGTGACAGTTGAAAAACCAGGTTAAGACACGAATTAAGAGGAAACGAGTTCGGGGTACTACTTATACTTACACAGACGGACGGACGAATCAATGAGTCAGTACAGGATGAGAAACGTTAAGGTACCTGTGTTTCCGAGGAGACAGGTATCCTAAGAGGCCCGTTCTTATGACCTCACCCAACGGTAAGGGAAGAGGTCCCCCAGAAGGGTTGGGTCCCTAGTTTGGGTCCAGAGGACGTAACCGTCCGCCTAAGGAATGACAGACTCGGTGGTCCACTTCGGGAAACGAGTTCGGGTGAATACTTATACGTATATGGGAATCAAATTTTCGAGGAGTCAAAACGACAACCCCTCTGTAACGAAACCCTTTCCCAAGAATAAACGATTCAGTGAAGTCAGTACAGACTGAGAAACGTTAGAATGCCCCACCTCGGACGGTCCGAGACAGGTACCCTAAGAGGTCCGTTCTTATGATCTCGCCCAACGGCAAAGATTAAGGTACCCTAGAGGGCCTGGGTTCCTAGTTTCGGTTTAGATAAGACAGAGGACGTGACCGTCCGCCCAAGAAATGGTGGACCCTTCGGAATAAACGACGTCCACTGTTATTCAGGAAGGAAGAGGGTGAGAAACCGAACCAACACAGGTAGCCGAGTCCTAGGTAGTTCTCCATTTGGGTTGAAAGACCATTCTTTTCCCGAAGTCTCCGTTAGACTCTCCATTCACGATTTGAGGCCCAACCAACTCCCTCTTTCCCACGTCTAAACGTCTCCTATTTTTTATGTATGTAATTATTGTCAACTTCGTCTACGTGGGAGCGGGGACCTTGAGACGTGGTGCAGCGAGGTCAATTGAAGAGTCGTAGACAGTCACGACACAAACATACGATGTCAGTTAGGGGGAGAAGATCTTGTGTTAGAAGAGATGTCCGAGACGGCACAAAGGACGACCCAGAGAACGTGGATCTTAAGAAGAGAAGGAAGGAAAAAAAAAAAAAAACCTCCTCCCTCGCCACCCATTGAACTAACATAAAATTCTAATACTATTCAAGTATTTTACAAACTCTGAAAATCAAAAAAAGAGACGCTGGACTTTATGTCAGTAGGGACCCATAGGAGTCTTCTGAGAAAGTCATTGTAAGGTCATTGACCAAGGTCATTGACGTCCGGTCATTGTAGTGACCAATGAAACGTTATTGTGGCATAATTTCCCATCTATCCTGGGTCTAGAGGACTCGGGTGACGAAAAAATTTCCAATCTAACTTTAGTGAGAAAATGAGAGAAGGCACTCATAACTGACTAAATCTAAAAGAAGAAAAAAAAAAAAAAACCTAGTTAAAACCATTGAATATAAAATGATCCTTAAGTACCTAAAGGAGATATAAAAGTTTATATAATGACCTCACAACATGTCTAAAAGGATTCCAAGACACATAGAGAAGGTATTGTTAAGACTGAGGGTTGAATCATCCACCTTCTCGTCCGTCGTTTTATACTAACTCCTTTTTCCCAGTTTTCCTAATCCCAACTTGGTTCTCTCGACTCATAATACGGTCCGTGACGTCTATGTTTCTATACGGTTCGGAGTACCCCGAAGTATAAGGCAGGTAAAACCCCATAGAGGGGGAGAACGTTTTCCCTGTGAAAAGTTTCCTTTCACTCAAAGGTTATTAGATTTGACTTTTGATTACTCCTCTTTTTATTTCTACTACTAAGTTTATCTACATTGGGTTATTCGATTCAGAATTAGTAGCTAAAGGGGTAGTAGTAATAAACTTGAATCACAAGTCCTCTCATTCAGGAGTGGGTTTAGTAATTTCGGAGACGGAGGGTCAGAACACGAGAAAACGTTAGACAGGTTTAATGTAGACGGTTAGTGACTAAAAAAAGGAGGAACCGTCGTCAACCGTATTGACTCAAAGGATAACAAAGACAGAAACCAAACGGTAACGAAGAAACGCAGGGAAGGACGAGGGAAGGATACGACACCCCTCAAAGGAGTACGAACCTTTCAGAGAGAGATCTCAAATATATAGTTTAAACCAGATATAGTTTATTATTATCTATTTATAACCACATATGGTTATTATGTATACATGGTCTATTATCCCTGAAGGACTACCGAGTGGCCATTTCTTAGACGGACGTTACGTCTGATCCTAAACTAGGGACCCACCCCTTCTAGGGGAACCTTCTCCCGTACCGTTGGGTCAGGACATAAGGACGGACCTCTTAGGGTATCTGTCTCCTCCGACTGTCCGATCTCAGGTACCCCAGTATTTTTCAGTCTGTGTTGTCTTAACTGACTTGTGCGTGTGTACGTGGTTTATTATCTACTATATAACAAACCCTATATCTGGTTATATATGTTGTATGGTTTATGATCTATATAACAAACCCTATATGGTTTATTATATATATATACAACAAACCTTATAAGGTTTAACACACACATATATATATATATAGTTTACAGTATATATAGTTTAAACCATATATAGTTTATTATTATCTTTATGTCTCTTCCGTATTTTGTTGTGTCTTTATGTATCTTCCGTATTTCATTATCTTTATATTTTGTTAAATCTCCTTCCCCTCTAACTTAGTCTTCCTCTTTTTTAACAATGGGTTTATCCTAAACTCTTTACGTATCCCTTTTTAACTCTTTACGAGTCTTTCTGACTCCCGACCTCCCCTTCCCCCGTGGTCTCCTACTCTACCAACTTACCGTAGTGACTGAGTTACCTGTACTCGAACTCGTTTGAGGCCCTCTACCACTTCCTGGTCCTTCGGACCATATGACGTCAGGTACCCCAGTGTTGCTGTCCTGAATCGGTGACTTGTTGTTGTTCGACGTAGTATGGTCTGACACACAAATAACTCCCTTCCTTAGACAATACAATAGTCTAGGATGTCGGGTCCAGACGGCTCTGTTCCGTAAGTTAATTGTGGACCTCTTGGTTGACTATGTATGAAAACGTGAATCCGTCCGGAATAAAAATTACAAATTTAAAACCTTGACAAAATTAAATGTCTTTATCGATTTCTATCATGTTTCTCGAGGGTGTACTGGACACGGATCACAAGGACTGATAAGTGTAGATTGTAATTATACCGCAAAACAGTGTTGATTACTTGGTTATGACTAAGTAATAGTAATTGATTTCAGACATACCGTCAGGTTAAAAAGAAACAAAAATGGACTACAGGAAAGAAGATTAAGGTTCTAGACTGTAATGTACCTCAACGGTGTAAAGAAACCCGAATAAAACCGACACTGTCAAAGGGTATGAAAGAAACTTGACTTACCGGAACTGATAATTCGTCACGACCAGCCGAGAAAACATCCCATAGGGAGTTAACACTAAGCAGATTAAAAAAAAAAAAAGGACTAATCTGTCCTCAACACCCAAACCCCCTTCTTCTGACTCTCTAGTTCACAGGAAGAGTAGTGTGGTATGGTTCGGATGTCTGAGAGTTACCCTAAATAGGTGTAACTACAACTGGAACTAGTGGACCACTTCCGTGACAAACGGTCCAAGGAGGTAAGATTTCCACGAGTAGGGGGGTTAGGAGTGGGAAGAGTGTGACGTGAGAAACCTTCTTTCGTCTCAACATTGTGTGAAACTTCCTCACCCTCAATCCGAGGTGGAGGACCTCCCGACTCATAGATGAATTTAAAAAACCCTAAGAAGACGTACCCTCTACACAGAGAGGTGAGGGCACAAATAAATGAGTTAGTACACAAATGTAGTCATATCTGAGGACCTATAAATAAAATATGAAACCCAATATTAGGTCACGGTGAAATACAACAACGAGTTTACGAGGTTGAAACCGGTAATCACTCACTTCAACGAGTCAGGACAGACTGAGAAACGCTGGGGTACCTGACACCGGACGATCCGAGGAGGTAGGTACCCGAAAAGGTCCGTTCTTATGACCTCATCCAACGGTCAAGGAAGAGGTCTCCTAGAAGGGTTGGGTCCCTAACTTTGGGTCCAGAGGGCGTAATATCCGTCTACGAAAAGGACAGACTCGGAGGTCCCTTCAGATAAATAAACCGGTGTGACCCAAAATCAATACCGTGTGCCTGAATCATCACACCACCAGGTATACGACTCAGCGGGTGTTGTACACCCTAGAATCAGGGGACTATTCCCTACGGTGGACACAGGGACGTAATATCCTGTCTAAAAATCGGTGACCTGGTGGACGCTTCAGGGATCTCCGAGAAAGTAAACTGAGGAAACAGGGAAAGTGCATGGACGTAGTAGTACGTCAAACAAAACAACACACACACACATAACAAAAGAAAAATTAGAAAACCGTTACGGTGTACCGTACACCCTAGAGTCAAGAGACCGGCCCCTGACTTGTACACGGGGGACGTAGCGTTCGGGTTTCAGAATTGGTGACCTGGTGGTCACTTCAGGGTACAAACAAAATTGTGAAATGAAAGATCGGGATGTTCTACGAGGTCCGAGTGGAACATATCGAGACCGGACTCAGACTCTTAGTCGGTAAAGAGACTCCTGGGGATCAAGAAGAATAACTTTTTACCATGTACGTATGATATCTGGTTCTGGATCCGTGAGCTATACGAGTGGTAGTGACCTCACAACACCGAGGGTCCGGAAGAGTCGACTGTCGTTCTTTGTATACCCTTCTAGGAAAATTAGAATGTTTCTAGAATTTTTTTTTTTTTGTTTTGACCTCGTTAAATCCGAAGGGACCGGCAAGTCACAGTCCGAGAAAACGACAGAGAGGGACGGTCAAGGAAACACCGTCAAGTTTAGCCAGACAGGACGGAGGAGAGGAACGGATGGGGACGAGAAGAGAGACGACGTCACTCGACTGGGGACTTCCGACGTAAAGGAGTCGAGGATCGAGTCGGTCGAAGACGGACGTCGTTCACCTCCCGTCGGACAGGTCGTCGTTTCCATGCAGGAGATCCCGAGACCGAGGACGACCTGTCCGGGTGACACTACGACAGAAGATCTGGGACGACGGTAGCGGAGTCATGAAACAGGGAGGACGGGTCTCCACAGTTACCGAAGTCTGACGTCAGAAAGACAACGGGAGAGGGGCTGGGGACACCCGAAGAGTCGAAGAAGATAGTACGTACATTGGTAAAGAGACTTATTTAAGAAAGACAAATTTTATGTGTCACGACCCTGAAGAGACCGTCAGGTCACCAATTCTGAAGGTGACGTCCCCCGTGCCTAAGATAGGGACCAACCCCTTGATTCTAGGGTGTACGGGACACCACGGTAGTTTTATTTATTTATTTATTTACGTAATCTTATCTTATGTGTCACGAAAGATGAATCGGATAAACCTGGGACTCTGTCTATGTGTACATTAAAAAAAAAAATATTTCACCGGGGTTCCACCCCCGAAGGGAAGGGACCACCAGGTCACCAATTCTTAGACAGAACGCTACATCCCCTGTGCCCAAGTCAGAGACCAGGTCCTTTTAAGGTGTACGGTACCCCCGCTGATTCGGGTACGGGACGTTCATGACTTCGTCCGCACGGGAGCTAGGACACGAGGTGCCGTTTTCCTCGGTAGCGCCACTCTTCCGGTTCGACGAGTGGATCTCTCATCGACGGTGGACGACGTTGATCTCTTTCGGTCCCGTGTCGTCGTTTCGGGGTCGTGTCGGTTTCTGTTTTTATTCATTTATTTATTTATATGCTTATGTAAGAATTTTTCTGTCTCACCGGGGTTTCTTACTCTCACCCCAAACCCTCAGTTCGGTCAGTGACGACACCTGTTGACTCCGAACTGGGGTGACCCCTCCGGCTGAACGATCCCTCTTACCTGGAGTTTCGGCGGTCCGACGGAGGGCTCCGAGGTTCCAACGGATTTCTACCCATTGAGGAACATGGAGGTTCAAAAGTGTGTCTAGACCAACCGAGTCACCCAGGGGTGTCCGTACGGTACCTACCACCGTCAGGAGTGGAGGTAGGGGTATCTTTAGGTTTCCAAGTTAACCGTCGGTTCCCCTCCCCGACAACCCTGGATGCACGGATTGACAAACGGCGTCTTCACTGATTTCAAATATTCTCCCCTACCCGGTGCTCCTAAGCTCCGTCCGTGTCTCCAGAGGTTGTCTAAAAAGCGTCCAAGACAAGGAGTACGAGACGAGTCCGGAAAAAAGGGAGAGTAANTGATTCTAGGGTGTACGGGACACCACGGTAGTTTTATTTGTTTATTTATTTACGTAATCTTATCTTATGTGTCACGAAAGATGAATCGGATAAACCTGGGACTCTGTCTATGTGTACATTAAAAAAAAAAACATTTCACCGGGGTTCCACCCCCGAAGGGAAGGGACCACCAGGTCACCAATTCTTAGACAGAACGCTACATCCCCTGTGACCAAGTCAGAGACCAGGTCCTTTTAAGGTGTACGGTACCCCCGCTGATTCGGGTACGGGGTGTTCATGACTTCGGACGCACGGGAGCTAGGACACGAGGTACCGTTTTCTTCGGTAGCGCCACTCTTCCGGTTCGAGGAGTGGATCTCTCATCGACGGTGGACGACGTTCATCTCTTTCGGTCTCGTGTCGTCGTTTCGGGGTCGTGTCGGTTTCTGTTTTTATTCATTTATTTATTTATATGCTTATGTAAGAATTTTTTTGTCTCACCGGGGTTCCTTACTCTCACCCCAAACCCTCAGTTCGGTCAGTGACGACACCTGTTGACTCCGAACTGGGGTGACCCCTCCGGCTGAACGATCCCTCTTACCTGGAGTTTCGGCGGTCCGACGGAGGGCTCCGAGGTTCCAACGGATTTCTACCCATTGAGGAACATGGAGGTTCAAAAGTGTGTCTAGACCAACCGAGTCACCCAGGGGTGTCCGTACGGTACCTACCACCGTCAGGAGTGGAGGTAGGGGTATCTTTAGGTTTCCAAGTTAACCGTCGGTTCCCCTCCCCGACAACCCTGGATGCACGGATTGACAAACGGCGTCTTCACTGATTTCAAATATTCTCCCCTACCCGGTGCTCCTAAGCTCCGTCCGTGTCTCCAGAGGTTGTCTAAAAAGCGTCCAAGACAAGGAGTACGAGACGAGTTCCGGAAAAAAGGGAGAGTAAGAAGTGGGAAGAACTCGTTAGAGTGTGTTTGATAGATGTGACTACATTTACCTAGTCTCAAACTAAACACGAAATGGCTATTAGATAATCTTGGTGACTGACTGAAATGAAAACGACCACGTTTTAAGGGAAACGTCTGTTCTTCCTATGAGAGTCTATGAAGCGGACAGATTAATTCTTTCGAAAGACAACTTGCATGTGACCTTGTTCTAGTCATTCCTGAGGAGTCGTCTATAAATACTGCTTCGACCACTTGTTTAAGTTGGAAGATCTTTTTGGTACCACCACTATTAAAAGTCCCTTCGTGTAAGAAATGGTATTTGTAGAATTGTTTACGTCAGTCATACGTACCAAAGTTCTAATGTTCAGTTGTCAGGAATTTTCTCTTAACGATTTTAATTTGAGACTGATACTGTACTTACAATATAATTTATTAGTCTTTATAATCTATTAATGTAGTACAAGTCGATGTCTTGCTTCTCAGGAGACCTGTCGTTCCTCTAGTTTGGTCGGTTGGGATTTCCTTTAGTTGGGACTTATAAGTGACCCTCCTGACTACGACTTCTACTTCGAGACTATGAAACCGGTGGACTACGTTTCTTGGCTGACCAACCTTTTCTCGGACTACGACCCTTTCTGACTCTTGTTCTCCCCTCTTCCCCCACTGTCTCCTGCTCTACCAACCGACGGTAGTGACTGAGTTACCAGTACTCACACTTGTTTGAGACCCCATGTCACTTCCTATCCCTTTGGACCATAGGACGTCAAGTACCCCACCGTCTCTCAGTCTGCACTCGCTTACTTGTCGTGGTGGTGTTACATATGTAAGACACTGTAGTTGCTGGTTTTCCGTCACCCTACTTCTACCTTTCCTCGTCTAATAAAAATTTGCAATAACCTCAATTTGACCGTATTTAAGTTTAACTTCACAATATTGAAGTCCTGCAGTTTACCTTAGAGGTACCGTTGATGTTTCGTTTATCGACTTTTTATATGTGTTTTCTTTACTCTGTCCTCAAATTTACAAAGGCACATTCTTTTTTGATTTACGTTTTCTTTTGTCGTTACGTCTTTTACTCCCTGTATTTCCGTATATCTTCTGTTTATCACTTTCATTTCTTCTGTCTTCTGTCTTCTGTCCGGTCAAAAGGTGTCGGGAGCGGAACATCGGTGGAGCGTACACATACGTGGACTGATCTGGGACTCGTAACTCAAAGAGTGTTTTTCTTTAATGTCACACAGGTTCCCGTCTATTCCTTCCAACCCTACTCGGGAGACTATGTTGAGGTCAAGAGTCGTCTCTCAGACTGTGTGTCCACCGACGTTTTATCAACCCTAGTTACGAAGAAAGAACTGTAAATTAACATTTTGAACCTTCGGTACTGAAGGGGCCACCGGGTCGCCGACCCTGAAGCGGAAGGTTCCGTCCCCCACGTCCAAACTGGAGACCAGACCCTCGATTCTAGTGTGTACCCGGTTTTTTGGTTTTGTGTTTTGTCTTCGTTATAACGTTGTTTAAGTTCACTTCACGATCGGTGAGTCAGGACAGGTCGAGAAACTCTGGGGTACCTGACATCGGACGGTCCGAGCAGACAGACAACCTAAGAGGTCCGTTCTTATGACCTCACCCAACGGTACAGGAAGAGGTCCCCTAGAAGGGTCGGGTCCCTGACTTGGGTCCAGAGGGTGTGACGGCCGTCCAAGAAATGGTAAACTCGATGACCCTTCGGGATTGTTTAAGTTATTTCCGAATTTTTTATACCGTCGGTACGTGTCAATGTCGCGGGTAAGTCGGAGACTACTGAGTTCTTGGTTGTCGAATTCAAAAGACGGGAAAGAAACGTGGAATATAAGGTGAATCGGACTAAAGAAACCAAAACTAGGATTAAAAAAAATTACTTTAGACTGTACTTCAGAAGATTATAAGTTGTAATTTCAAATTCAAATCCCTTGGAGGGACCGTCAGGTCACCAATTCTGAGGTACAGGGGTTACGTCCATTCGGACTCTTAATTTTATTTAATCAAATTCAATATTATATGATGTATCCATTAAAAGATGAAACAAACGTCATAATGTTTGACTGAATGAAATTTTTTTAAAAATAGTCCCTTTAAAGTTTGTACAGGTTTATAAAAAATTTAAAATTTCTCTCTCTCTGATTTCGTCACTTAAGGGGATTTGTAGATAAGAGATCGAAGTTGTTAATAATTGAGTGTCGGTCAGAAGTTGATATGGAAGTGGTTGAAGAGAGATGGTAGTCTAATAAAAATTCAGTTAGGTTCTACTATACAGTAAAGTAGGTATTTATAAAGTCATATAGACGATGTCACGATCCCCATTTCTTAAGTGGACGGTCACGTCCTTTGGATTCTCTACACCCAAGTTAGGGACCCAGTCCTTCTAGGGGACCTCTTCCCGTACCATTGGGTGAGGTCATAACGGACCTCTTAGGGTACCTCCCTCCTTAAGGTTCCCGATGTCAGGTATCCCAGTGTTTCTCAGTCTATGCTGACTTCGTTGAATTGTGTGTGTGTGTGTGTGTGCAAATGAACATAGGTAAATATCATTCGATGGGGTTTTGTATCAACGAATGTTGTTGCTAAAGAAACGAGAATGAAAACGTTAAATCCGATTCAACTCGACACACTAAGAAGACAAAAGGGGTTCACTAAGAACGTCGGCTCCAGTAGTTCATCGAACTCACACCACCCGTCCAGATTGGATTCTGCGGAGTGACAGTCCCCTGAACCACGACCGACAGTCGACCCTAAGAGAGAAGTACGTTGGTGAATGGAAAGTTTTCGAACCGAAGGAAGACACCGTTACCGTCGCAAAATTCTCCCACATTCACCCCTAAAGATCCACGGCGATGACGATTTCTTGGACGCACGATTACGGTCTCTGAATTCTCTGTATCCAAGCTAGGGACCCAACCCCTTCTGGGGGTCCTCCTCCCGTACCGTTGGGTAAGTTCTTAAGAACCGAGCTCTCAGGGTACCTGTCTCCTCACCACCCGATGTCAGGTACCCCAGCGTGTCTCGACCTGTGCTGACTTCGTTGAATCGTATCGTGAAAAGGGGGGTTAATAATAACTCAAGTCCTGGAGCAAATATGTTCCTTTATATTGAAAATTCCGAGACCCCCTTACAAGAATGAGGTCTCTTCTGAACCACAAAACCTCGAAAAACAAAAAACCGGAGTGGTACGTCGTACACCCTAGAATAAATGGGTTGGTCCCTAGTTTGAACGCGGGGGGACGTCACCTTCACGTGTCCTGGTAACCCCTTCAGGGTGGTCCAAAAAGTTAGATGACGTCACAGATGTTCTGTTTTGGAGACCAAAACTTTGTCTTGGTGTTAACGTGCCAGTTTAGAAGTTTTTTTTTTTTTTTCAATTTACTAAATCACATTAAGAGATAATAACTAAACGTCCCCAAAGGGACTACCGAGTTCGTCATTTGTCAGGTAGACGTTAAGTTCTCTAAGTCCAAGTTAGAGACCCAACCCTTCTAGGGGACCTCCTCCTTTAGGTTGGGTAAGGTCATAAGAACGGACCTCTTAGGGTACCTGTTTCCTCAGACCGTCCGATGTCATGTACCCCAACGTTTCTCAGCCTGTACTGACTGTGTGTGTGCAACTAAACATTGAAGTCTTAATACTTTGTTTTTACGAAAATAATGTTTACATTGTCACAAGACCATATAACAAAAAAGAATCATCTATAATAATTACTCCTAAACCTTGAATTTATCTTTTTGGTGGTACATTTAGAGATTTTAAATTTAAGATTATACCGATTGACCGAGAAACTTTTTCGTCGATTTTTTTTTTAAATTTACAAGGTACCAACTTTCTTATTCCCTCGGAGAAGACCCTTTAATGTATAAATCAAGTGACGCTAAACGAAAGATTAAGCGACTTTTTATTGCGTTCACTTGATAATCTTACAGATAAGTGCAACGTTAAAAACTCTCAAATCCCTCTGTTACTCTTTACTTGACCCCGCCCTAGGGGTCGGAGGAGTTGTTTCGAGGATTTGCCCGGAAACACTCTGCCGTGTCGTCGACGTCCGGTGTTCTTGACGGTCAGACATTCACTGGGTGTTTAGGGTACACGGTCCTTCAACCGGTCCACGTCCGAGACGGGTTGATTGTCCCGGGGGAAGTTGCAGCGAAAATTAACATCTCAGTGAGATAATTGTTAACTCCCGTACTAATGTATTAACCAAAATAATTGTCGGTTTTCCTAAGTTTTGATTAAACGTTTTTTTATCTCTTAAATGGTTTTTTCTTTTTTTTTCAGGTTCCGCTGATGCTCGAGAAGAGTCTCCCGTTCTTAAGTTCCTTGAACTCTCCGTCGTAACTTATCGGGTCCAGTGTTACCAATTCTCGAGACCGAAGATGTCAGTTCCCGTCGAACCGAGGGGACAATGACATACCGGAATTTATTCAATGAATCAGAGACTCGAAATTAAAGGAGTGTCAAAACGAAACTCCCAATATACTTTGTTGTACATTTTTCATGAATTACCGGTCAGACCGTGAAAATTCGTACTCTGTGTATTATCGAGGATGACACCCAGTACATAGTGAGTATAAGGGTATAGGATAGTTTCAACGAGTCGTGTTACATCTGCCAGTCAATTACTTGACTGACTTACACTAACACGATTTTCTACATGTAATAAACGACTAGTCGTGGTAAAGAAAGAATCTTTTAGACAAGGAGGGAGTTGAGTAGACCAGAGTGACAACGATAAGCCGGTTTTAACTAAGTGGGTGTCCCCTATGGTCGGAGTCCGACTCGGGTAGTCTACCATAACCCGGGACCTTGGCACTACAGGACTTCTGACCTTCAACCGTCTAGTGTTGAGAGATCAGTTTTGGTCGAGTGACGGGGACTGAAACATTTATTTTAAATAGCCGTGTGCCGGTGTGGGTAAGTGAATCCATAACAGCACCGTCGAAGACGCGATGTCTGTACCTCAACTCAACTTATCAGCACTGTCTTCGTTGTCCTAGACGTTTCAGACTAATAAATGGTGGACCGGGAAGTCTCATTTTCGACCGGATAAACACCTCAGTCTGGTTGTTGACCGTTGATAAAAAAAAAAAAAGGGTAAACATACAATTTTCCATTCGTCCTTTTTCCGAGTGGACGTCTCTGGTCTCCCTCTGACCAAATCTGTAGCCCCGTAAACGGGTGTCTTTCGCTCTTCCGTCTCTTCCCTCACCGTCTCTGTCTCCGAGCCCCTCCCGACCTCCCAAGCGAAGGTTCCCGACGAGACCTCCAACAACTCGTCGTGGTCGACACCGGACCCAAGGAGGGGCACACCTGACTGGGAGGTCGGGGGTGAGGGGCCCTTGAGAACTCACAGGAGCCCTCTACCGTCGACCGAAGGGGACCCCGCTAACTGGATTTCGTCACAGAAAATACTAGATTGAAGTCTTCGGTGTGTATCTGACGACAAAGGTACTAGGACAAGCAAAGAATGTACAGTCCGGACCAACCACATCCTCCTGGCACGTGGTCCTGCCCTTATGTCCCTCCCCTCTGAATGACCCTGGTGGACGACTGGACGGTAGTCAACTCCGGGGAGACTTAAGAGGGGACCCTAAGTCACTCTGAGACGAATAGCATATTGTTGACAGAGGGAGGAAAAGTGACCGCTACTGTTCATGTAAAGATATGGGAACGTTGTTTAGTCAGGATTCTTTCGTTACTTTTTTTTTTTTTTTCTTTCGTTACTTCTCGCCTTTTACTGTATAATAAACAGGGTAGTGGAGAACAGTTTACTTCCCTGGGGACTCCAGAACTCGAAGGTCCCGGGAAGAACCATCGGAGACCGAGAAAGACCACACACTGTGAGGTCGGATCGAGGATGAGTAAATACGTTATACTCACTGACAGTCCGGGACCCTACACCGGTGTCTGTTTTGTCTTTTTCTAGGGTACGGGACCTCGACTCTAAGGTCACACCCCTCTGTCGTCATTTCTTTGTCTCTTGTATGGGTCGTCTCTACTTGTAATATTTTTATTAATTTTACACACACACTCTTTCTAAAATATTTCCCACCGACTCGTTTCTGGATTCACTTCTCTCGCTCACTCGGTACTCTTACGTCGTCCTTTCCCCTGGACCCTCTAAACGACCCTTCGATTCTCCACCCGCCATCCTCGTCCTACACCCTAGTGCCCTGCTCTTGTACAGGTAATCGGTTCCTCACCCGAAGGGCCCACCGCGATCACCATCTCTCGGACGGACGGTTTCGTCCTCTACATTCTGTACGTCCAAGATAGGGACCCAACCCTTCTAGGGGACCTCCTCCTTTACCGTTGGGTGAGGTCATAAGAACGGACCTCTTAGGGTACCTGTCTCCTCGGACCGCCCGTGCTGGCTTCACTGTATCGTGTGCGTAGAGTACTAAGTCCCTACGTCCTCGTTTTCCCTACTTTAGGCCTCCGGTGGGCTGGGTCGCTAGCTTGGGCCCAGAGGGCGTAACATCTGTCTACGAAATGGTAGACTCGGTGGTCCCCTCAGGGGGATGTCTCGACCCTGGGATGTCTACCTTCGTCCAACTCCTACACTACCTGTCGACTTAAGTATGCTGACACAAGCCGTAAGAGTCACCTGACACTCGACTCACTACCCGGTGTCCCCAAGTCCTCCAAACTCCTCTTTCTCCTNCTCTCGGACGGACGGTTTCGTCCTCTACATTCTGTACGTCCAAGATAGGGACCCAACCCTTCTAGGGGACCTCCTCCTTTACCGTTGGGTGAGGTCATAAGAACGGACCTCTTAGGGTACCTGTCTCCTCGGACCGCCCGTGCTGGCTTCACTGTATCGTGTGCGTAGAGTACTAAGTCCCTACGTCCTCGTTTTCCCTACTTTAGGCCTCCGGTGGGCTGGGTCGCTAGCTTGGACCCAGAGGGCGTAACATCTGTCTACGAAATGGTAGACTCGGTGGTCCCCTCAGGGGGATGTCTCGACCCTGGGATGTCTACCTTCGTCCAACTCTTACACTACCTGTCGACTTAAGTATGCTGACACAAGCCGTAAGAGTCACCTGACACTCGACTCACTACCCGGTGTCCCCAAGTCCTCCAAACTCCTCTTTCTCCTTCTACTACTTACTTAAAGTCTTTCGTTTGGTGGTCCCGTCACGAAGACTTGTAAACTACGTCTTTACTTAGTGGACCCCTGCAACAATTTCACGTCTAGTAGGACTAAGTCCTCCAGACCCACCCCGGACTCGAAGACGTACACGTTTTCACTACAGGCACGGCAACCAGGTCCTTCCCTTTATCTAGCCTGAACACCCGTCACACTACCCTGGAAATCCCAGACACCGGTCCTTAATTTCACTCTTGTGAGTGGGGTCGATCACAAGAGAAGACCGACGAACCCATGGCCCTATCTCGTCCCCTATCGACTCACAATCACCATAAATACTCCTTCACGAGAATTTTTTATACGGTAAATGGGATTCGACTCAGTCCTTCCTTCACTTTTTGATTCGATACTATTCCGGTCACTTAGTACCCGGAACTACTACAGTCTCCTAGCGACCCTACCCTCGTAATCTTGGTTATTCGATGTTCCTCTCCTTCTCCACGAGTTCTTCGCCCCCCGAAGTTTAGTTCTGAATGTCCACTGCTGTTCCAGGTAGCCCCACCTTTCAATATCTGGTGAGTTCCACTCCTCCAGTCCTTGTGTCTCCGGTTTCGAGGGATTTATCACCGCCTTCCCCAACCACTTCTACTTCTACCACTCAAGTCATGAGTTCAAGAATTCCTTGTTCGTCCGACTTTCACTTCCGTTGACCTCCCGTGGTCCCTAAATCAGACCACCGTACCTGAGACTTCCTTGAACGCGGTCGTCGGCCGGTCTCTGTGTTCTGTCTGTATCGAGGGAGAGGATTCACACTACTCTCGGTGTTTCCCAAAATCTGGTCAGACAACACCAAATCACCGGTTGAGCACAAACTGAGAAACACTGGGGTATCCGACATCACCTGGTCCGAGAGACAGGAAGTGACAGAGGGACTCAAACGAGTTTGAGTACAGGTAGCTCAGTCCCTATGGTAGGTTGAGAGAGTGGGAGACAACGGGGGAAGAGGACGGGAGTCAGAAAGGGTCGTAGTTCCAGAAAAGGTCACTCAGTCGAGAAGTGTAGTCCGTCGGTTTCATGACCTCAAGGTTCACGATCTCTGGTTTACAAACACAGGGGGGATCTAAGGACACACCTTTAGGATTGGGAATTGCACCGCCATAAACCCCGTCCCCGGGAGCCTTGCACTACTCCGAGGTGGGAGTGCTCACCCTAACAACAACAAATCAACGGTTCAGCACGGACTGAAAAACACTGGGACACCTGACATCGGGCGGTCTAAGGAGACAGGTACTCTAAAGGGTCCGTTCTTATGACCTCACCCAGCGGTAAGGCAAGAGGTGCCCTAGAAGGACTGGGTCCATAGCTTCGGCTCGAAGGACGTAGCCGTCCGCCCAAGAAATGGTGACTCAGTGGACTTTGTAGGACTTACCCTAACCTCGGGAATATTTTCACAAGGGAACCGGAAAGGTGTGTGCTCCCATTCTCTTTTCTGACTCCCATCCTCTTTTCCCTCACCCGGAAATGATCTGTGTCTTAGACGACCGTGGAACTAGACCTTAAAGAGTCAGAACTCTTGACAGGCTTTATTAAAAAAACAAATATTCACTGGGTCAGATACCATAAAACAATGTCACCGGACTGGTCTGATTGTCTCGTTTCTTTGACTGTACTAGGTTTACTCTAAAACGTATCGAGTCAAGAGTTTCCTAGGCGGACGCTACGTCCTCCGGGGTCAGGCTAAGGACCCAACCCTTCTAGATGGCCTCTTCCCTATCCGATGGGTGAGGTCATAAGAACCCAAAGGAAACACCGAGTCGACCATTTCTTAGATGGGCGTTATACCCTCTGGACCCAAACTAGGGACCCAACACCCTTCTAGGGAACCTCTTACCTTTCCGATGAGTGAGGTCATAAGACTGGACCTCTTAAGGTACCTGCCATATGAGGTACCCCAGAGTTTCTCAGTCTGTACTGACTCACTAAAAGTGTGTTTCTAAAGAGCCTGACGATATGTCTCTTTCCTGACCTTCCTCCAAGTCAAACAGTTTCTCACCTGAGGTCCTCGAAGTCGAAGTGGTTTTTGAACACTTTTACATGTAAGAACCTGGGGACTTAGTCTTTGAGTTCCCAACCCTCGGGACGTTGGACTCAAAATTACATTTGAGAGGGTCACTAATCTACAGTCAACTTCAGTCTGATTTCTTGTACCACTAAACTAATCCCGTCACCTCTCTCTCTCTCTCTCCTACCTCGACATAAAACCATCTCCTTCCTGGTCCTGTCTCATACCCTACACACCCACTCCCCCGTCCAAAGACCCTCTTTCCTTTCGTATCTACCTCAGAATACGTGTTCTTTCCGTTCCCACCTCCTCTTCGGTTAAACGACCATCCTAATTTTCAAGTCCAGACAGACACCATGTCCCGTTTACACAAGACCTCTTCAAAACCACCCTTCATTTCAACACCCATTTTTGGTGTCATCAAGAGTCATCCTTCAACCTCTACGGAAGTATGCCCTAACGACGTGTCCGGGGTACCCTGTCCTCAGTACACTGCACAGTAGGCGCCGAGAGATTGTCAAACCGACGACGACGACGTCGACGAATCAACGAAGTCAACACAGGTTGAGAAACGCTGAGGTACCTGACGTTGGGTAGTCCGAGGAGACAGGTACCCCTAAGAGGTCCGTTCTTATGACCCCACCCAACGGTACGGGAGGAGGTCCCCTAGAAAGACTGGGTCCCTAACTTGACCCCAGAGGACGTGACGTCCGTCTAAGAAATGGCGACTCGGTGGTCCCTTCGAGGTTGTCAGACCGATTCACAGTCATAAAGTGTGAGCATCAACCACCGGACCATCTCTCTCGTGACTCAAACCTTAGGTCTCCTCAATCCAGGGACCCAAGATCAGTGAAAGGTCGTTCAATGGAGTGGAGACACTCGAGGTCGGAGATGGAGGAAAGTTAGCTGTAAAACCATAGATCCACAGTTCTAAGGTTCCAGGGTCCTAACAAGACTTCAGAAAGACGAGAAGACAATACTGGAAGTTCGTGGAAGATTCACAGAAACGAGAGGTACTGTAGGTTAGTGAAAGTGAATCTATAACTACCACCGTACAAACTTGTTCTCGGACCCCCCCCCCCGGGAGGCTCCGTCCGACCGGAGGAACTCAGGTGATTGGATGTCTTATTTACGTATCGTTTCCTACCCCCCGTCCGTCCGACAGAACCGGGTCCTCAGACAAAAGGTCCCCAAGTGCCTCTACGTCAAGTAGAACGTGTGTCTATCGTAATCCGAACACTTGAGACGACACCCGTCTTCTCTATGATTTCAACAAACCTCCGACACCGTCAACTACTACAGTCAAACACTGTACTCTGGGATCGTCTCAATCTCTCCTCGGTCACAAGGAACGAAATGTTTGTGTTTTTCGGTCCCGAAACAGGTGTCCTGGTGTAACCCTGACCACTCACATTGTCTTTGTTTTAAGGTCGGAGGGTCGACGAGGAGAGAAGTGAGGATATGAATTTTTTTTATATAAACAAATAAATAACCTGACATAGCCCAGAATCGACGCAGTGAGCCCTAGAAGGAACGAAGTACGATCTAGAAAGAAACGTCGGGTGTCTGAGAGATCAATACCACGTGTCCGAATCAACGAGGGTTCCGTACACCCTGCACCCTAGAATCAAGGTGTTGGTCCCTAACTTGGAGGCAGGGGACGTGACGTTCCGACTAAGAATTGGTGGCTCCTTCAGGGTGAGGATATGAGCATTTTTCTTGACTGTGTTCCGGTCTGTTGTTTTTCAGGTCCTTCTTGGCTGTAGAAAACGTACTCGTACCAGAAGTAATTTCTCACAAAGGACTTATACCCGAACCACAGTCAAGACACTCGTGACGAAACGGCCTAGTGTTACCAGGACATCCGTCTATGGCAGTTCCAAGTCCCGAGGCACCACACGCACGATGCCCGAGGGTTGACAACCGTCCTACCTACCCACCCACCCACTTACTTGTTAACGGGCTTCCTCGACCTCTTATAGTGGACCTGTCTGAACCTCATGTTTAAGTCACAGTTCCTTGTAGTACAATGTGACCAATAAAAAAGACCGTGCCCTCTGATATAGAGCCCTCCTTTTTGGGACGACAACGGGTCGTCACATCTGTATTCGGTAGTTAATGTACGTGAGTGATGACAACAAAAAATTACACAGGACTGAGGAGGTCACCTCCGTTATTTGTCAATTTTGTAAACGAGGATGTGACAGGACTTGTGAGCAAACCTCACCGACACTTTTAGTTGATAGACTCCTCTTTTCTTCCTTTTCCTTAATTGGAGGTTACTGAAGTGAAAGTCTTACTCAGTCCCGTCGAATTTTTTTTTTAGTGGTGACCTACGTTTCTCTCCGTCTCTGTGTCCCGACGTCCTCGTTGTCGTTCAAGGTTCCTCTTTTCCTGTCATAATTATTTCAGACAAAGCAAAAGAACAGGGACTCCAGAAAACCACCCGGGTACTAATCCAGACGGTCAGTGGACCGAGGGAGACCTCTTGACTTATGAACCGCGAAGAACCTGGCGTTTCTACAAAACGACGAAAACCTCAACCCTTCTTTACCCAAGATCAGGCGACCGACACACCGGAAGCCGGTCAATGAATTGAAGAGACTCGGAATTGAATCAACACTCTTTCCAAACAGGTCTCATTCACTATATCGTGTAGCCCGTAGTCACGCGCGAGTAGCTTCCCGACCTTTCACTCCCCAAAGGCCAAGGGCCTCAATGACGCTCGTTAGACGCGCCCCTCCTTCCCCCTGGCGCGCGGAAGGCGCACCGGAGTCTCGGCGGAACGGAGCGAGCTCCCCCGCTCACGTCCGAGCTCAAGACTTCTGTCGCGCGGGGGATCTCCGGCAGGACGCCTTGTCCAAAGAGGGATGTGCCCCGCCTTATCTTTGGAATCCCCGTCGGGACCGGTTTCCGTGTCCCACTTCGCCCGGCGGGTTTCGACAGCTTCGGAAAAAGACACAAAAGGCTCCCGAAGCTCGCCTAAGACAGCTGCCATGGTCCGACGTAGGGGTCCGACGGCTCGACTGGTGTCAGCCCATTTGACTTTCTTTATGAACCAAACAAGTTCGTCTTTTCTGAGTTCATTATAAATGGCTCGTAAGTGAGACGAGGTCACACCCTTGACCCACGAGAAGTGAATTGGAATAGAACAAATTTGAAGAGTCGTCGGGACGTTCCCTTCCAAATAGGACAAAAAGACCACTCCATTAACTTCGTGGGATTTTCTTCTATAAACGTGTCAACTTTGTGCGGTTTTAACTCTAAACACAATTAGACGAACAACAACAACTCAGCGAGTCAGTACAGGTTGAGAAACACTTTGGTACCTGTCATCGGATGGTCCGAAGAGACAGGCACCTTAAGGGGTCTGTTCTTATAATCTCACCCAACGGTAAAGGAGGACTCCCCTAGAAGGGTCCCTAGCTTGCACAGAGGACGTAACCGTTCACCTAAGAAGTGGTGACTCGGTGGTCCCTCCGGTAAACAATTCTGAGGATATTCTTTTTGGGGTCTGACCCACCAAATTTGTTGTCTTTAAATAGTAGAGTGTTAAGACCTCCTGTCTTCAGACTTCATTCTACCTCAACCAAGAAGGACTCTCCCGGGACTCCCTCCCTAGAAAAGGTCCGGAAAAACCAACCGACCATCTACCGACAGAAGTGAGGCATACGTACAGACAGGGGATCAAAGGAGAAAAAATTTTTGTGGTCAGTATAACCTAATCATCATCACCGCCACAATCAGATAGTTAGTACAGACTGAGAAACCTTGGGGTACCGGACATCGGGCGGTCCGAGGAGACAGGTACCTTAAGAGGTCCGTTCTTACGACCTCACCCGCAAGTAAAGTAAGAGGTCCCCTAGAAGGGGTGGGTCGATAGCTTGGCCCCAGAGAACGTAGCGTCCGTCTAAGAAATGGTAGACCCGGTGACCCCTTCGGTATAGGTCGTTTTGACAGGAAGTTTTCTCTATTTTCTTATATACCGTTATATTTGTTTTTGTTCTTTTGTTTGTCTTCTTTAGAATCTACACTTTTTATATAGGTATTATCAACTTTTCTTGTGTAGTCCATCTGCTTATTGTCTTACCTATTCCGACGTCTTGTTTAATCGTTGAACCTTCTGGTCCACTTCCTTTAGAAAGTCTTCCTTCCTCCTTTTTCTATATTTTATAAAATTTAAAATAAAATGTTTTTCTATATTTTATAAGAAATTTTCGATCCAATAAACCTTCTATCTTCATAACTTATGATAGTACACTGACTATTCTCAGGATCTTTCTCTCCTTTTTATTTTACTTCTCCTTCTTCACAAGCTCCTCTTTGACTCTATTAAAAAACATTGAATATTTACCACTTTCTAACTTACTCAATATCTCCTCTTTATTACTTTTTTTAGGTGTGGTCCTATAAAATGTCATTTTAATTCTTAAAGTTTTCTTCGTCTCTTTTAAGATTTCATGACGTCTCCCTTTCTCTTCTAACGTTTTTCTCTTCAGTCTACCGTAGTTTAAAAAGTTATCGTTGTTGACTAAGCTCTTTTATCACCTCCCTTAAGGGACCGTCAGGTCACCACTCCTGAGACTCGAAGGTGACGTCCCGTGCACCAAAGTTAGGGACCAGTCCCTTTTTAGGGTATACGGTTTTTTTTTTTTTTTCTCTCTCTCTTTTTTGTCACCTCACCATAAAAGTTTTATAACTCCCTTGTCTTTAATCTTGGTCGGTGAAAGGAAACAGGTTAGACGGTGGTTTTCGTCGCGCATTAATTTTTTATAAGAGTCCGTAACTTCAGGGGTCTTTTAAATAGTGTGTTTCTGATGTGACCTTTGACAAAACCTGTTTCTCCAATTTTATTCACCCCTCTTTTAGAAAATCCACGACGTTCTCTATGACCATTTTAAACAAACTGAAATTTCCTATCGATACTGATTTCTTTTTTTCTTATATATAAAGGGTATTTGACCGTAACTTTACATCCATTATTGTGATACATCTAAAGGGTCCTTCATTTACCATTTCTTGGGAGGACGGTTACGTAGTCACATTGGACGTCCTCTGTGCTCAAGCCAGGGACCCACCCCTTCTAGGGGACCTCTTCCTTTACCGTTGAGTGAGGTTGTAAGGACGAACCCTTTAGGGTACCTGTCTCCTCGGACCACCCGATGTCAGGTACTCCAGTGTTTTCTCAGGGTTGTGCTGACTTCGTTCAATCGTGGGTGTGTGTCTCATTGCATTATATCCAGACCCCAATCTCTACTTCTCTATACTCACATATCGTTTCGGAACGAGAATGATCCCCACACTTTCAAAATCAGCGAGTCAACACAGGTCGAGAAAGGTAAGGGTACCTGACATCGGATGGTCCTAGGAGACAGGTACCCTGAGAGAACCGTTCTTAAGACCTTACCCAACGGTACGGGAAGAGGCCCCCTAGACGGACTGGGTCTCTACCCAGTCTCTACCCAGGACGCACCGTCCGTCTAAGAGATGGTAGACTCAGTGACCCCCCTTACATATGAATAATTTCTTTCCCAATTGTCCTTCATGTCTTTTTCACTCAGTCCGACTTTATTTTATGATTCTAGTGTCTTTGTCCAGGTTGATATATTTATTAATGTCGTTTATATGTACTTGATTTAATTAGTCAAATTCTTTTTCTGACTGGTAACCTAAAAAATTTTTTTGGTTCATACACGACACTTGTTCTCTACTTGGATTTCGTATTCCTTTTACGTTTCCGACATACATTTACTTACGTTTTACTATATGGTCGCTTTATGATTAGTTTTGTTTCTGCCAAATAGATGTCCTCACAGATTTGAGTGACACTAAAAGTATTTCCAGACCTTCAATCTTGTCATAAAGGTTCAATTGAGATACTGATCGTACGCCCAACCGAACGAATCCTCAATCACACGGTCAAACCAACCTTCGAGGTGACTAACTTTGTTTCCTTAGGTCCTTGACTTTCTGGTCACTCAAGTTCGTATCAGTTGAATTCAGTGTCAACAAGTCAGCACAGGCTGAGAAACGTTAAGGTTCCTGACATCGGGTGGTCGGAGGAGATACTTTAAGAGGTCCGTCCTTATGATCTCACCCAACGATAAAGGAAGAGGTCCCTTAGAAGCCCTGGTTCCCTAGCTTGGACCCAGAGGACCTAACGTCCGTCTAAGAAATGGCAGGCTCGGTGAATCATCTACCCTTTTCCTTTTTTCCTTCCCGATTTAACGACCCTAGGAGAATCTCTACGTCCCTGTCGTCCAGTGAGCCCTTCTTCACTGTAGGTTTTTGGTGCTTTGGTGTTGGGACTCTTTTATTCATAATTAGTCCCCCATGTTGTCCCTATTCCGGGTTTTAGGTTCACCTTCTCTTGTCCGTTTACCTTAGAAGTGACGGGTGCCTAGTTTTGCATTACAAAGTCCATACAAGAAGAGCCGTTTATAAGGATGGTAGACGAAAACTTTACTGCCTCGACCAAATTTTCGCTATATACGGTCCGTGAAGTTCCTGGGGTGTAAGACATCCGTTTTCATTTCTGTCAATTGTCTCGTGTCAAGACAAAGTGGACTGACGTACTTTCTCAAATGTAAAAAGGAAACTTCAGCACCGACCCTGAAGACACCACCAGGTCCCCGATTCTGACGGTCCCGTCCCAAGGACCCAAGGTAGGGACCGGTCTCTCTTCAGACGGTCATCGCCTTGTGGTTTGACAGTACCATACTTAAACGTTTTAAGCTGTCGAAATTACTATACCGGAACCAGAACTTTAAGTCACGTGTCATTAAAATACCATTTCTTTTCCTGTACTCTTTTCTTTCCTGTTATACAAAAAGTTTAAAGAAGGGAGAAGATACTGACTCGTTTGCAAGAAATCTTTTTAGACTGCATAAGAGTACGAATCTTTAAAACGATATCCCTATCGGTGACGATGACAAATGTACTCTGTAAGGAAAAGACTTTAGATTTGAGACTTCATAAATGATACGAATCTATTTAGTGTATAAAAAGGAACACTCATGTCGGACAAGTCCAAATACGTATGGTGACCCATTAAGGGGTTCGTGACAAGGGTCGAATAACGTACTACAACCTACGTAAACACCTTTGACTACACTTTCAAGAAACGAGAAGTTTTATGAACGATTCGTCCGGTCAATTTTCGTACGGAAACTTAGACTTAAACCGAAACCAGGCACCTCCGAGGTCCTTTTGGCTATTTTGTCTCCTCTTTGACCGAACAAGAAGATCTTACACTTACCCCTCTGGGTTCGGACCCCTACCCCTTGTACCGTATTACTACCGTCTTAGAATCTTTCTTCTCTGTACCTACTTCCGTCGACTTCTTAGGTCTTTAGAAAGACCAAAGACCGGGAGGACTCCGAAACTAAGTTCTTTATAGGATTATAGAAAGACATCAGAAGACGGTACGAGATTTTTCAAATATTGTAGACTTGTCGGGCATTGTAATCCCTTTTCAATAAGCTGACACTTGTCTCGGGTCTTCTACCATGTTTTATAAAGAAGTGACAAGAGTAGTGTAGCAACAAGTCAGGACGAGGTACTGTTCCGGGTTTCGCGCAGACGAAACACTTTCGTAACCCACTTACGAAAGTACTCACCTCGGGGACGGTCGAGAGAGTTTCTCGACGAGGGGAACCACTCCGTCCATTTTCTATGGTGGTGACTATACCAGAGAGGCTAAGATTACTCCTCTGACCTAGAGTCTCACCGTCTTCATCACCTTCGTGAATTAGCAGGTTCTGTTTGTCCCACGGAGATGACAATCCCCACCCGAAGGGTCCACCGAGTCACCATTTCGTGGACGGACGGTTGCGTCCTCTGCGTCCTCTACGCCCAAACTAGAGACCCAGTCCTTCTCGAGGACCTCGTCCTTTACCGTTGGGTGAGGTCATACGAACGGACCTCTTAAGGTACCTGTATCCTCTCACCTCCCAATATCAGGTACCCCCAGTGTTTCTCAGCCTGTACTGACTGACTCGTTGACTCGTGTGTCGTCGTGGCGAAAGGTCTTAATTGTGTTTAAAATTACACTGCTTAGGAATGTATTAGGGACCTCTGAGGTGTAGAGGATAAAAGAACGAAAGTCAAATTGACCAGACCTCTGAGTCGTTATCAGACTCACTTAGCCTTAGTGTCTCAAAATCTTTCGTAGATCAAACCAGAGATTGAGTCCTCCTCGGTATAAATACTCCTGAGACCCTATTAGGAGATCGGAGACATAATTAATGTAAAAGAATAAAGACATAAGGACTACGAAAGGACCTCGGAATGACAGTCTCCTCCCTGACGAAGTGGGTCCCAATCAATTAAGGATCTCTGTCGTTTGTTGAGTGGGGTCCTCAGACGGAAAGTAAACGTTTGGTTGGTTAGGTCTCAAGGGTGAAAGGGTTGACCAAGAATGTAAGTACGGTTAGTTATAAGGGAACAGGACGAGCGGGGTCCCGGTCCATGGTCTGTCGACCCAGTCGGGGACATGGGATCTCGGACGACTTTAAGAAGTGTCGTCGGTTAGGGGCTACCGAGTCACCCATCTCTCAGATGGACGTTACGTGTCCTCTACGTCCAAGTCAGGGACCCAGCCCTTCTAAGAGGCCTCTTCCTTTACCTTTGGGTGAGGTCGTGAGAACGGACCTCTTAGGGTACCGGTCTCCTCGGACCTCCCGATGTCAGACACCCCAGTGTGTCCCAACCTGTACTGACTCGTTGACTCGTGCGTGTCGTGTGTCAGGACTCACACGAACGGGACGGAACGGGTACCCTTGGTGTGCCCGACTACGGGTATGGAAGGGTACGAGGAGGACGGAGGACCGGTTGAGACGACGAATGGACACCCAGGGACACACCGTACCGCACGGGAGAGAAGCCTTGGCATTGTTTGATAGAAAAAAGTTACCGTCATAAGGGGACGAGTGGTATGGACTTATTCCTGTTTTGAATGTAAAATTTTTGTGACCAATTTTGTTAAGGTCCCCGGTCTTTAAGTAAAGAAACGTTCCGTCGTCAAAGTTATCACTTGATTTATCCGTTCAATAAAAGGTAGAATTTGCCTTTAGACGAAGGGAGACGACGACGACGACGACGACGACGATTCAGCGAAGTCAACACAGGCTGAGACACGCTGAGGTACCTGCCGTCGGGTGGTCCGAGGCGGCAGGGACCCTAAGAGGTCCGTTCTTGTGACCTCGCTCAACGGTAAAGGAAGAGGTCACGTACTTTCACTTTTCACTTTCACTTCAGCGAGTCAGCACAGGCTGAGAATCACTGGGGTACCTGACGTCGGGTGGTCTGAGGCGACAGGTGCCCTAAATGGAAGATTATTGAGACGGACATACTGTTATCTTTTGTTTAGATGGGTAATAAATTTCTCTACTTGGTAGTCTATAGACTTTGTGTAGATACTAACAGAAACGACTTTATGTACACACTCTTAGTGTGTGCACTGAGACATCTAAAACCCCCCGAAATAAAGATCAGAGGAAGTCTACTGATCATAAAGTGTTCAGTAAAACCAAAGTTATCGAGTCACCTAATTTATATCAGAAGGGTGTAATGGTTGTAGAAGTTACTGGTAAGTAAGTACCTCCGTACCTCCGTACCTAATTAATTCGTCGGCGAGTCGTCCGGCCACCGGAAGTGACCGAATAAGGACAGGAACTAAAGTTCACGTCACACACGACCGTGACCAGATGAGGTGCACACCGAGGGGAGAGTGGATAAAGGTACCCGGACCCCTGGACCAGATGCCACCACGGTCCGTACCATAGTTGCTTTTAAAGACTTAGAAAATTCTAGCAGTGCTTTATGTAATATAGGACATGAACTCAACACTAAAATGACATCGGAAAATCTAAAAAAGTCACACTTACATTTTAGGGCAAGAGATCACGTGTCTCGAAGGAGGTCTCAGTGAAAAGAGAATTTTAATAAAAAAGGGGTTTATCATACAATTAACATTTTTTTTCTTTTAGTCTATTTGAATGTCACTGAATCAAAGGACATTAGAATAAGGGTAAAACCACATATCATATATAAAAAAAGGATACGTATTCGGAAACCCCAAAACAAAACAAAAAACCGGGACGGTGTGAACTCCTTACATAAAAACAAGGGACTGTCCTGACTTGGGGTTCGGGGTCGTCACTTTCTCGCTCCAGGGTGGATGGACTGACACCTAGTATAATATGTATGTTAACATTAAGTAAGTATTTATACTATATTCTTTACTAAGTAAGTATTCATACCGAGATGTCCTTTTTAAAATGATCATATAGAACCCATAACATCTCGGTATGAATACTTACTTAATGTTAATCGTCTCAAGGAACTCCCGTGTCTTATAACGCAAACTCATAAGTACTTTGTGTTGTGTATTCACTAAGTTAGAAACTTACTGATGTAACATCACTAAGGATACCTGAATGTCTAATACGTAAAGTCGGTTAGGACCCTGTCAAAAAGGAAGTTTAAAGATATCTTTAGAACCTACCATACACTAAGTAAATGTAACGATTAACATAGATTGTAACGACAAATATGACTAATAAAGTTATTAAAACAGGACCAAAAAAATTTTCTTGTTCAACTTCCTATAAGTATAGGATAACCTACTGTTGACTAACTAAGATAAAGGTGAGTAAGTACCCTTGTCGGACAAATCGAGGTTTCATAAAGAGATAGTCTAACGATTTATAACGTTTAATTATACACCATTAATTAATATAAGGTGAATACTCATGATACGGAGAGAATACCGAGTCGACCATTTCTTAGGCCGACGTTACACCCTCTGGACCCAAACTAGGGACACAACCCTTCTAGGGGACCTCTTCCCTTTCCGATGGGCGAGGTCATAAGACCGGACCTCTTAAGGTCCCTGACATACCAGACGACGACTACGACGACAGCGAAGTCAGCGCAGGCTGAGACACGCTGGGACATCTGCCGTCGGGTGGTCCGAGGCGACAGGGACCCCAAAAGGTCCGTTCTTGTGACCTCACCCAACGGTAAAGGAAGAGGTTACGTACTTTTACTTTTCACTTTCGCTTCAGCGAGTCAGCACAGACTGAGAAGCGCTGGGGTGCCTGACGTCGGGTGGTCCGAGGAGGTAGGCACCCTAAGAGACCCCCAACGTCTCAGCCTATACTGACTCGCTGAAAGTGAAAGTGATATTCATCATACATGTCCTTTTCAAGGGTGTCAAAACTAATTTTGAAAAGAAGAGTGTCATAGATCACAAAAATGTAATAGTTTTCTTTAATAACTAAATTACACCGAATAGTTCTTATCAGATTCTAAAGTGAGTTTAAAAGTCGATACGAAAACGACCAGGTATGGATCTGAATGTAATTCTTCATTTGTACGTCAATTTTCTTTTTTATTTCTACACTCGTTGTGATGTACAAAGACAAAAACAATTACTAAAAATTTTCGGAATTTAATATAAAACATAGTAAGAATTTACTATTATCGAACATTAGGTTCACCTTTTATATAAGTTTATTAGAATTGGTCACTCGACTGTCGTCAATTTTCGGTCATAGAAAAAGACCTAAAATTCTTACATTTGAACAATACTCTACAAGTAACAAAGTGTATATACGGTAACGTTCAGGGAACGTTACAAATTTAGTGACTTTCTTATTGTACCTGTTACTTAGTGATTAAAAGTTGCACTCATATTTTTCGATGTAGTCACACTTGTTCACCTAAAGACACTTTTTGTCTTAGTTCTGTTACCTGTCAAAGAAGTCGGTCCTTGTTTACGTCCAAAAAAACACAATTTTATATTCCTACAAAATACAGGGTAGATACAAATATAAATCGATAGTGACTTATGAATACGAATTCCTATATGGTATGGTTACAAGATAACAGAAGTTCTTTCCGAAATTAAAAGAAGATCGACTTACATCCAAAAATTTATGTGAAATAAAAAACCTTGTCAAATCTAAGTGTCTTTTTAACTCTGTCATCATGTCTCAAGGGTATACAGGGGAGAAGGTTAAAGGGCAATTATTGTAGAATGTAAAAATACCAAGTAGATAATGTTCATTATTTGTATAACTATGTAATAATTGATTTCGGGTACTACATAAATCTAAAGGAATCAAAAATGGATTATAGGAAAAGACAAGGACCAAGCGTGTAATGTAACTGAACAAAGGAATCCGAGGGACCCCACACCCACAGAGACTAAAGGGAGCAAAAACTACGAGTACTGACACGTGTCATGACGAGTTCATAAAACATCCTACGGGGAAATACTTAGACTACAAAAAGAGTTCCATTCTGACTCCAATATCCATTAAAAGGATGCTCTTTAATCTATCGATCTCTAATTTTCGTGTAGACGACGACGACGATTCAGTGAAGTCAGTACAGGCTGAGACACGCTGGGGTATCTGCCGTCGGGTGGTCCGAGAAGGCAGGGACCCTGAGAGGTCCGTTCTTATGACTTCACCCAACGGTAAATGAGGTTGCGTACTTTCATTTTTCACTTTCAATTCAGCGAGTCAGCACAGGCTGAGAACCGCTGGGGTACCTGACGTCGGGTGGTCCGAGGAGACAGGTACCCTAAAAGTAGTTTGACAACAGTACCTGTATTGAGTATATGGTTAAAATCATGACATAGATAAGTCATACTAATCTCCATCGTTTCTGTCAGAACTCTTTTCTTGTACTAGTAATTTTTTTTTCTAATCGAGAATTTTTTTATTAAGCCTCCATCCATTGTAATATTTCTTACGTTCGTCATCAATATAATTTAGAAAGACTTTATTGGTACAAGAAATGATTAATTTTAATGTTCCAGTCTTTCCGTTTTTATGTATTTCAATCAAGTTAAGACACATAGATGTCTCAATTTAGACCCTAAATACATTTATACAATGAGTTTATATAGATACAAAATTTTGGTTAACAATATAAAAATACATAGTTTATTATTTATTTATAACACGTCCTGAGATACACAGTTGTTATCAGAATTTAGGAATCTTTTAAATATCATCCGTTAGTGAGAACCTCTTAAGAGAGGACTCGTCACCAAGAGTTAGAAATCGTACCTAGTCTTAGTGGAGTTCCCGAACAAGACATTGTCTAAGGACCCACGCAGGGGTCGTCAAAGACTAAGGTACCCAAACCCCACCCCGGACTCACAGGTGCAGATTGTTCAACAGTCCATTCCTTCCGACTACGACGACCAGATTCCCGGTGTGATACTTTTGGTGACTCGCGTCAGTTGTTTCTGCGACGTAAGTAATGCACACCTACTACTACTCCGACAAAACGTATACAATAAAATTGGTCAAAGTCTTAGAATGGTTGTTCCATACTGATAGGGAAAATATTTACCCCTTGGACGTAGGTCTCTTTGACTCCTTTAACGGACTTCTCTATTACCCTAGGTCACCGTTCTGATGTTAAGTCCAGAGGAAACTAAGAATTCGCTACAAAAAGACCATACTGTATGACGAGGTACAGCTATTTACTCACTTTACGTACGTAGGAACCGGACCGGATAGACGTTTCCTCTGACAGGGTTTCTATGCCTGTCACTAAACAAGTCGAAACATCCCATAAAAAATTTCCTAAGAAGGACTTTTGATTCGTTTCCGAGTCAGTCCCAGTACCTCTTCTAAGTGAATAAAGACTTGAAGACTTATTAGTTCCCGTTTCACTTAAATGTCATATTAATGTTGTCCTTCTTGTACATAAATTATATCATGACTTCTCAGGAATTAATGATAATAAAATAATAAGGAATGTCTTTTTACGTGTAAATTTAATTTTAGGAATTTTCTTATTGGAGTAAAGGTAAATTTGACTTCCGTAGTATGATAAGATTTACAGACGACACATGTGACAGTGGTCAGTTGGTGGTGAATGAGTCCATAACTTCATTGTGTCGTACTACCAGAAGTTGTTTTACGAGGTTATTAATGATGGTGTAAATAGAGGAAAGTGTTTCTTTTAATTTTTGCCGTATGTTTGTTTTGTTCGTTAATTGTAAAAATTTCACCATGTAAAATGTCATTTATTTAGCGGTTTTGACTTCAACGGTTATTATATTTAAACAGTGAAACAATATGCAATATATTTTTTTCTGTGACTCTGTGTTTTAATAACCTGACGCCTGAATTTTGTCAATTACTCCAGATTTGTAGTCTTACTGGTTTTTGAGTGGGTTGAGACAGAGATAGTTATGTTTATAAAATGTAATTCTTTCTGAGGGAAAATTTATAGATATATGTATAAGGGTAAATTATGACAATTAATTTGGGTGTCAATATAAATAAATTTATTCTCAATTTATTTGGCGGGGTTTACGACTAAAGTATAGTGTTTTGGGTTCATGAAATTTAGTGTTGAAGTCCCACCATATCACATATGTGACCAAGGAATCTGTTATAATTGTTCGTATAAAAATTCTTATATAAAAGTAGATACACAGTCCATTTCGAAATAATTTACCATTTGTGAAAATTGTCACGTCTTTATGTTCAAAGTTTTTGTTTATGTAAGTCTTCTAGACGACAAGTTTATTATAGAAAAGTTTTGGTCCACCTCCTCATACTATTTTAAGTGACTTGACCGTTAGGTTTTAACGTGACAGTAGTTGATCTCTGTCTTTTTCTTTCTTTTATTTAATCTTCGTTTGTGGAATTTGACTTACTCATGTATGAATATTTGACAAAGGTATTACGGTATTTTAATTGTGCGTTCTTCTTCTTTGTGTAGACGATAGGTCCAATGTTTTGTGCTAGGATGACCAATTTTTGTCGGTGTCACTTCTTATTTTTGACAGTTCTTGTGACTTGTCTTTATGTAGTTTTATAATAATACTAATAAAGATCTACTACATTTATGTCCATTAAATTCAAAAAGGAATAAATGGATGGACATAAAAGAGTTAAAATATGTAATGCTATTTAATGAAGAATTTTTTATAAAATAATTTTTTCCTATCTAAGTGTTTCTCTTCGTTTTTGTTATGTTTTTAAGGACCCATTGGAAGCAGGTCGAAGGGGGTAACCATTGTAGAGTGTGTTTATGTCATGTTACAGGTTTGGTCCTTTGATTGTGACTATGTTATGACAATTAATCGGACGTCCGGAATAAGTCGAAGATGTACAAAAAAACAAAAGGAAAAAAAAATTCGTCATGAATAGGTTCTCTTTACTTACGTATATGGGTGTGTTTCTGAATGTGTACTTATAAGTATCAGCGAAATAAACATTACCGGTCTTTGATCTTTGTTGGATTTATAGGTTGTTATCCACTTCCCTTTTTAGTTAACACTTCATAGGTGTGTTACTTGATATGATGAACCATTACTTTTAGTTACTTAAGAACCCTGTACAATGTTGTACCTACTCAGAGTTAATGTGACTCATTTTCTTTAGTCTAATTTTTTTATGTTTAACATACTAAGATAAATATGTCATGAGATTTTTGCATTCTAGTAGACATCGCTGTCTTTCGTCTATCACCGGTGTTTCGCCCCCCGCCACCCCTCTCCACTCGTCTTACGTACCGTTCCCCCGTCCTCCTTTGAGTCCCCACTGCTGGTGCAAGTAATGGAACTGATGTCACTACTGCACCCAAAGTGAAATATCGATAAACAATTCAACACGTATATACAAACTATGTGTAATGATTTATCAAATATAAAGTAATAGTTACGTCCTGTTTTCAATTCGCGATCTACACTGTAAGTACTTCAGTGATTGCTAAAAAAAAAAGGTGATCACTAAAAATTGCGTCCAACGACGTCACTTCACCACCCTTTCCGTCGGAGTCATCGACTTATATGTTATATTTGTCTCTGTTTTCGATACAAAATCCTTTACGTCGGTATATCTCTTCCCATTTGGGTCCGGACCACTCCCCGTGTTCAAATTCCCTCCCGTAAAACCTTATTCTTACTAAATCTTACAAATGTCCGTGACTTCTTGTTCCAACTACTGTACTCTATGTCTGTTTTATTGACTGTCAGTTCAGGGTCCTTACCCTTCAAACTCTAGATCTGACTCAAAAAACTTGTAATTCCCGTGGTGAAGGAGATTTTACCCTACCCTTCCTCTGTTCTAACCTTCTCTTTTGGAAATCCTCCACCCCCTCCCTTCGACCTCAAGTGGTACTACCTGACAAAGAGATATTTCACCTTCTACCTAGATGTCTCTTACTTGTCCCTTAAGTTCTCGCTACTTTCAGACCTTCCACGTCTCTACATTTTTGTGTCTCTTGAATCTACTTTGACCTTCAGGATTGACACTTGTTTGAAAAGAAGTGACAATGAGTCAAAACAGAGAGGTGTCCAACTTATACTCCTGACTGTCATACCTGTTGTCCTTTCTTAATCCTAACCCATATCCTATCTTCCGTTTCCCATTCCCTTAAACTTAAAATAAAAATAAAAACTAACATAGACCGATAGTTAAAGTTAAATATTTTATATAATGATGTCTTTGCAGTGACGTAAGTTTTATTACGGTTTAGTTTCTTTGTTAAATCTTATTTTTAGAGCAAACGATAGAAGTAAACACATTGAGTCAGATTTTAAAATGACTATAAACAAAGAGTCTGATTTGATAAAGTTTATAATTCGATGTAAAGGTAAATAAATTCATTTGTTTCTGTAATGAAAATCCTAATGGTTTATGACGTTCGTTTGATTGAATATAGTTCAAATTTTTATGTGAAAAGTACGTTTCTATACGTTTCTGTTTCTTCCATCTTAGTGACTTTTCATGATAAATCCCTTTTTCTTCTATTTACTTTTGAAATTTCGTGTCCGAAACCAACAATATAGTTTAATAATTTATAAATATAAACGATGACATATGAAAAGACGATGAGACTTGTTTCAGACAATGAAAAGACCATTCAATGATATTTTTTCGATTGTTAATCAAAAACAATACCGAGTTTAGGAATTAATAAATTTCATTAAATTTACTCTTTTACAAAACGTTAGGTGATTATCGTGTCCGTCTTTTAGTATGTGAACAACTAAAGTTCAACTATTGTATTTTTTACTTCTCTCACTATTTCCGTGACATGAATACATGTAAAGGATATTTCTCTCTGTGGAATAAAAAATCCCTATGTATATTTTATAAAATCTTATTTCACCATATTACAGACCGTAAACGGAATCTTGTTAGATTCCTCCCCTCCACTTCTTGTCTCCTGACATCCCTCCTCTACTTTGGACAGACCGATAATCGACTGTTAACAAACTTCAATTCATCACCCATGTACTCCCAAGTAATAAGATAAGACCGATGAAGATGTACAAACCTTAAAAGACATTATTTTATTTTCATTGACTCCTCATGTCTCAGTAGAGATTCGTTGGGTCAAGAACCTCCATATGGACGTGTCTTTGATATGAATGTGTATGTACCGATAGTTTTCGTTTTGTTAGTTATACTTTGGTAAGATTCAGTATTAAAAAGAGTCTTCTCAAAATTGTAAATCCACTAAAACATTTCCATTGGTCACAAGTTAGATGTACCTTAAGGGTAGAGATGAAAGTTTTATAAGAAATGTTAATGTAAAAGACAAACAGATTGGGAAAGATTGTTGACCGTCCTTACGGAAAAAACTTTTAAGGCACTTCAAAAACTTTGAAAGACCTTAGATTCTGATATACTAGATTTTCCCTTATACCGATAACGTATAAATTCTTATTAGTAACATAAATCGTTCAAATAAAAAAATTATGTTTCCTTTATTTTTGAAAGGAATCAGGGTGTTTCTCCCTAACACTATTGGATGACTCATATGAGGTATATGTTTCCAGGAATAATTAAACAGGTCGGAAGACCTACTATCAATGTTTCAATTTACGGTTCGTTTTCAATTGTATGTAAATTATTACAAATCTTTATAAAAGCGAATGGTATTTGTTGACCTATGTGACAGGGAGCATATGGACTACGACCTGTTACGTACAAAAAAGGTAAGTTTATATGTAAATTAAGATGTACCAGTATACATTATGGGATCCTTCGTTTCATTTATAATTTTTCTCCCTTTTATATATACAAGGTATTTTTGGACTTGTCAGTCTTTCGTGATTGACCCCTCGTACCTTTGTTTTTTGATTCGTTTTCTAGTGTTGTCTAAAAAAAAAAGGTATTGTCTAAAATAATTCCCAAATGTTAAACCATCTTTAGATAAACTTAACTCGATTTCTTTTTTTTCATCACCACTAATACACCTCTCTCCCCTTTTCATTTTAGGGTACTCAGGTGTAAACTCCCCAGTTTGATTTAGGATCATAAAATAAGTCTATTAGACCCAAAATATAAAACTTATAATTCCACTATATTCATGATGTATGACATTTGTCTCTCTGGAAAATTTGAGTATATCTTTTGTGACGAAATACATCTTAAACTATTGTTTCCCCCTTTTATCACTTCAAAAGTGGCAATCCCTAATAATGGATAATAACAAAAGTCAACACCACTTGACAGAAATATGTTAAATAAAAGTTTTTCTTTATTATATAAAGAGATAGAAAAATGGAACCAAAGTTTATACACTTTACATAATGATTCCATTCCACCCATAAATGTTGACGTATATTGACTATTAATCATAGTTCACCTTTTGTCTTTTTGTTGTCGAGTTTTCCGAAATTTTTCTGTCGTTTTATTTTTATATAATGAAACATATAATAATTACCATGTTTTAATGTTAATAACAATAACTGTAAGACCTTTTGTTGGACATAATACATGGTTTGTGATCTGTGAAGTATAAATGAATAAATTAGGATTCATAAAAATAATAGAGGTGAAATGTCTACTCCGTCGATTTCGTATCCTCTCCAATTTATGGAATAAACTCCAACGTGTCAATCCTTCACCGTCTCGACCTTAAATTTGACTACGTCATACCGAAACCTTTTCAATAAGAATTAACGGTACGTTAAGTTTCGAACATTTCTGAAAATGTGAAAATTTTGAGAGAAATTTTGAGACATGTCAATAAATGGTCGATTTCTGCCTCTCGAAAGGAAAGTTCTTTCTGTCGTCTCTGGAAAGTTATCTCTTTAGTAGTGTCTAGTTCTTCGTTGGTGAACTTCCTAAAGACTGATACCTATTTAATATACTTGGATTTTCGAACATATCTGTCTTTTTCTGGAATGTCTACTAGATCAGAATTTAGGAAGTGAAAGGTCAATTCTGTCGTTTCCGGGTCTATTCAGTTGTACAATTCACGAAATTTTCTAAGAGGAGTTTAGAATCGTTTCGGTCCCAATCTGATTTGTGACTCTTTCTATTTGTTTTGACGAAAACGAAATAATGTATAAACGAAATTTATGCATTTATTACGAAATTTATGATTTATGAAATTTATTATGAAATTTACGAAATTTATTATTTCATTAACGGTCCTAAACGAAAAATCACTTCTTTGGACAAAGTAAATTTTTTGTACTAATGTATTTTTCGTCGTACATTGGGAGAAATGTCCTTTAGGTCGTCAAGTCTGATTGTCCATACTAGACCCGTGGAAGGGGTGGACCACCGTCGTATTGGATGACGTTCAAGAGTTGGGGTGGGAGGTCGTAGTTATGGGGTGCTCACTCACTTTCAGTGAGACAACACACACTGGGAAACGTTGGGGTTTACCTGATATGTCAGGTACCTTAAGAGGTCCGGTCTTATGACCTCACCCATCGGAAAGGGAAGAGGTCCCCTGTTATGGGTGATGCGTCATAGTTTCTAGGGGACCTCTTCCTCTAACGTTGTTCGAGGTCATCAGAACCGACCTTTTAGGGTACCTGTCTCCTCGGACCACCTGATGTCAGGTGCCCCAGCGTTTCTCAGCCTGTGTTGACTCACTGATTTGTTGTTTTTATGGTTCCTTTCTGTACTCCTTCGTACACTCTTTGGTGTGGCACCCTAGAATCAAGAGACTGGTCCCGACTTGACCACGGGGGACGTCACCTTTGTCTCAAGATTGGTAACCTGATGGTCCCTTAAGGGAATTAGACGGGAAACAAGATCTATCATCCAAACTAAGAAAGTATTAAATACTATGGTTTTTGGGCTACACAAGATTCCTAAATAGTTATTAATAAACGTCCAAACCACTTGTCTGAGACTTTAATCTGACATTAGGACCTCAGTGAGACTTATTCGATAATGAATTGAAGACCAGACATTTTACTATTATTATCATGGTGGGTAAAGTGGAAGAGACTTTAATTTGACTTTTGACATTAAAATTTTACATTGGACATGAAAAGTTTTGATATATGTTTTCCATTTTCATTCGTATTCGACAGAGTCCACACGGAGGAACCACGACGTCATCCGGGACGACTAGGATATACCAATAATGTCTTTGTGTTAGTAAACCAACCTATAACTTTCGAACACAAAGAACTAAAGAGGAGTCTCTTACCATATACTGGCTGTAAGATGTGTATGCCTTACAAAGCTGACAGAATATTAAGTAAGGTCGAAAGGATACGACAACAGTCGTTAAGCCACTTTAAACAAACGTTCACAGACTTGATCCTTCTATGTCGGTAATCGCACCCTACCACGAAATGAAGAGTCCTAAGACGAGCAGAGAGTAGAAAGACTCGGGAGGAAAATAGTCTTACCCGTATTTTTGAGTTTCAGATTAAATTGTTACGACTGTCTGATTTTTACTGTAGGAATTTAGACAGCTATACTCCTTGCTCTGTCCTTCCTTTCTTATTGTGTCATGTTCAGTCATGTAGTTGTTTCTTTTCGAAAACAATGACTAATAGGAAAGAAGACAAAAGACCAGAGTGGTACGCCATGTACCCTAGAATCGAGGGACTGGTCCCTACCTTGGGCCCGGGAGACGTCACCTTCGTGCCTCAGGATTGGTGACCCCTCAATGGGCCTAATAGGAAATACAAACTTAAAGTAAAAAATCATATTCGTCCGACTGTCGTAGTTGAACTGAAGTTCTAAGAGAAAGTACTTTATTGGGGAACTTATCCCACAAGGTGTAATGCCCGTAGACCGTTACTAGATATTTGTGTCTTGGTTGATAAATTTTCCTTCTTGTTCCTTTTCGTCTAAAATTTTTACCAAATACAGAAACCAAAGGAACAAAAGAAATCAATTAAACCCCCCCCCCTTGGTGAAAGATATTAAATGGATAAATTTTTGACAAGAAGTATTAAAAAAAATTTGACTTCTCTTCTTTCTAGTCTGGTATCAGTTTTCGAAAGTAAAGGAGTAATAAAAAGTTGAAGAAGGTTTATCACATATGAAGAAATTAAGTCATTGGACCTAAATGGAACAGACAATAGATTAATAATCTTTTAGAGTAAGAAATCTAAGGAAAGCTAAACGATGTTTTCGTTCCTTGGGTTCCGAGACCCATATTCCTGGGAGACCGATTTTCTCTGGGTTCTTGGGATAAGAGTTGTCTATTACCGGACTTAAGTTACGTATGCCAAGAACCTTTTGTGACACTCTCCTTCATAGACTTTTTCTGTCTTTCCCTAGAGACCTAATGTAAAAGTTATCCTACCGAGACCGTTTCTGAACTTATATAGATCAACCCTTATTTTTGGCTCTTCGGAAGTATTATACATTGAGGAAGATAGGGGACGAAAGGTTTTTTTTTTTTGAAAAGGTATTAGTTCGGAATCCTAAAACTCCGTCAAGAACTTTCTCAAGAGTTTCACTTCTTCAAATTCGTCCAATTCAAATTGTTCCTGGTTGTGAGGACTATTTTTACGACATTAAGAAATTGTCTTCAGGCATTGTTTAATTCATTATTTACAGAAGAGATTCTCTAGAGGTCGACGTTTTTATGGATTAGAAAAGATTGCATTCCCAGTCGCAAGAAAATGTTAACACCCGGTTCCGAAGAAAATTCACTCTCACCGTCCTCTACAGCTGACCGTCGGTTGGTCAGTATTTGAGAGGATATACCTTTATTCCCAAGCACCACTAAAAGGACCGGTCACGTCGAGATCTTTCTTCCGTCAATACATTCTGTCGTCGTAGTTGTAGTTCCCGAGAGAAACCTTTTGGTTGATGGAGTAATCTAGGTTAGGGCCACGAGACCTTAAACCTGGTGTTTGAGGGTCCGTTTTGATCTTTATGATTTTCGTCGAGTTCAACTTATTGAGTGTCACCTTTCGTTCAGGTGTTCCTTTGAATGGTGGTGTAGAGGGAGGACACCTTCCGACAAACGACCGTCGGACAAAAAGAGGAGCAACAACACCATATCCCGAGGTAGTAAAGAGTAGTGGTCTGACACATGTAGAGCCGGTTCCCCCTAGACTAAGTTCAATTGAAAGACTCAACGTTGCGGTTATGGGGTCTAAGGATTTTTTATATTATTAAATTTACGAGGGGTTTAGACTTCTTATGTTTATTCTTTCAACAAAATTTTCTCTCACATTTAACAAATATTTCTTTCACCGTATAATAGTGATTTAATAAAAAACAATTAGAATTTTTTTTAAAAAAAATTTCATCAAACGTTTACTACACGATGTAGAGACGTCTACATCCATGTCGGACCCTCTATTCTCACCCGGGACCTCGACATGATGGACCAAATTTAGGACGGACACGATACAGTAGAACCCGTTCAATGCATTGGAGACAAAGGAGTAGACACTTGATACCTCAGATTGGCTTGAGCGGAGAATTTCAATAGTCTTCTATGTCGTTCTAGTCGGTTCTTTTTATTGACCTTGTGACATAAAAAAAATTACCTATTTATTTCGTGTCTCCTTCATAAAAATTTTCTACGATCGATGACAGTAATGATAATAATAATAAGAAGGGGGGTTTATAATGATTTTTCGGTGTGTAACTTAAATTTATCGGAGCCTAAGATAAAGTTCGTGGTGGAGACTCTTCGTCCTTTACTGAAGAAATCAAAAACGTAGACATTATACACTGGTTATTACATACTGGACTAGTTATGATACCTTTCCTCTTTTAATTACTATTTTACATTTTAGTAAAAGAATAGGTTATGGAATTCAGGTACTCAAATTTTGGTAAACCAGATTCAACTGAAAATTTCTCTGGTCGAGAGAAGAAATAGTCAGATTGTCTTATACATGTCGAGGACTAATATAGAGTTTGACAAAGGAAGAGTCAAAAATAGTTTTAGTCCCCTTTAAGATTTCTTACGAACTTCTGGTACAACAGTTAGTCAAAAGGACCTAACTCACTCCGGTAGTCTTTTGAGGTACAGACCTGAAGGGACAGAACCGGAGGATTTATTAAACTATTAAATAGGAGGTTCCGCTCTGTTCTCACGGTCATCCCCTACTATGATTAAAGTACACTGTTGTCCAGATCCGTCCCAATGTCGCAGGAGAAGGAGGACTTCTTGACACGTGCCACTGTGGGCAACCGTGTGACGGACGTCGAAAGTAACTCCCTAGTTACGGAGTTTGAGGTTGTTATGTGAATAAGATCTTTATAGAAACTCCTATCGTAGGAAATGTCTTTTGGGTGTTTCTTTAGACATAATGTAAATTCCGAGTTCCTTTATAAGTGAAGAGAACTCTTTTCCATACAATATGAACTCTTTTAATGCCATTGGTCTCTGTAAAACGTCGGTCACTCAATTGAATGTTTTCTTACCTTACCTCCTGTCTAAATATAAATAAAATGTGTGAATTCTTTTTAATCATAAATTTTGTTAAATTTTTTGTTCAGGGTCTCCCTATAAAATACAGAAAGTACATTCTCGTCTTAATTAAATGAGGTGAGATCAAAGGGACAAGACGTGGATATAATGAGTACGGTATAAAATGATGTTCAAAGAAAGATTCTTTCGGAATTTTTTTAAAGGGGTATAAGTTTTGACGGTGTTCAATTGATTATTATTGATAATATTATAAGTACATCTTGACGGTATGTTCAGTTCTTTGAAGTATTAATTTTTTTAAAAATTAAAATTAACTTCGTATTAACTAAATGTCATAATACAATCAAAGTCCACATGTATAAGTTTTTTAAAATTTCTCTGAAATCTGAAGATGGTTCTAAGATTTAGACGGTTAGCGAAGTCTTCTGTGACTTAGTCCCTTAGAATTGTTCTCAATTCCCTTTTTGAGTCCTAGAATTCTAATTAAAATAGAATTCTATTTTGTCGTTCTCAGATGTGGAATGTGCGAACTGGTTTGCTTTACCAAGTGGATCGAGGACGATTAGTAATTGGTATAATTATTGTTACGAACACACAATTTGCCTTGGTCATGTATGACGACAATTTTGTGAAAGTATGTATGTCGAGGATACTTCGCCCTTCCCGCCGAGGACATTAGGTAAAATATCTACTCTTTTGACTTGAATTATATTGATTTAATTGATTACTTTGGTCCTAGAGTGTTCTTCTACACTCACTTTTTCCAGAGATTCATTCTCAAGTCACAAAAAAAAGAATTAATGGAGTAATTAGAAAAGGTATATAACTTCTAAGGAGGAGTGTAAGTCTGATGATTGTCAGTTCATGGCAATATGGTTGGACACCTAACCTAAAACTTAAGTTTCATCGAAAACAAAACTACATTTCCACGTGACCGATTTGTTGGAGGACAAGGTGTATAAGCAGAAGGTAAAAAATGTTACTGTTGCAGTCAAGGATTTTGTTTTTTATGTCTGTGACACATTTCAAAACATAAGAGAATGGGTTGTTAGTTCCAATTCAAAAATTTTTATAAATGACTAAATGACAAATGAATAAACCGACACAACTCAGAACCGACACCGTGTTGTCTAGAAGTAACTCAGTACACCCTACAAAGTGACGTCCGGTGTTTGAGAGAGTAACGTCGGGTACCTGAATCAACAAGGTGTCGTACACCCTAGAATCGAGGGACTGGTCCCTACCTTGGACACAAGGGACGTAACGTCCCACCCGAGGATTGGGGACCTGTTGATTCCTTCAGGGAGTTCCAATTAAAGATAAAGTGAAAATTGAGAATCAGAGGTTTTTTATCCTTCTGATATATATGAGACTTTATACTTTATTACTATTTAAATTTTATAAATTAAGTGAAAAAAAGACCCTCTTGTAAATATAAATTATAATTAAACTCCGATCCTTAAACAAATTAATCTGTCGAAGTTTAATTGTCATTGAAACTTAATATGACTTAAAAAAATTATATGTATGACTTATAAAATTTGTGAAAATTCCATCTTCATCTAAACAAAAACAAAAACCGACACGCCGAACACCCTAGAGTCAAGGGACTTGGGACCCAGGTGGAGTCACTTTCGGGTGTTAGGATTGGTGATCCGATGGTCCCTTGAGGGACTTCATCTGAAAGAAGGTAAAATCGGTCACTTAGTTAAACTACTGAAGTATTTAGAGAATTAAATTTATTTTTGTCTTTGTGAATTTTCTTCGACCCTTTAATCATGTTAAAAGTCAAGTTAGGTTTGTTTTGTTGAACCATTTTCGACTTACTTGCATACATGTTCCAGAATACGTTCACGTGACCAGTTCATTCTTGACTTCTCATTACTTGGTACCTTTCTTTGTATGTAGATACAAGAGCTCTATCGACTGCACCTTTTTACGGTTAAAATCCTAGAATTTTTATAGACATTCTAGCGACGACAATTAGTGTAACTTTTCTACATTTGTTCCAAAGTTGTAGTAATTTACGTAAAATAAGAGTACCTTTTAGAATCGAATCAAGTTTATTGTAAACTATCTACTCTCATTCTTTTTGTTAGAGAACTAGTACACTGAGGTTATGGTTAAGAAAAGGTTTGTGACTAAATCCTTTGGTATCGTCTCTTGTATTTCTTTAAATTGTTTTACGAATAGACATTCTTTATAGGGTATTGATAGGGTACTGTCTGAGGGTTCTAGACATTAGTCATATTGAAAAGACGATCATTCAAATATTTGGTTCGTCTAGACCGATCCCCTTGACATCCCTTAGGGAGAAAGGTCTCTCCCGTTTTATTTTAATCTTTTATCATTGTTTACATGATTGTCTCCGTCCAGAGAGTTGAGTGACAACTTAACTATGAACTTGTTTTTTGATAAACCCTGTTTATGTGTCCTCTTTATGGTTTAAAAGTTCTGAAATGGTGTTAAGATTTACCCGACTAATTTCTGTGAGAATATCTTCCACTTTGATTCTAGGAAACATAACGTGATACACGGACGAGTCAGGGTCCCTGACATCGGGTAGTCTAAGGAAACAGGTATATTAAAAGGTCTGTTCTTATTACCTTACCCACCGATGAAGGTGGAGGTCCCCTAGGAGGGTTGGGTCCCTGACTTGGACGAACAGGACCCAAAGGACGTAACATTGACCTAAGAAATGGGTGACTCGGTAGCCCCTTCGGGTGTTCTAGGATAATATACTAATAATTTTTAAGTAATCGTAGGAAAAAAAAGATTAATGTTTTACGATTTGACGTTTAAGACCCTTTCACAGAAATATGTATTAAATATAGATCGACGGAGTGTCTAGAGGTCGTCAACCGACCACTCGTTGGCCCCGGGTCGAGGAGGAATTATCGTTTCTGGTACCTCACGAACCGTAGGTCGTCTGCGAGCTGTTTATTGACTATGCCTTTACTTACTTATACGAGACGATTCACGAACAGCACCTGTACGTCGTAGACAAAAGAGAAAGGGTTGCTTGAAGAGAGACCTCTAGTTTTGTCAAGGTTCCTTCGACTGAGTTAGAGACCGACGTCCCCATGTCGAAACTGGACCCAATTCAGTTAGTCACGTAAGGTGTGAAGAACCGGTGTCACGGACTCACTTTTTGCCAATACGCTGGATTCGGTGATGGTAGTCTCTATCAGAGTTCTGAAAACGTCTCTCTTACTTCCCTATTTCTAAGAGAGCGAGAACGACCTAAGCTTACTCCTGCGGATATCATGTCACTCTCCGACATTCGACAGCCCCTGCGGTCGGAAGTCCTTATTCGGTGTCGACTGGCCCCTTTCTCTCTTTTCCTCGGGTCAGGAACCGTCGTAACGCAGAAAAGACTTCGATCACGACGCAAAATGAAAAATTTAAATGTGTTTGGCTACTTAAAGGAAGTAAAAAGTTGTTAAAAACTCAACATCCAAAATGACGAACATTGACTTTCGTGGGATTCACTTTTTTGTAAAGTTCTTAATACTTTTATGTACCATAAAAAAATTTGGGTCGTTATGAGATACCAAGAATGTACAATTGAGACTCAACTTGGGTTTGTTGGTTTAGACTTATACGATAATACAAGAATAGAGTTATAGTAAAGAATAGCGGTTCCCTAAGACGGTCCATGACTCTACAAAATATGTATTTCTCCCCATATAAGTCTCTTGTAAGATGTCCCGAACACTTAGTAATCCCTTGATAAAGTTCGGATAAGATAAAGAGAAAAAATTCATGTTTCGATAGGATATAAACCTAGATACACTAAACATGTCAAAATAATAGTTCTAACAAATTTATCAGTTCCGTTTAAACTCATGTCAGTCTTTTATATATTTGTATCGGTTTCTCATAAAAAATTTTTCGTAATCTGTAAAGATTTACTTATTGTAGGGAAAGTTCCTTCGATGGAACCTTCTGTAAGTAAAGATTTTTCATAATGAGTCAGTCAGCACAGGTTGAGAAAGATTGGGGTGTCTGACATCGGGTGTTAGGAGGAGACAGGAAGCCTAAGAGCGCCGTTCTTATAACCTCACCCGACGGTAAGGGAAGAGGTCCCCTAGAAGGACTAGGTCCCTAGTTTGTGCCCAGAGGGTGTGACGTCCGTCTAAGAAATAGTGGGTTCGGTGGTCCCTGCAAGATATAAAGATTTTTTGGTTTAGTGTTAATTTATACCTCCAACACCATGTTTTCTTCTATAAATATTTTGATGTGGGGTCTTTTAGGGTTCTCCTTAAGGTTTAGTGAAATCCACTACATCGTAATGGTTATATTCAGTGTTGAAACTTTCTCTGTTGTGAATAAGCGTATACTTTACGTCTCTGAATTTTTTTTTTTTTCCGTTAGTATAATTGGAAAGTGTATAGGTTTATGTACGTATAAGTGAGTCACCCGAAGGGTATAAAGTTAAATTCTAATTAAGTACGAACTTTGGATAAGGATTGAACCATTCGGAGAGGAGAATATGACAAAAGATTTTAGTCCGAAAAAGACACTAACTTCTTAAACTTCGAAAACCTTCTGTCCAATTCTTTTTCAAAGGTGCGTCCTTCTTTTAGTCCCCTACTGCAATGAGATGACTTTCTACGCCCCGTCGAAACCTTTTTCCTCTTGTATCACCTTTCTCATGGTCACTGGTCGAGAGGCACGTCTTCTCTGGTCTCTTTCGTTTATGAGATTTCTGACATCATCTGACATCATTAAGTCCTCAAACCGTCATCTCTGTCTTTCTTGATTTCGACTAGTATTGGAGGTCTTTGACCCACACCAAAAGGAAATGACACAAGGATCGTATATTTTGTTACGGACGGTAGACTGTCAGTGAGTTATTTATGGTCGACTCACTTACTTATGTACTTTACCTTTGTAAAGGACTCCCTTTAGTGTCTTAAACTTGGAGACAGATATTCACTACTACTTATTCTTTATTAAGTTCCTCTATATGCATGTGGATGTATGTATAACCTGAAGGGACCACCGAGTCTACCATTTCGCAGACAGATGTTACACTCTCTGGACCCAAGATAGGGACCCAACCCTTCTAAGGGACCTCTTCCTTTACCGTTGGGTGAGGTCATGAAGAACGGAACTTTTAGGGTACCTGTCTCCTCGAACCACGTCCGATGATAGGTACCCCAACGTTTCTCAGCCGTGCTGACTCGCTGAAGTGATGTATGTATAAATACGTGACCCCAAGATATAATGTGACCCCTCTAGTTTCTTACTTTTCATTTTTGGGCGTATGTTTCACCATTTGTTAATAGTGTAAACAATAAATCATGTACGATATCTTTACACTTTTTTTCTTTATATTACTCGTCTCACAAAAGTCTCATATTTCTTAGACCCGTCCTCTCCCAAAACGATGTTTATAAATTTTTAAGGGAAACAATGAAGTTACGTGACAGGAAAATTTCTCTCTCTACCCTTTTTGATTTTCACGTCTACATATAAATTTTCTCTTATTAAGCCGTTTTTCTGTCATGAGACTTTATTAATGTCACCCTTTACAGTAGAGGATCTTGGTGTGAGGTCTTCGTACTTTGATGTACCCTGTTCAGATTCTTTCTTTATTCCACCGCTCTCCGATATCTCCCCTTCTCCTCTTACAATATCCTCCTCTTCGATATCCGAGTAAACTTTGACTTTCCTTTTTGGTATCTACCCTTCTTCGTTGTGCGATAAAGACGTTATCGGACTGGACGATCCTTCTTCGGTCGGTCCACTTTAATGTGGTGGAGATTCGTACTGAGTCCTCCTCGGCGTGTTCCCCTCCAAAAACAACTTTACTGTACAGGACTCGATTCGACACTGAAATCCGAAAACGTTGAACGGAACAGAACTGAAATCCTCCACTCTCGTTTGTTGGCTATTAACTGCCCGATTATCTTTCGACAGTCCCGTCTCCTTCCTCGCTCCTGTCGATTCACAAGAGTTGTACGCGCATAAACTGACTTCGAGTTGCCGCCCTATCCTCTTGGCTCAGCGGGGGCGCGGGGAGCGGCCCCTGCAGACTGCTCAGAGCCCTCCACCGCCGGGTCTCCTCCAAGGACACCCTTGCCCTTCCAGGTGTGCAGGCATAGAGGGGCTCTGTCCTCGCCTGGCCCGACGAACTTGTGTCGTGGTCCGGTGCCACGTCAGCCGGTCTCAGGCCTCCTCTAGGCGCTGCGGCTGGGCCCAGAAGCCGTCGCAGCGTCCCGCTCCCCGTCCCCTGCTGCGGGCCTCGGGCCGCCCCGGGCCGGCGCACGCCCCGAGGAGCTCTGTGGGGGCCGACGGGGGGCTGGGCGGCGCGGGCTGGGCCCCACCCGGCAACCCAGACCCCTTCCCTCCCGGGAATGGGTACACGACGCACAGGTCGACGTGCCGGCCGTAGAGGAAGTCTCCCTACACCGGGCAGGGCGGTAGAGACGTCGTGGCGTCCGTCGTCTTGTGGCTCCGCCGGTATAGAGCACCTGGAGGCCGCGGCGGCGGCGGCGGCGGACGTCGACGACCCGACTCCGCTGTGGCGGGGGCTGGGGAGGCGAGGCGGAGGGCGGGCGCAGGCTCGCGGACTCATCCACGCCGCCCCCACCCCCTCCAGACACGCGTGGCGCCTCCGCCCATGGCGCTGCGGGGTCCGGCCGTCTCGCGTCGCGTCCTACTCCTCTTCAGAGGGACCCGCCTTCTGTGCCTTCTGGTCGGCCCGCGCCGCCTCGACCCCTCCCGCCCCGATACCGCCCCTCCCGCACCGGTCCCCGCACCGCACCGCACCGCACCGCTTCCCCCACCGCCGGACCGCCTGTTGTGCCCCAGCCGCGCGCGGACGCGCATCCTCCTAAAAAAGGAAACGTTTCAGGACGAACACAGGACTCTTGTCCCTAAGCACTCGAACCGGCCAAAGTGACATGCGAGTCCCCAGGACCCCACGACATAGAAATTTTAACACGAAGGGAGTGGAATTGGTAATAGAAATCTCTACTCGACTGTCTCCGGTTAGACCGACCCCTTGCCCTCGGCTAAATCTTCTCGGGGTTCGAACAGGGGCGCGCGGGTCCTGACTCCTTTGATACGGAGGTGGGCTCTCGGAGACTGCGCGGGGGGTGGGGGTGGGAGGAACCCCACTGACCAAAGACTTCTCACAAGAGTTTAGGATTTGTCTGCGTGTCCCGGGTCCTAATTACCGACAATTACTAACGTAACACTTATGTGTAGGACGCGAGACTCAGCAACCAGGACGACGTAAAATCCATGTCTCTACTCGAAAAGCAGCACTGGAACCCCACGGCGCGCCAGCGTCAGCGCGTCCTCCGATGAGACCCTCCCTGGGGAACCCGTCCCGCCCTCCCGCTAGGAACTGGACAGAGAAGGTTCGAGTAGGAGGAGCACCCGTACCTCAAGACTACTCACACTACCCTTGGATCTCCATCGCCCTTCTTACGCCCCGGAGGCTCCCTTCATTGAGGCAAAGAAGGCGAACAAGAAAGGATAAAGGTGTGTCCTTAGAGGGAACCACTAATGGACAGTAGAAGCACGAATGCATCTATTGGGCGGGGCTAGATAAAAGGTAGAAGTCTAGGGTGAACCGCAGACCTCTACCTCACCCTACTGATAGATCTTAATTGGACTTTAGACCGAGTTTAGAGACAAGGGTTTGTTCCAAAGGAAGGACTTCCGAAGGGATCCGAAGTTCAGGACCTTTGGGGCTGCGTCTTATGAGAGAATGTCACATTACCCAAGGAGATGTGTTGTAAGACCACTGGACTCATGTTTATAGGAAATACCTCTTTTAAAAGTCCCCGGACACAGAGACTACAAATATGTTTACCACAAAAGTAATATTATGAATACTTCCCGTAACGTTGGGTAAGGTCATAAGAACGGACCCCTTAGGGCACCTGTCTCCTCGGACCTTCCTGTCTCAGGTGTGTCAGCGTTTCTCATTCTGTACTGACTTCGTTGACTCGTGAAACATGAACCTCTAAATAATACCATCCTAATTATTAATTCTACTACTAACTTGGGGAGTGACGGATATTTGATAAAAGAACCATCAGTAAAATGTGAACTGTAAAAGAAAATGACTTTTGAAACTGGTTATAAGACTCTTCACAATCACAAGATCAAAAAAGGGTAACCCTTCCTCCCCCTGAACTTTTCTTACAACGTCTCTGTTTTTAAAAGACACACACTCCATCCGTGAGAAAGTGTACATATATATTAACTTAATAACTTTGGAAACTCTCACTTATAACGGAGATGAAAGGTCTACTTCGTTATCCGAACCTTTCACTTTCACTTTCACTTCAGTGAGTCAGAACAGGCTGAGAACCTAGCTTGAGACCAGAGGACGTAAGGTCCGTCTGTGAAATTGGAGACTCGGTGGTCCCTTCATTAAACCCATCTGTGTCTACTGATCCTTTATTTGTTCCACCCTAAGTTTCGGGTAGTCAAACTGAGGATTCGGACATAAACGAGCTGGTCCAGTGCGACGAAGTTTAAAACTTCAAGACTGAGAACGTCAATTCCGATGTTAGGAGAATTTACACGAGAGTCAAGGTTTCCGTCCACACGTGAAATAAAAACATACAAAGTAATTAGAGACTTAACCGGTATCGTCGGTATTGAGTACACAAATCTGTTATTCTATTTTAATCAACAATATTCCATTTTATAAGTCTTTATAATAATTTTCATCACGGACGCACGTACGTACGAGTCAGTAGAGGTTGAGATACACCACGACACCTGACATCAGACGGTCCGAGGAGACAGGAACCCTAAGAGGTCCGTTCTTATAACCTCACGCATCGGTACGGGAGGAGGTCCCCTAGAAGGGTCAGGTCCCGTACCTTGGATGCAGAGGACACAGAGATCGTAACGTCCGGTTAAGACATGGCGACTTGGTGGCCCTTTCATAATTTTGATCATGTATATGATTTATATATTACTTGTAAGTCCGGTAAGTTCCATCAGCGTAGAAGTCACTTTACGGTCTGAGAATATGTCGACACTTAGTCGGAAAGGATATCTCCGTCTTAACGGGATCCGAAAGGACCGTTCTTTTCAGTAAACGACCCCGTGACGGGTCACATGAAACGAGGACAACATCGATGAGTTCACATGAGTCACCATCCTTCGTTCGTTTTGGTCAATCCAGGACTCTGTCTGAAAGGACAGAACCGTCTACTTACGGTAGGTACTCGAGTGTCGGGAATAAGGAAGAATATAGACCCTAAGATAATAGGAAAGTAATAATGAAAGTTTCTTTAACGGGAAAGAAAACCTTTTCGTGTGACAATCCATAAAACTGTCAGAAAGCGTCGATAGTGAAATGTATTGGTAGTGTTTATTTCAGATGTTTTCCAAAGGTTTATCAATCAATCTTCCAGCAAATAGATTCAGTTTTCGTTATTGTCTCTTACTGGTGAACTTTTTTTAATGTTTTTTTTTTTTTTTTGACAAAGTCACTGTGTACGGTCCTCGAGTTCTTCACTATCCTATTATACATTTCGTACACAAAGGCTCAACTCCAGTTGTAGCACGAGTCCTAAAAGAAATTACCAAAAGTACGGTCGGTCTGTAGAGGACACTCAGTTGAAATGAGGAACATGACCCAGTATGTTTTACCAAAGAAAGAATTTTTGAGTAAATAGTCACATCATTCGGTGTGAAAAAAAAAGAACCCCAATAGGTTCGGGGTAACCACTAGAAAATTTTTAGTCTTTGTGATGTATGTTTTTTATTGGAGTCTGAAGATTTTACATTTTTACAAAGACCTCGGAAGTAGATAAGTAATAATCTTAAAACTCACTATCATTGACTGTAAATACACCACAAATTATAACGGTCCGTTACAAGATTCATGAAAATTATTTGATTTAATTAGGAACATTATTGGGGTACTCCAGTTTGACAGGAGGTTGAAATGTCTACTCCTTCGACTCCGTTTCTTTTCTAGTCTTTACACGGGTCTCAGTGTATCAGTCATTTCCTTCAATCTAAGTTTAGGTACGTTTAGACCAGACACAAGAATTGGTGATACGTTTGACGGAGGGATCCCACAGTGTAAATTCTCAGCTATGGGGTAAAAGTACATGAAGGAAGAGAAGGAATGGAGTCTTCAACTACAAATTTAAATGGACCGTAATCAACGTGAGTAAGTCAGACCCAAACGACTTAATATTCCACATAATGGATGTAAGTTGTTGGTTTTTGTTCTGTTTATTGTACCTCTTGGAAAGTGAACGTTGTGTGCCTGTAATCAGTGGAACGTCGAAACGACAGTCGTCGTGGTGACTTATAAAAGGTCGACTCAGGAAGTATCCTACAGAGATTTACTGGGTTTCTTTTCCTATAAATCATGAAATTTAAAGATTCTGTGAATTCGGTCCTACGTCTACCTTTTATATCTCTAGACCGTATCTTTCCCTTTTATTTTTCCCCATTTTCTTTCCATAAAATATTTTCATGTCCTTTTTATTCTTATTATCTCCTATTTCGTCTTGATAAAAAATTATAATTTTTCCTTCCCCTTTTTTTGGTTATCGTACACGACATATTTATTCTACGGTCCCTTAATTTTTTTACACTAAATGGTTTTAGAAAGTTGGACCTAAGGGACCACCGAGTTTACCAAGAAATCTTGGACGGACTCTACGTCCTCTGGTCCTAAGTTAGGGACCTAACCCTTCTAGGGGACCTCTCCCTTACCGTTGAGTGAGGTCATAAGAACGGACCTCTTAGGGTACCTATCTCCTCGGACCGCCCGATGTCAGGTGCCCCAGTGATTCTCAATCTGTACTGACCCGTTAATTGTGAAAGTGAAAAAAAAGTTGGATCTTCTGCACATGGAATTAAGGGAAGAGAAGACACTTCTATTTCGTCCAACAGAACTCGTATTTCATGGATAAATTCAGACGGAAAAGATTTGTTGACTTAACAAATAAGTAATAACTAAACATTCTCAAAATTTTATAGAAGACCTATTTTCAGAAGATAGTCTATATTCTATAATACTTATAGAACTTTCGTTCGTCCTAGGAATACCCCGGGAAGACACGTGCTTTCGCAAAGACACAGGGGACAAAAGAATAAACGTCCTTTTCCCGAAGACAGAGGATCTGGAAGGACTTATGGTTTGTCGTCTAAGTTTGTCAACGATTAGTCCCTTCATTCCCCTACATCTTTGTTTCTCCTTGTTAGTCTTTTAATATCACGTTCTGGGACCACGGAGGAGTTCTCCATATCCATTGTTATAGAAACTCAAGATGGGTTTGGTTTTAGGGGTGGGTCACCTCCAACCGTTGAAGTCCCTCTCATGGTTTACCGTTGGCTGAGGTCATGAGAACGGACCTCTTAGGGTACCTCCCTCCTCGGACCAGCCAATGTCAGGTACCTCAGCGTTTCTCACCCTGAGGTAACTCGCTGAAGTGAAAGTGGTCTAAGGATCTCGTGGTGGGACAATGGAGTAGTGGTTGGTTAGTCTTCTTTCAGAGTATGGGTCGTCGGGAGTGGGGTCCAAAACGGGTACATTCGAAAGGGGGGTTTGGTCCCCTCAGACCCACCAATACTCGTACTCGGTGCATAAAAAGAACGTACCGGGACGTTATTTTGAAAGAGACGAGGTTTGAGACTGTCAAACCCAAACAAACCGGAGACCCGTGTGTTTGAACACTTGAACGCAAGTCATCGTAGAAGGTCAGACACCGAAAAAAAAAAAAAAAGAAAAAATCACTACAGAAAACTACTTCAAGAATTAATATTAATCTAGGTTAAATAGTTAAAAAAAGGAAAAGCCAAGTTCTTTAGAGAGTCGTAACTGTCGGTGTAAGTAACTAAATACTTGAGAAAGTGATCCTAAAAACCGATTATTCGAAACAACTATTTGTGACCTTACTTAATGAACTTCCTCGGTCACAATGTAAAATCCAATCGATATTTAGGACGAAACTAACGACTAGTTTCATCGAATCATACAATAAACGACGTATGTGTTAGTGTAACGTTTTCCCATATGAGAAAGATACTTTATTAAAAAGTCCCAAGGTGGTAAACTATTAGGGATATATACATAACAGTTATTAAAAAATTTACTGTAAAGAAAAAGATATATATCCGTCATTTTGAAGTATTAGTGTATCCAATGAAAGTATACGAATATTATATCACTTCATTTCACTTCACAATCAGTCAGACAGTACAGATTGAGAAACCTTGAGGTACCTGACATCGAAGGGTCCGGGGAGACAGGTACCCTAAGAGGTCCGTTCTTATGACTCACCCAACGGTAAAGAAAGAAGTCCCTAGAAGGGTTGGGTCCCTAACTTGGGTCCAGAGGACGTAACTTCCGTCTACGAAATGGTAGACTCGACGATCTCTTCGGGGAATATTATTATATAATTATATCATATATTATATCAGTTATATAATAACATATTATATACATTAATAATATTAATAAGATATTAATATATATTAATATATACATTATTAATACATATGATACATATATATGTATAAATTACATATATAATAATATGTATAATATATATAATATCTATGTAATACATTAAAACATGTATAATACATTATTATTACATAACTGAATTATATAACTGATATAACGAATATTATATAACTGATATTAAGTAGTGTGTCCACTAAAAACTGTAGAGAGTGATAGAATTACCAGATATAGTTTTGACATAGTAACGAATTACTTTATTTGTTATTATTTCTTTAAGAAGAGATTGTAATATACCGAGTTTATTAGTGTAAAACACTAACACGGTAAGATATTTCCTGTTTTTCTGAAAACAGGAAAATTAATCTTCTAAATAAGATTAAGGTTAGTCTCATAATACCGAAATATTGTTGTAAGGAAATTTATAATCTTTATAATATATAAACGATTAAAATAGTTACAAAGAGACATTTTACATGTACTACCAAAAAAACGAAGTGATCTTTCCGTATAACCGTGTTACCCATGAAATAAACACTCGTTTCAATACTTGTTTTGAAGTTTATTAGTTGACTTATAATGGTCTAGAAAATATATAATCGGTAAAACTTTATTATCGGTTAATTCTAAAAAGTATATATTTATATAAATGATATGTACACGTGTATACCTATAAGTAGAGTCTTTAAGTGTACTTTTATTTTTTTGCATTTGATAAGACCGATTACGTTAACCTACACTCAATTATGATTAGTGGTTCTGTGGTTACAAAGAGTAGACAAGAATTCGGAGTATTGTAGTGACATTTTCAATACTAGACGTAAATATTCTAGACCTTTGCCTCCAAGTCTTTCTAATTCAATGAATTCGTTTTCGTATTGATCATTCACGATCTTGGTCTATAATCCTGATAAACGAAGATTTCGGCCCCAAGAAGGTCACAATAGAAAGTCGTGAACTCCCATATATCTCTAATATAACCCGAAGGGTCCACCACGATCACCATTTCTTGGGTGGACGGTTACGTCCTCTACATTTCTCTGTGCCCAAACTAGGGACTCAACCCTTCTAGGAAGGTGTACGGACCTCTTCCTTTACCATCGGGTGAGGTCATAAGAACGGACCCTTTAGAGTACCTGTCTCCTCGGACCACCCGATGTCAGGAATACCAACGTGTCTCAACCTGTGCTGATTTCACTGAACCGTACGTACGCTTAGCGTACGTCCTGAAGGGACCACCAGGTCACCAATTCTTAGACAGACACTTACACCCCCTGTATCAAGCTAGGGACCAGACCCTTCTAAGGTATACGGTTCCCCGTTGATCTGTCACACGGTGTTGATGATTCGGGTTCGGGATCCCGGGCTCGGGACGTTGTTCCCTTCGGTGACGTCACTCTTCGGGTTCGTGGAGTTGATCTCTCGTGAGAGTCGTTGATCTCTTTTCTAACACGCGTCGTTGCTTCTAGGTCGTGTCGGTTTTTATGTATTTACTTACTTATTTCTAATTTTTTCGCTTCTTCTTGATTTCTCGGAGAACTACTTTCACTTTCTCCTCTCACTTTTTCAACCGAATTTTGAATTGTAAGTCTTTTGCTTCTAGTACTGTAGACCAGGGTAGTGAAGTACCGTTTATCTACCCCTTTGTCACCTTTGTTACCGTCTGAAATAAAAACCCCCGAGGTTTTAGTGACGTCTACCACTGACGTCGGTACTTTAATTTTCTACGAACGAGGAACCTTCCTTTCAATACTGGTTAGATCTGTCGTATAACTTTTTGTTTCTGTAATGAAACGGTTGTTTCCAGGTAGATCAGGTTCGATACCAAAAAGGTCACCAGTACACACATACACTCTCAGCCTGATATTTCTTTCGACTCGTGACTTCTTAACTACGAAAACTTGACACCATAACCTCTTCTGAGAACTCTCAGGGAACCTGACGTTCCTCTAGGTTGGTTAGGTACGATTTCCTTAAGTCAGGACTTATAAGTAACCTTACTGATTACGACTTCGACTTTGAGGTCATGAAACTGGTGGAGTACGCCTCTCGACTGACTTAACTTTTCTGGGACTACGACCTTTTCTAACTTCCGTCCTCCTCTTCCCCTACTGTTTCCTACTCTACCGACCTACCGTAGTGGCTGAGTTACCTGTACTCAAACTCATTTGAGACCCTCAACCACTACCTGTCCCTCCGGACCGCACGATGTCAGGGACCCCATCTTTTCTGAGTCCGTACTGAGTCGCTGACTTGACTTGACTTTTTTGGGTACATATCATTTTATAATTACCATCTTAGGTCCACCATTAATGTGTCATAAGTGATATTTTAAGAGAGTTGAAACGACATTTACAAGTATTATTTTACAAACCCCTTTTTTTAGATCTTTACATCAAAGTAGGATCTAGTCGTCCTTTACGTTTTCTTCGGTGACAATACTAATCTGGACATAAGACTAAAGACCCGAGCTATCGGAAAATCTGACTTAGCTTAAGGGACCTAAGACTAGAGAGTCCCAAAAATAATGAATTTTGATCAATGGACATAAAACCAAAAGACCAAATAGATAAACAAATAAGCAAAAGTTTACGAATAGAAGTGGAAGACACTTGGTCCGGGACAAGTCCACGACTCCTATGTCAAAGCAGGGACAAAGGGACTTAGAAAGTAGGTACCAAATAAAAGTCATTTGTCATAGAAGCTAGAGAATTAAGATAGTCTTTACGATCAAGGAAGTAGAAACCGACTCCGATTTTGACTGTCCTGGTATAATAGGTAACTCCTGATGTTCTGAGGTAAGGATCTCGGATCCTCCAAAGACAAAAACAAAAACCACTCCCCTCCCCGCCCACTACCACCATGACCACAGTATAGAGGTTAAATGTTTTTTCTTTGACGTTTTAGAAGGTGTAAGGGATCTTACGTCTTTGTTAAGGATCAGGGGAGCTAAGAGGGAAAAAGTGTCGAAATCTAGGGTTTCCTGATTGTCGGTCGTAAAGACCAGGGTCACCGTTTCGGTCGAGATTACGTCTACGACACCCCCTCATTCTATGAGGTTGTCTCTCTACCTGGGAATTTGATAGTAGTGAAATACGGTACCCTAAGGAACAAGTAGCCCGATGGAAGATTAAGGGTACATCCGGGCACCTCTCTTACGTGATAAACTCAAAAAGACTACGAACACTGTCACTGAAGAGTTGGTTTGGTCTTTTCGTTGGTTGAGAACTAACTCTCGACAACGTAGTGTGCAGACCGTGAGCCCCTCTTTTATGTGGTTAGTACGGTGGTGGTGGTAGTAGTAGTAGTAAAACCAACGAACACCGGTACTTAAAGAGTCACATTTAAATTTAGTCATTACGAACGTACACGCGATTCAGTGAAATCAGCACAGAATGAGAAACGTTGGGATACCTGAGATCGGGTAGTCCGAAGAGACAGGCTCCCTAAGAGGTCCGTTCTTATGACCTCACCCAACGGGACACGAAGAGGTCCTATAAAGTCTGGGTCCTTAACTTGAGCTTAGCGAATACAGAGGACGCGACCGTCCGTCCAAGAAGTGGTGATCGTGGTGGACCCTTGGGGGATTTAGTAGGGGATTTGGTCACTGATTTTTGTCCCCTACCCCTTATAAGAATATGAGAAACAGGAAGTCTCGGAATCAAAACTTGACAAAATCGACTAAATCGGGAGTATTTCGGAACAAGAAAAAGAGTTGAAGACCAAGATTAGTGATGACAAGAGAATGACTACTGATGAACAGGAGACTGGAGTACGTTCCGAGTAGAATAGTCGACTCTAGAATCGAAGACAAAGAGGTGAAAATCGACACAATAAAGTCCCAGGAAACCCTTTCCAGGTCGGTTGGATCCGGGCACGTAGTGTTCCTACGAGGGCGTCGGGCATGCGTGACGTGTGGGTCTCGACCCCGGATAGACCCGTCGAAAAACGTGCATTTTAGGGTCCTAATATTTCTAAAGGTGGATCATGTATAGTTGTTTATTTCTTATAACGAAAATTCCTGAAACAACACTGTTCCATTTGTTATCTTGGTACTGAATATTTGGTTATAGATCACTTTTGATTCTCATAATACTCTATAAAATAAAAATAACCAACCATTAATGTGGACCTATCAAATGTTTTAATAGTATTGTAAGAATTAAAATACGAAGGGGATCCTTTAGGAGGGGATAAAATTTATTTCTCATAAAATAGATAACTTACGTAACCATGAAGATAGGACAATGTGTTAATGTTGTGACATTTATTTGTCTTTCTCGATACACCAAACTGATGAAGTCGGTCTCCCTTAATCGAGGGATTCTTCTTGTCACAATAATAGGAAAAGGGAAATCTTAGTTTTCCTCAGACTACTATCGAGAAACTTTCCTACTACGACTCTTCTGATTTCAGAAGAGTTCAGAAGTGCAGGGACAAGACGACAGAATGGGACCTACTGACCCTTGTCTGACCTTACATACAGAGACGATCCCTGGGGTTTCTCGAGTGACGAATCCTGGGTTAGGTCGCACCGAAATATAAAAGACGTAAAAAGAAGTCAAAAACAAGTCTTTTCGATACCCCAATTTTTGTTCCCCACACACACACACACACACACACACACACACACACACTATCTCTCTTTGGTAAAGTCAATGGTACACAAAATCATAAATTATAATAAGTTTACATCAGTAGATGGTAATACTAGTGAGATTAACCGTATATAAAAAACATATATGAACACCAACAAGTCAGTCGGTCAGTACAGACTGGGAAACGTTGGGGTACCTGAAGTCGCACGGTCCGAAGGGACAGGGAGTGGTAGAGGGCCTCAAACGGGTTCAAGTGCAAGTAACGTAACCACTATATATATGAATATATGTCGGATTATCGCACGTCAACCTCTGATAAATCGTGCAGACTACACTTTCCGAGACCCACTGGAATTTAGAGGACAAGTTGTTTCGTCCCATATTTAGTTGGTTAATTGTTCGATTCACGGCACACAAGTCAACCCGGACTGAGACACTGAGGTAACTGACATCGGGTGGTCCAAGTAGACAGGTACCCTAATGAGTCCGTCCCTTGTGTCCTCACCCTACGGTAAGGAAGGAGGTCCCCGAGAAGAATAGATTGAGCACAGAGGACACAGAGGACGTGACATCTTCTAAGAAATGGTAGACGGATGTTAACCCCCTTGGTAGCCCTTTCGGAGTCTTTCATATCTCTATGTCATACATGTTATGTCACTCCTGATAAGTTCAGGATTGAAACGATCTATAAGGTCCATTTCCAGTTTGACCGTGAAATTATTAAGTATTTCTTAATAATACATACATACCGTTTTGGTTATATCATAACATTTCATTTTATTTCATTTTCATTTTTAATTTTTTTTGTTTTTTTTGACTTTTTTCTTAATAATATATTTCCTAATAATAATTTTATTGTTGATCTTGAGTAAATCTTGACATATTTCCTCTGACAAAGACTATTTATAGATAAGTACTAAATAATGTATTTATCATAATAACAATAAAGAAATTATCCCTTATACAAGTAGCAACAAGTCCTAATTGATAAAATACAATTGTGATATACTCTTTTACGATAGAATTGGAGAGATACCCTACACACTTTAGGATTGTATGGACACCTTTAAGTCGTAAAAGTAAATAGTGGTCCGTATTCTGTAATGAGGTGGTGGAGGGCGAGAGGTCGGAGTAGAAATAAGGGTGTCAGTGGAGGACACTTAATCCTGTCTCCTGTCTCTATATTTGTACTGCATTGACCGGCCGAAAAAGATGGTGTGTGGTGGACTGGGTCCAGGACTCTCACTGTAGACATACAGACAGTGTGTGTGAAAGTGAGTCAAATTCATGTATTGTTTCGAATTACGAGAGACAAGTTTAAACGATGTCCATGTAAGAATTGTATAGTCCGTACGTATTTTTATCTCCACAACACAAACAAATAAACAAAAAGACTAATTTAGTTTATCCCTCCACCGACAACAAAAACCGGTGTCAAGAGTGTAAACGACTCTTAATCCGCTCCTAAAAATCCCCACCCCCTTCGGACACATTCCCGAAGGGCACTTCGGCAATCGACTTTTGGAAGCCAAATTTGGTGTTACAGGTCCCGACCGGAGATCGACGACAGAGTCCCGACGGACCGGAGGACGGACAGGGCTGGGGAACGTGGAGACGAGAGGGTAATTATCGACAAACAACCACCCCCTCTCTGAAAGTGAAGATGTAATGCGAGAAGACGTAGCAGACGTAAAAGTGTACAACTGAGACACGCATACACATACTCCTGTGACTTCAAGAAGAAAGGAACGGACGAAAAAAATGATTCGGTGCGTAATGAATGTAATTTAATATTTGCACTCTACAAGTGGGACTACGTCGGACGGACACCGAGGAGTGTCAGTGGGGAAGAGAGACGAAGGATGGAGTAACAGAGAGGGAAAAGTGGAAAAAGAAGAAGAGACGAGAGTACTCCAAGGTCACAACGGAAAGAAGCAAACGTGTCTAAAAAAAAGAGGTGACATGGGAAACACCCTTGGCAGAATCTCTAAGGAGTGTCCAGGAGTAAACATTAATGTAAGAAGAAACCAACGGCACTACCGACTGGATATCCGGTGTCGAGCCTTTGTGAACAGGTCTCACTGAGGACGTACCTCACCGTATAAAGAGGTGAAGAAAATGAAGAATAGGAGTATACAAAACTGTTGTTAATAATTTTTGTACAAGAAGGAAAAGGAAGTTCAGGAAAAGGGAGAACTGATCATATCGTCCAAAACAATGGTCGTCTTGAAAGAGATTTCACTTTCCGCTGTCTCTCAATTGATTTTCTGTGTCACTCGACGACCCACACAGGTCTCAGACTAAACCAAACTCTTCTCCTTGTCTTTGTTAAAAACATAAAATCTTTACCTCCTCCGGAGAACCGGATCAAACTTTTTGTGTTTGTCTATTTTAAGACAAAAATTTTTTAGGTTGTTTCAGATCAACCCTTCGATTCGATCGTAGAACAATGATTACGTAGTCTCCAGAACCAGTGTATAAAAATTACGAGAACAATGAATAATTAAATTATAGGCTTACGTATCTAGAGGAGGACCGGGGACAATTGGAATTAGCACTCAAAAGACACGTCGGGGAGACCGCGGGTGGGACCTCTCGAGCGATAGCCCTGTCGAAGGTCCATTGGACCCCGAAGTCGCTTCGTGGCTGGCTAACCGGGCCAGCGAGGACACGTCCGGCACCAAAGACGCGTGTGTCTTTTACTACCCCACTCAGTGTCAGGAGGAAAGGTTGTTTTCCCGTAACATGATACGACAAACCAAGTCCGAGACCGCACGGTGAACACCAACGTTTACATACCCTGTCCTCCGACCGACGTCGTCGTAAGATTACCCGACGAAGCCCACACGGGGCTATCTCGCACTCTATGAAATTCCGACGCTCCGAAACTAAATGGAAGCTACGAGTCGCGATTCACGTGAACACGAATCGAGTCCCGTCGCGATTCGGTCAAACCGAACCAACCTTTCGACGTTTTCTCCCCTTCCCGATTTCAAACGCGACACGACCCCCCTCGCCCTCTCCGGGGGACTACTCCGGCCGAACGGCCGGTTCGCGGCCGTCCCCCGCGTCAACGTGGTCATCGATCTTGCGGGGTGAACAAATGAAGTCGCAATGGAAAAACCACTTAGGCCTACGCACTCTGGGATCTTTAAATTTGAATTTGGACGTGTATTCATAATCTTATACTTGATAACTTGTCTTGTTTAAGCGTAATATAAACCAGGTTTTCCGTGTTCTTCTCAGGCCTCAATCGAATGACTTATGACTCAGTCCTGTGGAGGGTCTCAGTCTAGATTTCTCCTTTTAATGGACCAGTCGGAAGGTCCTTTATTATTAAAACGTAAGCCTGCGAAGAATGTGAGTGAACTGCTTGATAAAGAAGACTAAATCGATGGACTAAACAGTCTCCTCTTCGGCTGTAAATACTTAGGTCAGGAGATCGGAGACGTTCTCCTACATCGATGTCTTTTTAATATATCTCGAAAAGACCCAAGATCGGTACGAAACTTTTGTGGGGTTTTCTCCCGGTAAACCTTTTGACGTGAATGTCAGGACGAGAGAGAGTATATATGTATGTGTGTGTGTATATGTATACATGGACGTATTTTATATTGTAAATGTGTGTTTTTATATACGTATATCATATATAAAATACCCCGAAGGGTCCACAGAGTCACCATTTCTTAGACGGACGGTTACGTCCTCTACGTCTTCTACACACAAGCTAGGGACCCAGTCCTTCTAGGGGACCTCATCCTTTACCGTTGGGTAAGGTAACCTTTGAAGGTACTTGTCTCCTCGGACCACCCAATGTCAGGCACCCCGACGTTTCTCAGCCTGTACTGACTCGATGACTCGTGTGTCATATATAAAATATATACTATTTATATATAATTTTTAGATAGAGACGGACGTTACGTCCTCTGGACCCAAGCTAGGGGACCTCCTCCTGTCCCATTGAGTAAGGTCACAAGAACGGACCCTGTAGGGGACCTGTCCCCTCGGACCGTCCGATGTCAAGTGCCCCAGTGTTTCTCAGTCTGTACTGACTGATTGGTGTCGTGTCGTGTCGTGTAGATAGATAGATAAAAAGTCCGGGAAATATCTCCGTCGTATCGGATCACTGGAGTCGTGTGTTACAGTGACCCAAACTGAAGAACCAAGACAGTGAATAATCGACACACTGGAACACATTCAATGAATTGGAGAGACACTGAATTAAAAGAGTGGATGTTTACTCCAATTATTATCATTTACAAAGTAATCAAATTCCTAATTTATCTAATTAAAACATTTCGAGAATCCTAATATGAACCATGTATTTTTTCATGATATTATTAACAATTTATTTTAAGTATATTAAAATTTTTGTGATAGAATTAGTACTTACATCTAGTGTAAAGTATCCATGAAAAATTTTCCAAACTCCAACCGGAAATTATTATAGAAAAAATCCCTGTTAGATAGTCCATTATTTACTATTTCTACACTCTTTCTTACACACTCACCACTTGGACAGGTGGTCTAACTCAGACTTCGAAATGTAATACTAAGGTCCACTCCGAGACCAAAGGTCCCACGTCTTTTCAGTAGACTGTTATAAAAAAAAAAGAGTAAAACCTTTTGATTTTTTGTCGGGGTCCTTAAGGGACCACCAAGTCACCAATCCTGAAACCCGGAGGTGACAGTCCTCGCGTCCAAGGTAGGGACCAGTCCCTTTGATTCTAAGGTGTACGGTACACGGCGCCGACTTTTTCGTTTGTTTGCTATTTTTTGGGTTTTGTCTTTAGGGTTTAAGTTTACGGGTTTAGCAGTCTCTTAGTACACGAACCTCGTGAAATTTATATTGACGGGGGAACATCAGACGACAAAGCCTCCTTGGTGTTGAAAGAAAGACTTCGACTAAGAAGTAGTCGAAGGAGGGGACAAGGACTCACTAGACTCGGTCGGTGACAACATAAGACGAACAGACCCCCACGACGTCCCTCACCGACCGTCCTTTCTACTAGTTCCTATCAGACAGGTCGGGTGCACCATACAGACCTGAGGTCCCAGTCAGTGATCTTCATCCCCCCCAGGGACGGGGCACTCTCCGGTGATCCTAGGTCGACTTCTGGTTCAACCCAGTCAGTCCGGGTCGAGAGTCCCCGACAGTGACCTGTCTAGTTTCGTCGAGGTTCTCATGTCTTCTCCGTCGAGGGGGATCAACCCATCTTCCTATCGTTCTTTTGTCAAGTCAAGTCAACGAGTCGACACAGACTAAGAAACGCTGGGGTACCTGGCGTCGTACGGTCCGAAGGGACAGGTAGTAGTTGAGGACCTCGAACGAGTTTGAGTACAGGTAGCTCAACCACTACTGTAGGTCGGTAGAGTAGGAGACAACAGGGGAAGAGGAGGACGGAAGTTAGAAGGGGTCGTAGTACCAGAAAAGGTTACTCAGTCAAAAAGCATAGTCCACTGGTTTTATAACCTCAAAGTCGAAGTCGTAGTCAGGAAGGTTACTTATAAGTCCTGACTTAAGGAAATCCTACCTGGCGAACCTAGAGGAACGTCAGGTTTCCTGAGAGTTCTCAGAAGAGGTTGTGATGTCAAGTTTTCGTAGTTAAGAAGTCGTGAGTCGAAAGAAATATCGGGCTGAGAGTGTAAGTATGTACTGATGACCTTTTTGGTATTGAACCTGATCTACCTGGAAACAACCGTTTCATTACAGAAACAAAAAATTATACGACAGCTCTTACCAGTATTGAAAGGAAGGTTCCTCGTTCGCAGAAAATTAAAGTACCGACGTTAGTGGTAGACGTCACTAAAACCTTGTTTTTTTTTTTATTTCAGACAGTGACAAAGGAAACAAAGGGGTAGATAAACAGTCCTTCACTATCCTGGTCTACGGTACTAGAATCAAAAGACTTACGACTCAAAATTCGGTCGAAAAAGTGAGAGGAGAAAGTGGAAGTTGTTCTCTGAGAAAATAAGGACAAGCAAAAGACGGTATTCCCACCATAGTAGACACATAGACTCCAATAACTATAAAGAGGCTCGTCAGAACTAAGGTCGTACACAAAGTAGGTCGGGTCGCAAAGAGTACGACATAAGACGTATATTCAGTTTATTCGTCCCACTGTTATATGTCGGAACTGCATAAGGAAAGGGCTAAACCTTGGTCAGACAACAAGGTACAGGTCAAGATTGACAACGAAGAACTAGACGTATGTCAAAAGAGTCCTCCGTCTATTCCACCAGACCATAAAGGTAGAGAAATTTTTAAACGGTGTCAAACAACACTAGGTGTGTTACTTTCCGAAACCTCATCAGTTATTTCGTCCTTTTGTCGGGACCTTCTTTACAGGATCCCAGAGTGGACTCCTCTCCTGACTCACCTCTAGAAGTCCTTCTCTTTTCCCAGGGATTTTCCGGAACCGACACTCCCCCGTCCCGACTCTCCGACAGACTCTTCTTCTTTCCGACTAGAGCTCAACCCACCTCCCGAGTCTATTGGTTATTAGTCCCTCTAGTCGACTCCGTCTTCTTCTACGAACGTCCTTTCAGGGACTCCTCGTATTTCCTTGGTGATTTAAGGGGTGTCTATCGAAAAGTGTACAATGGACCTCCGGTGGTAACCCTCCGAAACTTTCTTCTATGACCTAATGGGGTGTGTTCGTGAACGGTTCGGTCCACTGGGTAACTCTCTTCGACGATTAACATGACTCCGTTTTACAATAGACACGATTCAAATATTGTCAAAAGGTCCCCCTTTATTCCTGTCCGGTTACGTCGGTTTTTCTCAACCAACAACCGAAACGTCTTTCAATGTTGACTGTTTCTCCCAACGGTCCACAGGACATGACTTGGTCTGTCACACCATGAAATCAAGGACCACATAATTTTACGTCGTTTATCAACAAAAGAAAAATTAGTGATAATAAAGTCTACATGAAAAAGAATGTAAAGCTAACTAAAAAAATTAGTCGTCTCCAAACATTAAAGTGGAAAATAAATGAGAAAGACGATTTATAATTTACCTGTCGTGACGAATTTCCTCTTAATACTCGGTAAACTCTATACTCCTTAAGAAGACCCATAGACACACGTTCATTTGACAAGGTTGTGATTACGATTCATGAGACAATTTATTTATAGACAGAGAACCCTCCCCTCCCATGTGAGATGTTTTGTTAAAAAAAAAGGGGAGTCAGAGACACCCCACCTATAAAAATGTCAGGATCCTTTACGAATAGAAATTCCGTTATTTTCTCGATTGTAAATGACTCCCAAATGGTTTACGACACACTCGGTAGTTGTAGGAGATAAAAAAGAGTGTCATTAGGGTTGTGTCTCTACGAGATTAATAGGAGTGTAATGTCTTCTCCTTTGTCCGAGTCCTTCTAATTCATAACTCCGGTTTTTGGATCTACAATAGGAGTCAAGGAGAGGGGAGGCGGTCTGGGAGTAATAATTGTTCAAGACGGTAGACATTGTGTTTTTATATAGATTTTTAGACTGGAAAAAAAGTGGGATTGAGTTCAGGAGTAATAGAAAGAACGAACCTACAACGTAATCGGAGATTGATGGGAATCCGGTGAGAATGGGGACAATGTTAGAAAGAAGGTGTGATGTCGGTCGTACCAGAAAAATTAATTAAATAAAATAAAAATAAAAAACCGGTGTGGGGTACCGTAAGCCCTAGAATCAAGGGGTCGAGGGGTTGGTCCCTAGATTGGGTACGGGAGACGTGACCTTCGAGCTTCAGAATTGGTGACCTGGTGGTCCCTACAGGATCTCATTAAAAAAATTTGACATTCAGTCTCGTATATGAGAGGTTACTGAACAGGAAGTGTAAATTCTATTTCACCTCCTGAATGTTCCGGGATGTACTAGACCAAGGACCCACGGAACACGTTTCAGAATAAATTAATTGTTTCTTAATAACTCCCGAAGGGACCAACGAGTTGTCATTCCTTAGTCGGACGTTACTTCCTCGGTGCCCTCTGTAGCCAAACTAGGGACCCAGTCCTTCTAGGGGACATCTCCCCGTATCGTTTGGTGAGGACATAAGAACGGACCTCTTAGGGAATCTGTCTCCTCAGATCGTCCAATGTCAGGTATCCCAGTGTTTCTCAGCCTGTACTGACTTCGCTGAATCGTGCGTGATGCATGCACGGTCCGTGATAAGATTTACGACCCACTTAACAAAGACAGGTCTCGAATGTTATTAGTTCCTTTATACATCCTACTATGCGTAATAGAACATTATTGGATATTACCTCGTATTAGACGTTTTTATGGTTTTGTGATACGACATGTGGACCGTTGGGTGAGGTCACAAGAACGGATCTCTTAGGGTCCCTGCTTCCTCGGACCACCCGACGGCAGATACCTCAGCGTGTCTCAGCCTGTGCTGACTTCGTTGGATCGTTGTCGTCGTCGTCGTACGACATGTGGACTTCGATTGTGCTATAACATTGAGTTGGTTTGAAATTAATTTTTTTTTTTTTCTTTATACATCCGATCACCTATCACCTATCCTTTTGTCTCCCTGATGTTGTTTGGTCATTGTTACATGTTCCATGTCCAGACTTTAACCCCATGACTAGCTTCAAACAGACAATAAAAAGTTTCTTTTACGTAATTCCGTTACGAAAACGACCCTGAAGGGACCACCGAGTCACCGATTCTGAGCCTCGAGGGGTACGTCCCCCGGACCCAAACTAGGAACCAGACCCTTGTTCTTGGGTGTACGGTGTTGATACTGGACCACGTCGGTTTATTTATTCATATATGCACATATAAAATTTTCCGTCACGAAACCTCAACTTTTACTTTTTTTATGGGTAAAAAAGAATTTTCCTTTTGACGTCCGTTAGACCCCTACTTTCGTTTCCCACGTTCAAATTCAACAGAAAAGACCCTCTCGTTGACCAAATATTCTAATTTGATGCGAGTACATTTCGTTTCTAAAACTTGGTAAAAGACCCAATGTGAATGTAGAAATCAAAGTGCTTCCTACTGAACTTCGTCGGTGCAAACACTACATTTCGAATAAGAAGTCACAATAAAAGGTAAACGTTTAACCAACCCAGGTGAACTCAGTTTGACACGAAAACACCTACAGTAACGACGAAAACCTGCACAAGAGAGTTTAATCCAATGGCTTTGTTCTCGACTTAGTATGTGTGTCGACGTCTTTATCTAGAGATGAACGTTCACATTCTACCTTTTATCCTTTGAACTCTCTCGAGGAAATCACGACTTTGGTTAGCTGGTTGAAAGACCCATTTCAAGACAAAGAATTGTGTAAGTCTTTAGCCACCCACCCACAGGTGTACCGGACTCCTCCGTTCGTCAGGGGAAAATCTCGTATTCGACCCCAGTGTGTCTATCTACAAACTTAGGTCAAGACGAGAAGGATCAACCTACTGGGACCAATTCAGTAAATTGGGACAATGAAAGGAGTAGACGTTTTTCGGGACACGGGTCTCGAGGGAGTACCCCCACCGACACTTCTAATTAACTCTACTGACTCACTAGACGAACTATTTACCTTCAGTAACATTTGACAATCGTCTGAGGAAGAACGAAAGTACATGAACACAAAGACAAGAACGAGACAAGTGTCCGTCGTACTTGTACCTTAAATAGTAGGTGTGACCCCGGGAAAACTTATATTTCCGCCTGTGGTTTGGACTCTCCTGAGGTCCGAGAATCCTCATCTAACCCTGAGAGCGTCCGTTTGTTTCTACATCCCAATGGGAGGGCTTCTGACTCTTCGGACATCCTCCCCCGCCGACGGTGGTGGTCCGCGGACGACCTCCCCGTCTCTTCTTCCCCTCCTCCATCCGCTATAATCAACGGCTCAGCACAGGTTGAGAAATAGTGGGGTACAGGATATCGGAAGACCTGAGGAGACAGGTTCCATAATAGGTCCATTCTTATGACCTCACCCAACGGTAAAGGAAGAGGTCCCCTATAAGGGTTGGGTCCCTAGTTTGGGCCCAGAGGACGTGACGTCCGTCTAAGAAATGGCCGACTCGTTGGTCCCTTTGGGTTCCATCCGTTCCTGCCCGGAACAGTCCTAACCACACGACCAATCCTTGATTATCAGTCAAGCTTTGTCTAATTCTTGTCTACTTCGGGGTAAAGGGAGGAGAGGACGGTGAAATATTAAAACCGTTACTTGGAGAGAGACACACGGGTCTAACCCGACCTCTAATTCGGTCGTACACGGTTCTATCGTAGTCTGGTGTCTCCGTCCCACTCCTGGAGGTCGTACAAATACTCATTCGGAAAAGAACACTCGGCTTGGTACCCCTAAATACGATGACACGAATAAAGAGAAACAATGAACGGTCATGTCACTATATGTTTTGACGGTCTTAAATTCCTATTGACTGAAATGAAAGTCGATGGGCGAGGGTAGGAGGTGGTTGTATCTGGACTTAGGTTTAGAGAACTGCAGGACATATAAATTTACTCTCAGACCCTGTCAAAGACACTGACCGTTCCAGTCCTTTGTAACGAGAACGGAACTCTTTTCGGTAAATTTGAAAGACCGAAACTGAAACGGAAAACAGTAGAGTGAAAACCCGGAGTCGATAGTTTCCTCCCTACCTAGGTTCCTCCGAGACTACCTCGTTTCTGTTAGTCGCACTCTAAAGGTTATGTCTACGTAAAGGTCCTGTCCCAAATCCCAAGACGCCAGACAGACGAAGACCGGGACGGGAGTGACCCTAGAAAAAGTAACGTTGAATCCTCCTTCACTCGGGATACGTACGACACACACGATTCAGTGAAGTCAGCAGAAGTTAAGGCACGCTGGGATACCAGACATCGGACGGTCCGAGGAGGTAGGTACCTTAAAAGGTCCGTTCTTATGACTTTACCCAACGGTACGGAAGGAGGTTCCCTAGAAGGACTGGGTCCTTAGTTTGGGTACAGAGAATATAGAGGACTTAACCGTCCGTCCAAGAAATGGTGATCTCGGTGGATCCTTCGGGGTCCCTCCGGATATAAATAATAATTTTTCGTTACTAATGCACAGGGATATGAGATAAATCAATAACGAGAAAGAGAAGAAAGGGGTAGGACGAAGGTCTTTCTTAACAAGTATGGAGGACATACGTGAAGGAATTAAGAGTAAGTGAGGGCTGATACCACCCCACTTCGGACCGGATCCGCTAGACGAGACACACCGGGACTCGTCCAGTCACTTGGTGAGGTCGGAGCCAAAGAGGTGTGGAAGATGTACTCCATTCCGTGAATTGAGAGAAGGATGGGTGGAGACGGGGAGCAGGTCTCCACTTGGAAGAAAAGGACTTTCGTAATCTTTGGATTAACATTCCAAACTACCAATCAAAAGTCTCGAGTTGAACGAAAAGAACAGTTCTCAATACTGATATAAGTCAAGAAATCTAAGAAAAAAAAGGGAAGGTAGATACAAGGAAAAGGACCAAAAACGGAGGACCAAGAAAAAGGAAAGTATTTGAGTTGTCAATCCACATAATTACCTTAATACGTCGGTAGTCTTTCATAGATATTTTGACACCCTTCTACTGTTTTACTAATGGACTTGTAGAATTCATAGTTATCTTTCTCACGTTACGTTTTGTGATGTTCAATTTTTATCCACTCCACCCTGAAGGGACCACTAGGTCACCAATTCTTACGTGTCCCTGTACCCAAACTAGGGACAAGACCCTTCTAGGGTATACGGAACCCCGTTGATTTGAACAGACTCGGACGTGAGATCTCGGTACGAGACGTTCTTCTCTTCGGTGACGTTACTCTTTGGTTGATCTCTTATCGGGGATGAGCGGCGTTCATCGTTTTCGGGTCCTCGTTGTTACTTCTGGATCGTGTCGATTTTTATTTTCATTTATTATTTCCTTTTTTTTCCATTCCACGACTACGAGAATTCTTCCGTAATACCGGTGTACTGGTCTCTTTTGTCACATAATCGGATCTGACGCCGGTGTGGGTGTGAGTGTGCGTTCCAGGTGGTCCCTATTTCCCTTGTAGTGTTTGCTCGTTCACAGTAAACGATACTCGTGGGACTGTTCGACCCAGACTCGGGACGAAACCCAAAGTCTAGACTTCTGAAGGAGATAGAAGGTCCGTATTTATTTGAGAATGGAGACGTCCTCGGACAGTCTATCCATACAGATCAGGAGACGGACTCTGCTTAGTCTAGGATCAAAGTCGTCACTTGTTTCTCCGTCGTATTTTCTACTATTTAAGAGAAAACCCACACAACTTCGTCCGAGTATCCTGAACTCTTGACTAAGACTATTGAGAGGGGTTAAGAAGAGTTAAGACTATTGAGAAGGGTTACACTCAAGTGACTTGAGTGTAACTGTCGAATTTTAGTCGGTACTACCCTCTTAAATGTTGTACCTTTTACCGTTTGTCATGTTTCATACCGAGAGGTACGTGGCGGGGGCGGGGGTTGGAACGGGTTTCGACTTACAATTGACAAGTAGTCGTGTGGTATCCTCTCCCGTCTTTTGGGCAGTCGGAGGGGACGAGACTCGACTGGGACCAATATACATTGTGAAAGTTATATCCTTCTCTGTCCCTACAGATCTAAGTATAGACGTTATTATTTCTACTGTTGTTACTACTATTTATGATTGACTTGTGTAGACCCGTGACACGAAGTGACATGATGGGTTCACGAAGGGTCCGTACCGGAATTAAATGTGAGTTTACTGAAATACTTTATCCCTGACACTAATGGAGACAAAGTGTGTACTCCTTTAACTTCTAGTCTTATTCACTGCACAATTTACACGGTGACGACCACTAATCTTCTAAGACCTAAGGTCCTGTCCGTTCCGGAGAGTTCGCAGAGTCGAGAGTGGGAAGTAGTATTAGGGAAGGACCCCTTTCCTCCTTCTGTCTAACCTTTCAAAGTAGGGGTTGATCGTCAACTGTCGTACATAAAGATACTAACTTTGCAATATAATTTTTTATACGTAGGAACATATAACACTATGTCGAATTTTTCTAAAACAAAAATTTTTACAACCGATACGACCCAAAAGTAACGACGCTCCCGAAAAGAGATCAACACCACTCGCTCCCGATGAGATCAACGGCACGAGCCCAAGAGCAGTGCCACCGAAGAGAACACCTCCTTGGGGGTGAGACGTTACCTCTCATTACGAGCGCACGACGTTGACTCTCTTTCGGGCACACGGAGTTACTTCTGGGACACGTCGGTTTTTATTCATTTAAACTAATTTTTTTTTTTTTCTCCCTAGACTGTAACCGGACCTTTTAGAACCTCTCGATTGGGCCCTACACAGTCAACACGACACGAACTTCCTACTCCTGTTCCTCCTCCTTACACCCCGGGTCGCTCCCCGTAAACAATCCCTCTGTTCCTTGACACCCTCGTTGTCCTCCTTGGAACTCGTTGTGTTCCCGACTGAGTTTGTGAACGTCTCTCCTCCTGACACCCTCTCCTTTTTCCCGGTACGGAGGGATTTCACATGCATTTGAATTCTTGCTACTCTGACTCCCAATAACCAAACACTAGAGACGAACCGCCCCTTACACTCAGTAATCCACTATCGACTTCAGACCTCTGACAGGACTTGGATTTACAAGTTTCCTAAGATCTTGAATGTAAGACCTATGTTTTCCTGTTGGGTCGTCCTCAGGGACTCGGCCCTTTTCTTTTTGACCCACACCTGCACTACAATGATTTCCGGTCCCTTTCTCCCGAAAAATTCCTTCTCAGTCACTCTTGACGGTTCTCTGGTTTCGTTTACTCTTGACTTTTTTGACAGGCAACTTAAAATGTCGGGTCTCCAGTCACTGGAAGGGGTTTACGGGCGGGACCCGAGTATGACAAACTGTTCAGAGACCGTAGAAGACCCAACACACAGACAACGGCACTGACCCTCCTCGCACCCGACGAAATCTAGGTCGCGTTCGAGGGCCTCTGGACCGGTGGAAGATCGGTGTTGGTCCTATCACAACATTTGTTGTTCTGGTAATATTCTATTTATATATATATAGAAAATTTTTTATTAAAGTAAACAAACCAAAACCGACACGGCCCAGAAGCAGCGACGCGCCCGAGGAGAGATCGACGCCGCGCGCCCGAAGAGCAACGCCGCCGAAGAGAACAACGTCTCGTGCCCGAGGTCCCGTACACCCGAAGTCGTCGACACCAAGGGCCCGAGACCTCGCTTCCGAGTTGCCAACACCGTGTTCCCGAGTCAACGAGGTGCCGTACACCCTAGAAAGGCTAAGTCCCGAGCTCGGGGACAGAGGGCGTAACTGTCCACCTAAGAAATGGTGACTCGGTGATCCCTTTGGGGTTATTCTATTTATGTAAAAACTGTTCCGTAAATAATGGTGTACGAAACTATAGTCTCTCTGAGTTGACCTGAGTAATTTTTTGTCTTCGTATATAAAGAGTGCGTCACGACATATCCATCCATAGACTATGTAAATCTAGAAGTCTCGGTTTCAAGATACTACATGATGACGGAAATGAACTCTATTCCTTTCACACAACCTTCATATCTTTAGATGGTCAATAAATTTTGATGCTATATTTTGATAACATGGGAATAAACACCTTCTTTATAAGATTTTTACAGAGTATCTTGTCCCACTCTCATCAAAGGATTTAACTTTAATATTTTAAAGAATAATATTGACTGTAAAAGTTCTCTTTTGATCTCGTGTACTACTAATTACTTGAGTTGTGTTTTTAAGGTTTGACTTGTCAAAGACGTTTAGTTCAAGAGAATTTTTGACGTTTATAAATGGACTTACTTAGTAAAGAATTCCGGGGGTATTTTATTGAGAAATAGTTCTTTTTTTAATATGTACATACCCTTAATTTAAATCTTTTCTAATTGTATTAACTTACATTAGTAGTAATTTTATAGTTTTATCTCGTAATACGAAGTTTCATTACTAAAAATTTCGAGATTACACCTTATGAGATTTCATATTAATTATAAATTCGTTATATGATTGTCAGTATATACCATACTATTTAATATATCTTAACTATATATTTATATTTATATTTATATGTGTGTGTGTGTGTGTGTGTGTGTGGATATTAAAGGGGAGTCTCCTGAAATCCTCCTATAAACAGTACCAATTAAGAAGAAGGTAAAATAAATGTTTAACTCTTGAAATTATTCGTTATATAAACTTTAATTTACCAAGTTACCCTAAATTGGATCCGTGTGTACAACATGAAAAAAAAAATTATATGCAACATGAAAATATATGTAACAACAACAACCAATCAGTAAGTCAACATGGGCTGACGTAAAAAATTTTTATACATTAAAAGTTATTGGAGTTTTCATAATTTTATTTCCTTTGAAGATGGAATCCAGAACCGAGGACAATGGTCTACCCAGAAGGATGTTAAGACAAAAGTAGAACAATCACGGTATATGATAATAGGTCACCGAAGGGCAAAGGATGTCTTACTTCAAGTTGAGACTGTAGTTTTGTAACGTGTTAAACCGGAGTCTTAAAAAAAGGGGGGTTTGATTCGGTACGGGGAGTGACTGAATCATAGTCACTTCAAGTAAGGGTGGGACTTGACACAAGGAATGGAGATTACGAGAAGAAAGAGTAGAAGTTTAGACACTAGAAATTTCCAAGACAACCTGAGGGTGGAGGGGAGACTTTAGAAATACTACGAAGGTCCGGAAGGAGACTAGAACAAAAGTGGTGAATGTAACCGAGAATTCCTCGGTGATAATGATATGATCAAGTACGAAAATTCTCAACACAGAAGTTGGTTACCCTTTAAGGAGTAAATGACAGAAACCACGGGTCGTGTCAGGACTCATATTTTAATATTTCACTTTCAACAAGTGAAAGACTGAGAAATGTTGGGGTACCTGATATGTCAGGTACCTTAAGAGATCCGGTCTTATAACCTCACCCACTTCTTCACTTCAACGAGTCAACACAGGCTGAGAAACGCTGGGGTACCTGTCATCGGATGGTCCGACAGGTACCCTAAAAGGTTCGTTCTTATGGCCTCACCCGACGGTAAAGGAAGAGGTCCCCTAGAAGGGTTGGGTCCCTAGTTTGGGTCCAGAGGACGTAACGTCTGTCTACGAAATGGCAGACTCGGTGGTCCTTTCGGTTTCTTATAACCTCACCCATCGGATAGGGGAAAGGTCGCCTAGAAGGGTTGGGTCCTTAGTTTGGCCCCAGAGGCCAAACGTTTCTTAGACGTAACGTCCGTCTAAGAAATGGTTGACTCGATGGTCCCTTCGGGTATTTACAATTATAGTAGAATTAATGGAGACTGTAAAATGAAATAAGAATATTTAATAGAAAGGTAGATTTCTTTACCGTGTTGATTTCCGATTCAAATGACAACGAATTCATAGAGTAAGAGAGGGTTTCGATTGACCAGAACGACAAACGAGGTAAATTACATGGTAGAAGTGACACGTTAACTTTATGTACCTCGGACCTTAAGAGAAGGTTGGTTCCTGATTAAGGAAATTAAAGTGGGTTCAGAATCCATTCAAAGACAGAAACCACTATGTACATACAAATGTCCATCTAAAAAAAAAAGAAAAATTACCTTACAAAACCTACAAGGTTGGTAAAGTGACTTTAACATTTCGAAATTTTTGGTGACGTTTCAGAAGGAAAGTAATTCACCCTACAAAAAAAGAAAAAGAAGAAAGGGATTCGTGTTTCTTCTTCTATTTCTTCTATTGTCGTCATCTTCCTAGACACGGAAATTTTCCGGTGGGACCTGACATTTTTTCGTCTTTAATACCACGGTCGAAGGAGTTTCTCAACCTATGCTGACTCGTTGATTGTGAAATGAAAGGAGATGACATATCCATCAAATGGAGACGAATTCTAACAACACGAACTGCGAGTGTTTAGGTTTCATAGACAATAAGTTTTGACCGTACCAAAAGAAGAAGGTATACCGTCATCGTCGACAAATAATTCGTGGAGAATATACAGTCTATGGTACGACCAATGAAACATGTAATAGATTAAAAGGGTTAGTTCACTTTGCACTGGGGGTAAAATATCTTTTCTTTTGACTCCGAATCTCTACGAATCATTAAACTTGTTGAACATATACCGTCTCGAGCTCAAACCTACGTCTTGACTAAGGTTTCAGTGACGGGAAAAACGATGTGGCACGCTACAGTCACGGAACATAACGGTCCTTAAGAACGACCCCTTATAACCCCGAACACAAGTACTGACACCGCCGACGACCCTTCCCTTCCTATCTTATCATTACTTTACAAGGTCATATAGGTCCCTCCGAGTGGTCGCGGGGAGAGGACGTGTTTTAACGAGGTCAGAATTAACAATCTACAAGGGTTGAGAACTGTCAAATGTGAAGCCACATGTGGTTTAAACCACGACAGGGAAATCAATAGATTGTACACTAGTGAACAGAACTATCCACATTCCTTACGACCACTTAAAATTGAAACGGTTCCGAGTCCTGTTTTCGTTGTCGTACTTTATTTAGTGTTTTTTATTCTTATAAATATATAAAGTTTATATATTGTAATCTTTGAGATCCCTGAAGAGACCACCAGGTCACGAATTCTTAGGTGCACGGTTACGTCCCCTGTACCCAAACTCGGGACCAGACCCTTCTCGAGTGTACGACGTCCCGTGGATCAGGGTACGTGGTGTCGATGGCTCGGGCACACGGATGTCGGGGTCGAGGTGTTGTTCTCTTCGGTGACGTCCGGACGTGTGACGTTGATCTCTCATCGAAGGTGAGTTGACGTTGCTCTCTTTCGGGTACATCGTTGCTTCTAGGTTTTTCATTTATATTTATGATTTTTTTTTTTCGTCTTTCCTTAAGATGGACATTTTTATGAAAAAAAGTACTTTCTAGTTGGATGGATTCTGAGATAGAATGACGATACGAATGTATTCTTAAGGTTAGAATTCGAATCAGATAAATAAACTTCTTATCAGTTATCTTCCTTTAAGGTCACGCTGTTCGTAAAACTGTTAGGGAATCACGATAGAGGTCACCCTAGGTCAATGTAACACGAGAAGGTCCTTTCTACCACGACGCATGCATCCAAAATTAGGTTGTCATTAAGGGAAAAAGATCGTCATGATGTACACCACTAACGGACTAACAGATAAGATGTTTTTATTCCCGGAACCCTCCCTTTTATCCAATAAGAAGGAAGGGATAAAAAGATGTGAACTCTCAAATTATGTGTTGCAAAAGTATCATCAATTAAAATTTATGTTAGATTCGTAAAGATGTGTCTAAACTGGTTACACAAGTAAATCAACCAGTCTTCAAATAAATAATTATAAATGGTGGTTCGTCTCTCTAATGGAGTGTCGAGTCAACCATTTCTTAGACGAACGTTACGTCCTCTGGGTCCAAGCTAAGGACCCACCCTTTCTAGGGGACCTCTTCCTTTACCGTTGGGTGAGATTATAAGAACGGACCTCTTAGGATTCCTGTCTCCTCGAACCACCCGATGTCAGGTACCCCAGCGTTCTCAGTCTCTACTGAATCGCTGATTTAGTGGTGGTGGTGGTTGGTCTATGTGTACTCATAGTATATTAATGTATTCCTATTAAAGACTAAATACTTAATTATTGAAAAGGGAGAAAATAGTAAAATTATAATCCCATTAAGTTTTACAAATATGTTCGTCCACAAAAAATTTATTGTGAATAAATCATCCGTTGACCCTACGTCAAAAACAGGACTGTCAATGGAACGATATCTTTCTGACACATGGACCTTATACTGAAGTCTCTGAGTCAAGACGGACAAAAAACAGAACCTTAATAGTGAAGTAGACGAAGGAGTAGATATCCAACGTCTAGTGTTATCGGTAAAGTGTCACAAGAATACTTCTGTTTTACGGTATTTATATCCTTGAGAAACTCTTTACCTCATAAAGGACGGTATAGTTATTTGTTCCTACAGTGTCAATAGTCACTAAGGTCGGTAGGCCCCGTTGGTTCTTCCTTTTATTATGGACGACGTCCCGTCGGTAATCCAACGTCGATAAGGGAAACCACTCGTGACTCTTTTTTGTCCTAGACCGGGGTCTATCGACTCTACGTATACTTTTCTTGCTAAAGTCACTCGGGTCTGTGAACGTAGAAAACCATGTATCTTTTGTGATTTAAGGAACCAAAAGAAATTAAGTGCTAAGAAAACTACAAGTCTGATGGACGGGGAACGACGTTTGAAGATATTGAACTAGAGGGATGGGTCGGGATGGGGGTCGTCAAGAAAGTCCCAGCGAACTCTACGACAGAGGGTCCGAAATTCAGGATTTTTAAGGGTGACTTATTTAGTATAAAGAGTTGAAAGTCTAACACTAATATAAACACTGTATAAGAAGTTTCCGTTTTAACCCAAATTGTTTATGTGTGTTTTGACCCAAAATACCCTGGATTCGTACCAGTCCTTGAGGTCAAGTAGATTGTAGAATCTTCCCTCACCCCTCCTCGAAAAATGTCGCTAACTCGATTCGTCACAATCAATGACCCGGGTTCGTGGTTAGGAAAAGAGGTCCTTAAGAAGAAGGTTTCGTGTCTGAAGGACATGTGTCTGTCTGAGTTTGGGTCCCTTATAAGACACTAAAAAGACATGAACGAAGTGTAGGGAGTTCCGACGTTCAAACCCTCTTCGGTAAGAAAGTGTAAACATTAGAACATTAACGAGCAAAAATTCACGAATTGCGGAAACGATAATCTCTTACAGGGATATGTCCCCCGACCTGCAGTCTTATGTCTCAGTCCGATCGCCGATTAACATAAATTCAAGAAAGAGAGGCTTCCTTTCCCGTCACCACAAAAGGGATTTTTCTTTGGAACTTAACCCAGGGAGCACAAGTCAGATTTCGGACGTTTCTTTGTCTACCCCTCCTGCCCCCGCCGTTATCAATTGATGAAACTGACACGAGACCGACCTCGGGAACCGATGTCGGGACCGCGACCAGAGACGCGTTCACGGGCAGGGTGGGTGGGGCACAACACCCACGTCCGCCTGTCGGCAGACAGAGGGGGTTCGGCGACTCCGCTCGAAGACCAGCACTCTCTACGTCTACTTCGCCACACTTCCCAACCCGAAAAAAAAAACAAGGATTTTTACGTTGCTTGTTTTTTTTTTCATGTTGTTAGGTTTGGGTTGGTAGAGCAGCACGCGGCCGAAGGAAGGGTCCGCCGAGGTGGCCCTTGGTGCGGCGGAGGACGGCGGGCGCGAGCCGGGCCCGGGTCGGGCGCCCAGGCGCGCTAGGCGCAGGGGCCGGGCCGCGGGGCGCCCGCGCGCGTCGGGAGAGCTTCGCTCGCCTCGCGCGGCGGCCCTCGGGCGGGGAGCCGGGGCGCGCGGCGCGCGCGGCCGCCAACGTCCGCCGCCAACCTCTATGGCCTTCCCGAGGGCGGAGGGGAGTGGGCGCCGGAGGGAGGGGCCCCCTTTCCGCTCGGGGCCCTCCGCCTTGTTTCCGCGCCGAGCCGCCCCCTCCGCCTGGCTTCACGGCCCCCTTCCTCCCGCAGCCCCACTCCGGGCAGCCGCGGCGCTCAGGTAAAACGTCGGCAAGGGCGGAGCATTTGCGCGCCATGGGCGTCGGCCTCCTGACCGCCGACGCGCCGAGGGCCGCCGAAGGGGAGGTGGCTGGGGCCTCCAGGCTCTATTCATGCGCGGCCGGCCGGAGAGGGCCCCTTGGCCCCACCCCTGAACGGGACCGACCCGCCCGTGGACGCACGCACCCCCGACCGCCTCTCGAGTCAGACTCGAGAACAGAGGCGCCTCTCGTCGGCCCGGGCCAATGGCCTCCACCCCCCTTACCGCACGCCCACCCGCCGGCCCCGGCCCGGTCGCGCCGGCCCGACGTCCTTTGGACGAGGCGATGGTTCGCGAGGACCGAAGTGGCGGCCGAGGAGCCCCAGCGGATGTTTTCTTCTCCGCTGGCACTTGGTCTCAGCCTCGCGCGCTGGTGGTGGGAGACCGTGATCCGCACCCCTCCGACGGACCACGGCCCCCTCCCGCGGGATCGGCACTTCGAGGAATCGTGTTTTCTAGCGGTCCGAGAGGGTCCGAGGACCGAAAAAGTGGTCCAGGAACGGCCGACCGAAATAAACACCCCCCTACTAACCTTTTTTTTTAACTCCCAGTTCTGATTCCTAGGACACGTCTATTTACGTATTGTGAGAAGAAACAAGAAAGAAACGTTATCGGAGCAAAACTAATGGTCAGTGCTGGACTTCTTTTTTGTTTGGTTTTGGACTAACGAAACGGAACCCTTGGTCATTGGGACTGGTTATGAGGACCGAACGTTCACTGTCTCCATTTGATGAAAAGGGATGTAATTCGTTTTTTCGTGGGTTAAAGAAGTCCGGGTCTTGGAAAGTTTTAGCTTGAGACAGCTCTAATACAGAAGGGTGGGAGTATTTACCAGAAACAAGAAAAGTATAAAACAGTTTTGGGTCTTTTTATCTAAGTTATGCCTGTAAGAAATTTACTGTCAATAAACTTTGTATTAGGTTTCTAAACATAACGTTTCCTTCTCTCCGATGTTGTTGAAAACCAAAATTTATCCCAAACAGAAAAAAAAAAAGAAAAGGACACAGTGACGACGAACCCAAACATGTTGTCCCGAACTCAAAAGACTGGGATATTATCCATAAAATTTTCGTCTTAAAGAAAATGTATTGGTCAGGGACACCATCTTGAACTACCTCAACAACTAATTGACCAATATGAAGACAGAACGTGTAATTCTTCTATATAAAGAAGTATGAGAGGACAGAAAGGGATTTTTATGAAAAAAAAAAAAACGTGGTCGACTGTATGATTCGGAGAGACCGTTCAGAAAGACATTGTGGTCCAATAAAAATAAGAGATGTACATAACCAATGGACCGGGATGAAGACGGTGTCGACAATTCGATACGGATAGAGGTGGTTACCACGAAACGTGGACCATACGATACATTGTGAAACGGGAGGGAACTTTAATATCAAGCTCTCTCAGGTTGACAGAATCCTGAAAAGAACCAATTATGTGATACGAGATTGAGTGAGTACGAGTGACATTTACACATCAATGTCAAAAATGTCATAGAGATGTGTATACAATTAATTTAGTGGAATGTTACTACATCCAGTTATCAAATGTTCTAACAGTGTGTAATGAATTAGAAAGGTTCTTGTACTCCATCCATATTTTTAGGACTACGGTACTTCCCATCTCGATCACGAACCTTTCGATCCATCAATCTACGTCAAAGTCACGAGAAATGGGAAGAAGTGACCTCTTAGACAATATTGGATGAAACATTTTTAATATCGTAAAATCTTCCCTAAATCTCTTGAGTACTAATCTACAGAGGTAAATTGCTCACTCCTAGGACTTAAGAACTGGGTGAAAAGCCTATCACGACGACGACGACGATTCAGTGAAGTCAGAACAGACTGAGACACGCTGGGGTATCTGCCTTCGGGTGGTCTGAGGAGCCAGGTACCCTAAAAGGTCCGTTCTCACGACCTCACCCCACGGTAACGGAAGAGGCAGCCTATCACGACTCCAGAGTATTAACCCGTTGAGTCCAGGATACGGAACGAACGACACATGTCAAACGTCCCACCCCACCCCGAGTCACAAAAGTGAACATTTCAATCCACAAATCGATTTACTAGCGATTCTCGATTTTACAAAAATTCGGGTCATAAAATAAGAATGGGGTATTGAAAATCGTGGTATATGATATATAACCACTATACGTCTGTGTATGATTATAATTGACGGAATTTGACAAAATATGAAATTTGAATCCATCCATACCATTTTATACGGAAAAAGAAGAAGAGAAAAAAAAAAAAAAAAAAAATGATTCAAGATATTTTCATACCAAGACAACATTCCAGTCCTTGATGAACCTCTCCACCTCGTGGTAGTATGTAGTAACCAGTCTCACGTCTTTCACCATATGAGAGAAGATCTCCCTTTGAACTGCCAAAAAAGTCCTCGGAACTCCTACAAAGATGAGAAACTGAGTGGACTGTCATGTGAATTTCCTTGGTAAATTCCTTTATTAATCTCACAACCTGATTCTGAAACGATGTAACAAGTAATTTTACAATATTAGGGGGGTTTTATTTGTCATCCTTTATCGTATAGGTATTCTACTAGTACAAAATTTCCTTATCCCCTTGTTGTCCCCTTTACGTTCATTATTTTATTCACCCTTTTCACCTGTGTCTCAAGACAATGCGATGGTCAAGAAAATTTTATACCACACGTATGTGTTCTAACCTTCTTTATACGGTTTTATTACAATCTTCTTTATGTGGTTTTATTAGTATTACCAATAAAGAACCGTTACACTGGTACCCATTAAAAAAGGGGATATAAAGGACTTAAAAGACATTAGTGTTTAATATTAAAATCTTTTTGTTTTAGGTGTACATACCTATTGGAGAGGTTGTAATCATACCACAGTCGAAAGATACAGGAAAACATTCCGTAAAGAATGTAGAACATACTATTATGGAGACATTTACACGATATAAAACCTTAAATCCCGTCCTTGCCTAAAAAATGATAAAGTAGAAAATTTTGTCGTAATCTACCAACCCTAACAGGTAAAAACAGTACTTTCTGTGACGACGAAAGTAATGGAACGGAACTTTGAGAGTCCATGATCTCCTTATCGTGGGGATTGTCCATTGGTTTTTGTCCACAGGAAACTGTACCTCTTATCAATGTGAGGTCAGTTCGGGAACTCCCTTAGGTTCGTCTAAGGGAATTACACCTACGAAAGATTAAGTAAACGTAATATCTACATCTATGTAAAGATTCCTTTTCACCTTGACTTTTAAAAACGACTATCAAATTTAGCAGAAAGGACACCTTATTCGTGTTCACATAGGATAAACCGTTATCGGACCGGTTGGGAAGTCTTAAGGGTCTCCTCGAGAAAGAAACAAGGGGGCTTATACACGTCTATGACTTATCCTCCCACCTCACAGTCGTATCACTTATCTGATATCGGTTGGACCGTTGACGAATTTCAAATCGTATTAGTCGAAAGATAAACTTTATAAAAGATCTACTCAAAATGAATCTTATTTTACACATACATTAAGATGTGACTTGTTTCCCTTGAACCAAGTCTGGTTAAAATAACCATCCATCATGACTAGTCAACCGGTGTCTTATTGGAAAAAGAGAACCGCGTCATAATGTGTGATTCACTAAAAGTGAATGGTCTATCTAGATCGAACGACACATGACTTAACTGTCATGAAAAGACTTTCGACCATAATTAGAGTTTACGTCCCGATCTACTACTTTTGAAAGTTATCTATGGTTAGACAACCCCTATTATTAAATCCGATCACTAACGGTTCAAATAACAACGTTTTCTTCTAAACAAGATTTTAAAAAAAGTGGAAGTAAATTTGGAGAAATGTAAATAAACCCTCTATTCTTTGGTCTGTGCAGACCAAGTATTGGTCAAGTGCAGACAACCATCAAGGTTAAATTCAATTAAAATTGAGAATTGTCCATTTCTATTTATTAGATTTAGACCAACCATGGTCTGATCCTCTTATTAAATCCGGTATACAATACAAAGGAACTTTAAGTCTGGAAGTAAAATAAGATTAACTAAAGTAGACCCACCCTTTCTTACCCTAAAGTATGGTAATCTATAGGAGTATCTAAAGATTTATCAACAAGTATTTATCCTATCACTATGGACTAGATCGAGTATTGGGATCTTGATAACTAAATTACGATGACTAATTGTCCTAATGTCTTATTATAGAACCCACTGATAGTCCACTCTCTCTCTTCCACACTCTATTCCTCCCTTATTCTCTTTTAGTTTTTCTAATACAAAGAACTTCATCTTACCCCTTGGACTCTATTTTCTTCTTATTTGTTCTCAGTTCCTTTTTCTCACCGTATCTCTTCTCTTACTTCCTTTCCTTTTTTGATTAAAAAGGGTTCAAACAGATCTAATACTTCCATTACTGGATCAAAAACCAAAAACTCTACAGTAAAATCAGGTTTTTGAACACTTGAAAGCCTCATCCATCCCGAAGATTCGACGATCTGGAAGACATGATCCAAATAAAACGGGATTAGTCCTTAAGATAATCTTTATGTCACCCCCTTTAAAATGAATAATAATGTATAAATGAATAATGACGGTGAATAAGATCCTGTCACGGTCTTTTCCATCCAATGAATACAGAATATACCGGTGTTTCCATTTAATATACCACAAACGTTCCCGGTACATTGTTAATCTATTCGATAAAATCTATGATATGCACCATATAAAAGTATAAGGAAAAAATTCAATAGTCTTTAAAACAAAAAAAGAATTAGAGTGTAATAGGACAAACCTAGTACAAAACCGTGTCAGAGATTTTCGGTCTTACTTCACAATTATTGTATGACTATTTCTCATGAATTTTTTTTTTGTTGAACCATTTATCAAAATTATATAATAATCTATTGAAAGTTTTGTCAAAAAGTTACTCCTCTTTTTGATTGTACACATTCACCAAACAGGTCCCAGTATCTAACTCTCGTTTTACTCATACAGTCAGATGAGTATCCGGACCTAGGTCTGTAAAGGTCATTCTATGAAAAATAAAATATTTTCTATTTTTTTAAATACTTCGAATAGTCAGTCGATCATAAAGACTTCAAAATGGAAAAATCGAGTTATACTACAAGAATATTGACCAGAGTGACAACTAAAAAAAAAAGGTTGAAAACACTTTTAAAATTTTATATGATTTTTAATTTTCATATGATGTCATCTATAGGAATATAGGAGGTGGATCTAAGTTAATAATAATTATGTAGAAATCATTCAAAGTTCTTTGGTAAATCACCTAGAGCATGATTTAATAGTCATATGATGAACTTTTATTCTAATTGATCACCCTACTCTCCTATATTCAAAAAATTTTCCACTCGAGAAAATAAGATATGAAACAAAGTTTTATTCCAACTAACTACTGACCGACAAATCATCTCAAGTGTATTAAATCAAAACAGACACTTCACTCAAAGTCATAAAAGATAGATCAATGAACAATCCATAAATCTATGACGAAACTTTAAAGACTTAAGTTTCTAGTTTCGTCCTACCTTTAGTCCAAATTTAAAGATTCTATATTCCATATTAGAAAAATAAGAGATTACCCTAAACCTTTTTTTTAACCTATTATAAAACTTGAAATATAACGATAGTTGATTACTTCACGGTTCTAAATTATCCTTTCCAAGAAAATTAATTTTCCAAAACAATTTTAATAGAAAATTCACTTATTTTACTTGTGGAGAAGTAAATATTAGTAAAACTCAACTACTATATTTTTGTTTTTCCGAGGGTCCTCCCTCTTCAGTTGAAAAACACAAAATACTGAGGAAAGGAAACCCAACACAATCAGGAGTCAGTACGGGCTGAGAACGCTGGGGTACCTGACATCGGGCGGTCCAAGGAGACAGGTACCCTAAGAGGTCCGTCCTGACGACCTCACCCATCAGTAAGGGAAGAGGTCCCCTAGAAGGACTGGGTCCCTAGCTTGGACCCGAAGGATGTAACGTCCGTCTAAGAAGTGACAGACACGGTAGTCCCTTCGGACATTGACAATCGAAAAGATAGAAAATTTTATAAGACCAACAACATAATTTATGAGAACAACGATAATTATATATGGGTGAGTTCCATCATAACTAGTTTGTCAAAAACATCAGAAGGAACTCACCTATAAAACTTTCAAACGAACTTTTATTTAGACACCACCACAATGTGTTGACGTAAACAGTTTTAAGTATCTTAATACATGGTTTTCCTCAGAATAAGAGACGTTTAATTTTTTATAAAATTTCATATTTATGTCATCTGTTTACTTCAACTTTTGGTCTCCTCCACCATCCATTGATCAATACATAAGTCGATGAAAGAAACAACCATATCTTGAACGCTCTAAAAATCCTTAAGGAACCGTCACACTACCAATCCTGAGACGCTAAAGGAATGATGTACGGGTCCAAGTTAAAGATCTGTCCCTTGATTCTAGGGTGTTCGACACACCTCGTCGGTTTTATTTGTCTTGAACCCTTCAAAAACTAAGTTTTATTCTTTACTTAGAACCTTCTGAACAAACGGAAACATATGGATCAAACTCTAACCAATTCAACTTTAAAATACTGATCACTTGTCTTTAAAACAAGTGTATTATTTCAAAGAACTGTAGATATAAACAGGGGGGTTTTTCCCCTGCATATAAAATCAAAACAGCTTCTTCATTCGAGTCCACTAAATAAATCTAAAAATACAATCGTATGAAAATTCTTTTCTTAGACATTCAAGGAAATGACACTTCGTATGGGAAGAGAATCACTCCGATTTTGGGAATAACAAAAGGAAATTTTGAAGTTTCCGTCGTTTGAACGGTACCAAAGAACCCAACAATCCGATTATATAGAGTCAAAAGAGATTTTCAGTCGATCCCTTAACCAGTGTCTCAAAACTGTATTCCAAAACTCATATTTCGATTCTTTTATTTTAACAAAATTACACCTAATTTTACTTTCAGAAATTTAATACTTGATTTTAAATATTCAACATAGTGATTTTCACCTTGTTGTCCTAGATGATACCAAAACTACGTTAAAAAAATCTTTTCCCTGAAAGGTTTAATGCAAAAAGAGACCAAGTAAAATTCTCGACATTTAACTAATACCGAAACCCTACTGATAATAAAGATTTAAAAGGACACACACTGTAAAAGGAAAATAGAAAAACTACTATGAACTAACGGAATTTTAAGAAGAACCGGCGATAAAGTCATAGGGGTCAAAAGAAGTTTCAAAGAAACAGAACCCACGGAAAGAGAGGAGGAGTACTGTTTTGAACCAGAGGAAACAAGAAGGACAATCAACAAATTGTACGAATCTATCCTAAGAGACCTTTATGATTGGACCGTTCCTTCTCATTTAATCCAAATATATTAAGATCCACTTTGTACAATCTCTCGTCCCCTCCACTGTCTTGGTCCTGATCACCACCTTCTAGTACTTTTCAAAAGAAAGAAACGAGATTTCTCTTACAAGATATTGACGAACTATTGGAAAGTCGTGTGATTGGAGTCAGAGCCTTCGGTAAGAGAAAGGTCACGAAAAACTTCTAATAAACTAAACAGTACAGTGTTTTCTAAAAAGTCTTTTATTCGAGTAGTGGTAAAAACGGTATATTGTGATTTCAGACCGTCTTATGAGATGAAATCAAGATGTAACAACAAATCAACGATTCAGTACAGACTGAGAAACGCTGGGTACCTGACATCGGGTGGTCCGTGGAGACAGGTAACCTAAAGTGTCAGTTCTTATGACGTCACCCAATGGTAAAGGAAGAGGTCCCCTAGAAGGGCTAGGTCTCTAGTTTGGGGTGACTCGGTGGTTCCTTCGGGGTTAAGGTGTATATATACATAATATATAAATAATATGTATATAGAGAGTGTTGGATTCTGGTATTTGATCAATCAGGACGTTCAAGTCGAATAGAAAATTCAGAAGATGTAACATCCAGGTTAACACTAAGAAATTTAATGACAGTTTTCCAAATGAATGAAAACCAATATTCTACTGTATCTCTAATCATCTGGGATAAAATAAATAAATAAATATTTAAAATAATGAAACCACCAGTATATTTATGACTTCCTATATAAATAGAATCATTTGACTTACCCCTGTATAAATCACGACAAAAACAAAGATTTTGAAATCCCTATTTTCAAAATTTTATATGTAAAAATTTTCTTATTTGAACTTAACTCTTAATCATAAGAGATCAAGTCTCCAGAGTTTATAAAACCAGAGTCCTGGGGAAATGTGAAGTTTCGACTCCGAGGGTTCTCGAAAATAAATGTACACATAAACTTTAATTTTGACTCTTTTTTAAATTCCATTAAGTAAATTTTAATACTATTTGGATAGTACAATTGTATTAAACACTTTTTATTGAAAAGTCTTGTTAACACTCTTCCCACCGGAACAAAATGTATAAATCTCTAGAGACAGTTCTTAGCGGTAAATCATCTGTTGTTATCCTTAGAAAAGACATAGAGACGTAATGTAGACAATGTTAGTCAATAAAACCAACTTTATATGTTTCTTTTAGGTCAAACCGAACCGTGTCTATGCATCAACCACTTTCCTTCTTATAAAATTACGGGAAAAACCTTTTGATAGTGAGAAGAAACTATGATATGGTTTTGAGTTGTTCCCCATCAAAGAATTTTCAATCAATTTCATACTTTAGACTTTAGTATAAAAAAAAATTGTATTAACTAGAAAACTAGAAAATGGGTCCGTACTGGACATTGTACGTAACCACTAAACCTGGTCAATTAAACGACACATCACATCTAGAGGTCACGTGCGTACGTACGTACGATTCAGCGAAGTCAGCACAGACTGAGACACTGGGACACCTCTCGTCGGGTGGTCCGAGGACGCAGGTGTCCTAAGAGATCCGTTCTTATCACCTCACCCAACGGCAAAGGAAGAGGTTATTTAGAGGTTTGTCACTGTATAAAGTAATATGTTTCTGGAGACAGCATTTTGTTATGCGTACAGTTATAATGGTGAACAAAGTAATCTTTTCAGAAGTTAATTATCATTCGATCGTTCGAGAAAATTCACCGTTGATACAAACGGTTTTAGGTCAAAAGTGAATTTTTAAGTTGAAAAATAGTAACCGCTCTTTGTGACAGTAAATAAAGGGAACTTCACTACCCGAGTAAAACAAACACAAGTCTTTTTACAGACGGTCTATGAATTCAGAGGTATGGGTGTCAAACAGTAAGTAACAAAGTTCATATTTTTGCCACAAGGGACTTTTTTCGTCGACTAATCGAACACCGATTTAACGGATTAACGAAAAGGAGGTCTGTCATAGACGACCATACGTTATCTTTATGAAACACCAATGAAGTATAAAACAATATACTTTCTAAATTTTTCTGTACATGTGTTCCTAATTCTAAATCATGTTACTTATTAAAAATGACAAAGTAGTTCTTGTAAGATTTTACTTTGACCGACGGGAGTGGAAACGGGTCGACACCCATACACCACCACTTATGTAATCCTTAGGTCAAACCCCGATGGACACCAGAACAAACCAAGGACGATTCCGGGGTCGACACAGACGAATGGTAACGAAAAAATTACCGCGTCACAGTTGTGACGGTTTCCATTTGTCGTAGAGTCATAATGATACTTTTATCATAACAGGAGTGTCCACGGAACCTTCTCGGAATCCTTCGGGTCCAAAGAGGGGTAACGTAGAACTCTTGACTAACGAGGTCTGTCACGTTTGTCGAAACTAATGACAGGGTCACCAAAATTTTTTATGGGTAAATTAAGAGATCCCTTCTTACTTAACGTCGAGAGTAAAATACAAAAATGGGGACTAAAATTATTAACATTAGAACGGAAACTTTATCCTTTTACACGGTCAAAAATTATTTTCAGAGGTACTCTCTTGTACGAACCTAAATATAGAGACGAAGAAAGAAATTTATCGTATGGTAAAATACTAACACCCGGGTCTGATTTCTCGAGTAAGACGAGTCTGTGACTCACCGAAACAAAGACTGTCGATCATCAGTCGAGACGAAATTTCGTTCGTAAACCCGGGGCGACCGAGGTGAACGTCAGCAGGGTCGGGAGCGGGACAGAGTCGGTTACGAACGACAACCTCTCGGGTGTGTTTCCGGAACACATGGCCCTCGGGGTGACTATTCCTCACACAAGATCAGGGTCGTCTACTTTAGACGAAACCACACGTAAGGGCAGGGTTTAAAGAGGATAAAAGAAACAAACTGGTCAATAAAGACACTGTTCTCGTAAAAATTTTACCGACACTTCTATCAAAGAAGATTAATAAAGTATCAGGTTTACCTCCCCTAAGGACTACATTTTATTTCACAAAGAGAGAGAGACCATCCTCTACACTACCTCGACGAACTTCTTCTGGAGTGCACGGGTTAGACAACGTCAGACAAACTACTAGGGGCCCAAAACGGAACGAGTGTGTTGAAAACGTTTTTCACGAATCTTCCCTAGAATCTCCCCTTACACGCCTTAAGGGACACCTCTAGGAGAGGTAAATTCACGGGGTGCACGGCCTTCCTTTGAAGTCGTTGCCCTCAGTTATCGGACGTCCAATTAATGAGGGACTTCCCATAACACCTTTTCATATTGTTCTAATTCTAGAGAGGGTTTTACGGTCACACGTTTCCTGTGAACCCTGTCGGAGAGTTGTAAAAGACGGACTGACTGTACGTCGACTAGACACCGTAGACACGCTGAGCCCCACTCGTGTGGTTCGTGCAGAAGACAAGATAGCTTCTACGGATACGAGTCCTTTCCCTGCGGAAACTCAGGGAGAAGGTCTCGAAACTCTGGACCGCAGCCCCTCTACGGGAAAGAGCGAACCTATGGAACCTTTGATCGTTTTCCTTCAGAGATGTCAACGACTGATTTCTAAGTCTATTTCACTTCCTCAAAAAACTCTTCGATGTTGTGTGCAATCTAGTTTTCTTCTTACTTTAGGACAGACTGAAACTCTGGTACTTTGAACGTCACTACGTCCGGATACTGGGTCTCTAGTTGTTTGAGTTGTGGTAGAACGTCCTTGTCGCTTACCGGAAATTGTAACGACTCCGAAAGTTTCTACACAGTCTTGGGTAGTATAAAGACGTCGTCTACGTCCTCAAGTCCCTCTTTTATTTTCAGTAGTTCCTTTGAGGAAACGGAGGGAGTTTAAACGGGAGTTCGGGAAACTACTTCTTGAAACTATGGTCAGTCACCCTTCTGTATTTTGATCACCTGCACCTATTTGAAAGAAACGGAGTTCTGTGACCGTGCAAGTAATCGTTCTAAGGGACCTCTGAAATAGGCAATAAACACCACCAGTAAGATGAACCGGAAGAGTAAAAGAAGTCAGGGTGGTACAAGGATCTTACCAGGGATAAACTGCTTTAGCGTTGAACCTCTCTCTTAGAAAGTTTGAAATCAAGGATGGACGGATCTAGTCGACTAAAACATCTTGTTAGTCAAAAAATGACCCTTGTCAACTGTCTACCCGAAAAGTAAAAGTCACTTTCTAACTTCTCAAAATGAAACCACCACGACTTATTACACCGTCTTAAACACACATTTATATTTGATAATATTTTAGACAAAGTTCATGTATCAAGACACAGAAAACAATCTTTAACAATCTTATCTCACTATCAAGTCTAAACCAATTCTAAGGTCAGTCTATAACGGGAGATTTTCATAAGGAAAGTTTTTATTACAGAATTTGTACAACTTTAATCCATCGTATTTCTATTTTCACTTTAAATTATCAAATCAGAGGTCGGGAGGAAGGAAAAATTCCACGAAAACTTTAATCGTAGGATAGGGGTCATAGCCAATACAAACACGATACTTTCCTCCCCCATTCTCTCATGTACTAAATTATGACATAACTACTCCATCACATTATTACTAACAAAAATTCGTACATTATTTCTGATGAGAACATTTCGTTGGCAAAAAACAAAAAACTCTCACTCGTAAGAAATTTTTTCCTTATTTTATTCTACCTAACTTAAACGTCGAAAAAGACGTCTCCCAACTAAAGGAAAAAGTTATGTTACATTTAGAGTACATTTGTTTTTGACCGTAAAAGAATACGATTCGACTGTAAAAATCCTCCCACCTCTAAATAAAGTCGAACGGAAAATAGACGAAAATCCAAAACATTTAAATAGTGATTTCCTTAAACCACCATTTGATGTCTTCACAATCACTGACATTCGGTTCCGTACCCAATTTTTCTTGTGTACCGTTTTCGTCCTTCACTCTTCCGGAGGAAAAATGACCGTTGATTCACAACAAGGTTTTATATTACCGTTGACATGTTGGTTGGTTAGGTAAACAAATTTTCTTGAAATCACTCTGAGTAAACTGTCATCTACTTCGTCAGACAGTCGATAATGTTTCACGTTTCATTAGTCGATTTGTGATCATGACAGGACAGACGAGTGTACTCTATTTCTACGGGATAGAAATAGAGGGTGTCTTGTTTTTATGCATTAAAAAAAGTGGAACAAATCCGAAGTCTACTTTTGTCCTTCACTGAATCTTGGAGAAAGTCAGTTTGTAAAGACAATACCCCGTTCTGTAAGGAACTGTCGGGTCTTCCACAAATGGGGTCATGTAATTAAACCAATTCTCCTCCATTATGTTCGTCCCTACCCTTTTTTTCCCATTGATTTAAAGTTCATGTCTTCTTAGAAACGTCAATACTCTTCTCATCAGTTGAGTTCGACGACCAACTCCAGTTGACAGTTAGATCCTAAATCGGTGATTCAAAGATTTCCCAGTATTCTTTAATTCTGCAAAGAGATCTTTATCACAGAGACGGTACTCCTGAGCTCATCTATGCTCCACACCTCTCCGACTTACCAAAAGACCAAGGTCTTATATAAAATTATGTATAAATGTTCTCCAAAAATACTTCCTAAAAAGAAAAATTTACCCTATGACATTGACAAGGGATAAGAGTCTGGATAACCGTCAAGGGAATTTGATAGGTCAAAGAGTAGACAACGAAAAAGTGAAACATATGACGTCCAAGGGTTCGTTGAGAGTTTAAACATTTGGGTCGATACCTGTGTGACAAACGAAATTGTCATCAATGGACCTTTAGATCCAGAGACAAAAACAATAAAAGGGGAGGGGACCTAAAGAATTAGTATATATTGATTGTGACACCAATTCCAACTACATGTCCAAGGATTCCGACACAGACTACCAAACACCGGAAATCAACCTTCGTTCTCTTCTTACTCACCAGTCCTTGACCAGTGAAACTTACACCCTCCCTTCCATAAGTGGTGTTCCAGAAGGTGGAATTTCGTTAAAGGACCGAGAGCCAACTACTCTTACAATCTACCGTCTCTGTTTCTTAAGTTCTACCAACCACCGGTCTAAAAACACCTGTCTCTACCACAAAATAAATCAAAGTAGAATCTAAAAAACTCTTGAGTGGTTGAAGATGATGGGTGACTGAAAAGTCTAGTAGAATCTGAAGTCTCTCTCCGAGATAAGATACTTGAGTTAGGAGACCACCTAGAGAATTTGGTTCTTGTGTACAATGTCGGTTCTGGACGAGAACACCTCCATGTAAAGGATTCGGCTTTATGAGTCTGAAAGAAGTCCCACAAACCGAGAACGTCGTTTTGTTAACTCTACGATTGACCCTCCTAATGTCACAAATATCTTGTTGGAAGACGTGGTCGGAGCTCATCATTGAGAAAGGGAGTCTACTGGAATGAAGGTGACGGAGATGTTTCTGGTAGAATGGTACTGGACCAAAAGGTTACACCGAGACTGTCGTGATGACTCTTGGTTTGTCCTTAGTCCATAACATGAAACTTCGGAGATAAGATATGGTCAAGGATTACAAAGGGGAGTTTTGACTTTAAAAGAGTACGGACTTAAAAGAATCTTTTTTACTGACTTTTATTAAAAAAAACCTCACCCCCTTCCTTAGTCATCTCAACCCACCTTACTGGTCTATTAATAACAGGTCTAACCCCATGAAAAGTCTCACTTTCTTTCTTAAATAATGTACCCTATTGTCCTTATTTAGTCTTATCAGGTCCCTTTTGACCCAGATACCAGTAAGTAACATCCTCCTTTACTAAAGTATCTAATACAAGGTGAGGGTACCTTACTCTACGGAAAAAGATGGGAGTCCCAAAGAAAACCAACGACCGTATATCATTTCCGAGTTGTCAAACAGGACTAAAGGAATGTGAGATACATATAAACAAGAAAGTCGGTAAGACTAAACCGATGATTAAAAAGAGATAAGGTGAAATACAGAATTTGTGGTAATTCCGTCTATATAGGGTACCGTTTAGACCAGAGGACAATGTAGCGACCGTGAGAACGTGTTGAGTTTTATGACCCTATCCGACAGTCATATAATTCCTATCAACGAAGACTCAGTCAATAAGTGAAAGAGGGGCAATAAGAACCGACCTGGGAGTCCGACTAAAATTGAGATGACAGTGCCTGTGAAGAAAAGGGGGAATTTTTACAGAATTACGCCAGGGTGATAATAAAATGATTGACACTTTCGACCGAAATTAAAAGTCCTCCCTTTTTTTCAGACATATACAAGAAATGAGTATCATAAATTTATTTTATATGAAAAAACCCCCATTTCCATCTGTATAAAACCCTATAATTGAAAACGTCATCTGTGGTCCTCACTTACAAATGGAGAGGGTGTTGTATGGGGCACCAGGACGTATGGTCGAATTTTTGGGACCTGTCATACTGTCAAGAATTCAAAAGTGTGAAGTATTAGAGGACAGAAAGTACTTTACAGTAAAACCCCTTTCCCTAGGTCAATTTAATTGTACGACTAACACCTCTTTTGGATTCTGGGATAGAAGTGGAGTTTTACAAAATTCTATGAAGACACGTGTTAACCATCCTGTGATTTTGTCTTCCCCTTAATGGTCAAAAATAAAAATTTAAACGTACTAATTCTAGAAACCCCTAGGGAAAGATTTTTCAATTTTTGTATTCCTTTTTACCATATTAACTAAAGTTCTTCTTTGTATGTTCCATTTTTCTATAGGACCTTTATGATTTACTAGAAATTTTTGGTGTAAACCTCTTTTACATTAGAACTTTACATTAGAAAAATATTAGAACTTTTTGTCTTTGAGTTCAACCCTTTCAACATACACATGTTACTGTCATGAAAGGGGAAAGAGCAAATCACAAACACAAAATGTTTAGTCTAACAAAAGTAGAATTATTCTCTTACCGTAATATGAATTTAAGGTTTTATCTATTGAGATTTTGATCTTCGCTAAAAATTTTAATCTAAAAAAATTACGTAGTGGTTTATCATAAGAAAAGTCACAAACTTCAAATCTTAAAAAAGTCGGCTATTCATCAAGCACTAAAAAAAAAAGATATTGGGGTTAAAGTTTCATCTCCATCTATTGGGTTCTGACTTCCGTCCTCCTCTTCCCCTGTTGTCTCCTACTCTACCAATTTACCACAGTGACTGAGCCTGTACTCAAACTCGTTCGAGACCCGTAATCACTACCTGTCCCTGCGGACCGACGTCACGACGTCAGGTACCCCAGCGTTTCTCAACCTGTGTTGACTAACTTGACTTGACTTGACTTGTCTCTATTGGGTTTAGTCCACTGTAGAACCCTCAAATCCAGTAGCCTACTTTGAAGAACCAGAATTCTCCGGGTGGAATCCATATAGGGTGAATCGACCGTTAGTAAAAATAAAGGACGAGTGAGGAACCAGACTTAGACAGGTAAGTCTACAAAAAAAACTTCCACTTTTCACCTCTTCATTCGGACTTACCGAGGAATCTCGGACTATATAGTAGGTCGACAAGTCAATACAAGATGATTATACTAAATAGTGAAACTCCAGAACCATTGGATCGTTCAACGAGTCAATAATAGAGAATTCAAGTATCATGATTTTTATAAACCGTACGTAGAACGTTTCCCGGTAAGTATACTATGGTGTAATAGTTCGAGTTCAATCCCAGTGTCCTGAGATCTCAGAATCTGTATATACAGAGTCTGTATAAGATAGACAGAAAAGGAAAAATTTAATCGAGTTTACCTCTGCACATCAACGGAAAATTCAAAAATTTTCTTCAAAACTAAAAGGTAAAGGGTAACCAAAGAAAAGAGAAAAAGAACACGGAACTTTAGAAGGTAAAGAGTTAAACCGTAGAATCCCTTAGACTATAAATCCGGGTCACTAAAGAACGTTCATGTAAGGTGGACCGAGTCACTATTTGGGTGGATGGTTAAGTCCCCTGTACTCAAACTAGGGACCCAGTCCTTCTAGGGGACCTCTTCCTTTACCGTTGGGTGAGGTCATAAGAACAAACCTTTTAGGGTACCTGTCTCCTCGGACCTCCCGATGTCAGGTACCCCAACGTTTTCTCAACCCGTGTTGAATCTTTGACTTGTTGTTATGATGAACGTAGAATTAAAACAGTCTACAAGACATTGTAAAAAAGAAACTGTTTACAAAGATCCGAGATGTTAGTTCTAGACCCCGAACACCCATCTACTTTAGTAAATGATTACAATTTTTAAACGACGTAATTTGTATTTGCAAAAAACCAATACATGAAACATCAAAGTATTAAGAATGTAAAATAATAACTTAAGAAAACAGATCTTACTCAAAGATTTACACTTGATGTTATTGGTCAGATAGTTAGTATTAATTTTCCGATCCCCACAGGGGTTCCGAGAAAAATAGGGTATTTTGGTTTCTGTCAAATCCACCGTCGGACCTTGATTAAATTCAATCGGAAAGGGAGGGGGGGCGGGGGGGTGTAAAGTATTTGTTTACCACCCTCCTGTCAAGTCAGTGAGTGAACACAGGATGAGAAACGCTGGGGTACCTGACGTCGTACGGTCCGAAGGGACAGATAGTGGTTGAGGGCCTCGAACAAGTCTGAGTACAGTATACCCTCCTGTGTTTCTGTATTTTTTGTAGGACCTACCATCTATTTCTTCCCCGTTATATCGACATAGAAACACCCATAATAATACAACTGTAATAATTTCGTTAGAAGGGACCACCGAATCTACGATTTCTTAGGCGGACGTCACGTGCTCTGGGTCAAGCTAAGGACCCAACCCTGCTAGGGGACCTCCTCCCGTACCGTTGGGTGAGGCCTTAAGAACGGACCTCTTAGGGGTACCTGTCTCCTCGGACCGTCCGATATCAGGTACCCCAGTGTTACTCAGTCTGTGTTACTCGCTGATTCGTGTCGTGCCAGTTAGACTTTTCAATTCCATATATAAAAAAGAACTAAATACACATAACCAAAATAACTCAAAAGATCCTTTATCCTTCAAAACAGTAAAACTGAGATCTCAGGAAAATCTAGGAAACAAAACGAGAAGTCGATACCTATCAATAACTCTTTTTAACTGTTATTTTAGAACTGTAAATTATAGACGTTTTGGAGTGGACTTTTTTACAAAAACTATTGTCTTTCAGTGTCCTCTTTTAAACATTACAGTCACGACTATTACTCATTTTAATTTAGATCCCCCTTTGACATTTTCCTAGTTCACAAGTAACTTTACTGACTTAGTCAATTAATTTTGTTATAAACCGTTCAGTTTTTCTTTTTAACCTTTATCAATATATTGTTAGTTTTCGACTAAATTAACAAACTACTTTAACAAACGAGGTCTTTTATTAACGAATCACTCTGAAGTAGTCACAATCGATAGAAGGATTTACACCTTAATTTTACTGAAACCTCTAATGTCATCCCAGAGATAAAAGTCATCGGACTTTAATGACCGAATCTAAATATTTACTTCAGAAATTTTTTTTGGACTATTTTCACCATAATGCGGAAATAAACTTCAATATTTAGTTTAAATATATAAATCAAAACGATCAATAATTTCCCTACAAAGTATTGACTTGTAAAAACACACAGGATCCATGTAGAGGTATTTTGGACTATTGGCTTTTGACCGGTTGCCTTGATTACAAGAACCGAATGACTAACTGTGAAATGACTACCTTCCGAAGGTAGACCAACCGTGGTCTTGTCATAGGAGACTTCTGTCCTGACTTACGATATCAAAGCTTTCCTATTTTTTCGGACGGCGAAAACGGTACTTGTTTTGTGACTTTAGTCTCTGATGGGAGTACGGTCTCGTTATCGGTAGAAGGGCAAACCTTCAAGGTATATATCCCTTATATACAATCAGTTTATACATGAGTCAGACAGAAAGACCGGAAGGTGGTACGGTAGCAACCCGTTGACGTGGAATTACGAGTTCGGTGTCACTGATGAACGACGAGAGATTTGTCGTAGCACGGCAACCACGAAACCACATACAAGAAAGATAGAAGTCACGGAGAAAAGGGAAAGAGAAGAAGTACTTGTGTATTTCGTAAGTTCTTCCCCGATAACTCCCTGAAGGAACCACCAGGTCACCAATTCTGAAGCGGACGGTTACGTCCCCTGTACCCAAACTAGGGACCAAGGCCTTCTAGGGTATACAGCATCTCGTTGATTCGGGTGCGTCGTGTAGATGACTCGGACACAAGGTGTTACCCTTCGGACATGTGGTGTTCATCTCTCATCGGGGGTGAGTGACGTTGATCTCTTTCGGGTACACGTCGTTACTTCTGGGTTACATCGTTTTTTTGTTTTTGTTTTTGTTTTTTTTACCCCGAAACCTTAGTCTGACGAACTACAAAAGGGGGGGTTTATAGACCCAAATAACTCCCCTACCCCCAGACGTCCCCTCGGGGTCCACGGACACCCCTTCCGGACGGTAGTCGGACCTCCCGTCGTCGGGTCGTCCGTCGACTTCTATCCTAGAAGTTTTGGACCCAGATGAACTTTCTCACCGAGAGTCGAGGTGACACGGGTTTCGGAAACCCAGGTTTGTACCGACACATCGTCCCCACCAACGGTTTCCCGAACGGAAGTACGACACGTACTGAGGGGCTCCAGTCACAGAAAGGTGTAAGAGTGTGAAGTCCGTTCCGACTACAGTCAGGAAGGGGTCCCTCCAGTGGGTGAGTGATTTCATATGGAGGTACAGTGTGAACCCCGTGCACCCGTACCTCCGCGACTCAGACCCCGTCCACCGACCCACCCTTGTCTGGTCTTGCGACCTGATCTGACGAACTAAAGATTAAGGTTGATTCAGTGATCGATGTACCGAACCCGTTCAGTGAGAGACACGGAGTCGAAAAATTTTTTAGATAGTTTACTCCTATTATTTATTTATAGGAAATATCCTATTATATAAAGGGAATATCCTATACACTTTTAATTTCCTCTATTACATTTTATGAGTCGTGTAACGGACCGTGTACCTTCAGTGAGGTATTGATAGTCACTACTATTACTACCTTCTACCCACTGGGTGAAAGTTAACGTGGAGAAGAACCTCCGGACAAAAGGAGAAAAGGATCCACATCTTTCGTCGGGAAAAGAGACATATCTGAATGTACGGTAGTATTTTTGTTTAAAAAGAGTGAACTTAAACTCGAACTAGGTGAATCAAAATTAAGATGATACACATTTTCGTACACGATTTGTGAACCATTCTTTATGGAAACAATTGTTAATCGTGGATGAGACCACTTTTCGAAAACTTCTATTGAAGATAATTATGATTGTAAGTTATAAGTATATAATGAAACTAAATTACTCAGGAGAACATCCTTAGGAGTATATATATACAGTGAATTTTATAATCCTATTTGTAGATCTTTCCTTTAGTAATTTACTTTCTCGTGTCTTATTTCTCTCCCCTAACCAAGTTCTACCGTCTCATCTTCTTCTACGTGAATAGAGGAGGATACTCTCGTGATTTTAACATTGATCGACAACTTGTTGGTAGTTGTCCTCCTGTGACCTTGGGTGGATTTTTGTATCGGGGGTAGGTTTCTGTTTCCTCTTCGGTGTTACTCTGTCCTCCCCACGTTACTTTTAGTTTAGTTTAGGGTATTAGGAGACTCACCCGTTGAGTGTTTGACCCATTGTTATTATGGTTTATTCGAGAGGGTGACAACACTTCCAAGACTTGGGATATAGTCCGAAGGGTCGGACCCCTAGGTCGCTTTACGGATCTTTAGGGGTTCCTTAAACTGAAACGTCCGGTCACCCTAAACCAGTGTTCTAAAGGTGTCCTGACACCTTTGTCTCTGAGGTGAGAACGTCCTGTTTTTGTTTTAGCACGTACGTGGCCCCGGGTACCTCTTTCCTCGTCACTGGGGTGTCCTCTGACTCGTCTGGAGGGACGATCACAGACTCCCAGAGGACACCTCCACACCCAACCGTCACCGAGTGGTGTCCCTGACCCCGTGACCGTCGTCGTCAGGAACCTTCACGACGGGGACCGGACTAGGGAGAACCTCCAGTGGTAATTGAGAAGTTATCTCGGACATCTGAGGTCCCGACCCAGAGGAGTCTGATTTGTTATCCCTCCCTCATGTCTGGGTCGTCTGTTAGTCTAATGTCAAAATGACTCGTGTGGGACGGGTGGTCTCGTTGTGGTCAAAAAGGGTGACCAGGGAGGGTAGTCCTTCGAATGTGTTCGGACAATCGGATTAGGAGACCTCCAGTCTGTTTTCTTCATCCTTCTTGATATTAGGACGGCGGTCGGTCTTGTTTTTGGTATAGTGTCTCCCAATTAGTTTTACTTTTCCGTCTCCCAATACAGGGTCTACTTCTCTGTTCTATTTCGGGGTCTTTTTGTTGATTTACTTCATCTCTGTCTGTTGGAAGGTCTTTTTCTTAAGTCTTATTACTACCACTTCTTCTAGGTCCTAGAGTTTTTGTCTTATCTCTTCTACGTACTCTGCAAATGGTTTCTGGATCTCCTTGAAAAAATCAAGCATCTCCTTGATTTTTTGTCTCTACTTGTTATATGATCTTCCTTAGTTCTCGTCTTATTGACTCCGTCGTCTTGTCTGTTCACTGGACCTTCTGTCTTACCACCTTTAGTGACGGTGTTTTATCTTATATCTTTTTTCTTACTTTTTTTGGACTTCTGTCAGATTGTCAGGAGACCCTGGTGTATTTTACATGGTTGTAAGTGTGACATCCTCAGGATCTTTATCTTCTCACTCTCTTTCCTGGACTATTTTATAAAATTCTTTATTATCGACTTTTACAGGGATTGTGCCCTTTCCTTTATCAGTTGGTTCAGGTCCTTCGTGTCTCTCAGGATCCGTCCTATTTGGGTTTTTCTTTGTGTGGCTCTGTGTATTATTAGTTTGACTGTTTTTAATTTCTGTTTCTATTTTATAATTTTCGTTGTTTCCTTTTTACTATTATATGTTCCCTTCAGGGTATTCCAATATTCGACTAAAGAACTTTCTTTGAGATGTTCTGTTCCTTTACCTTACTATATAAATTTCACTACCTTTCCTTGGTTCTTATGATGTTGGTTCTTATGAGATGGGTAGTTCTAAGAATAAGTCTAAACTACCTCTTTAGTTTTCGAAAGGTCTGTTCGTTTTCAATTCTTTTAAATCGTGGTGACTTGGTCGAAAGGTCGTTTACGATTTCCTTGAAGATATCCGTCCTTTGTGTTCTCTTCCTTTTCTGGATGTTTTTTATTTTGTTAATTCTTTTAACATTATTTTAGTAGGTATATATATTAATGGAATTACATTTACCTTATTTACATGGTTGGTTTTCTGTATCTGACCGACCCGTCCACGTACATACGTGAAAGTCAGTAGTGTAGTGAGATGAATTGAGGGATTTAACAAACATTAATAAAATACAACAATCCAATTAGTACGAAGGTAATACCGAAGGTTAACGTTAATAAAATTAAAAAACAGGCCGGTAACTAACTTTTAACTATTTGTAGAAAATGATAACACTAATACATTGATAATAAACAGAATTATGGTGACATAGTACTAACCAGTTGTCTTTCATCATCTTAAGATAGAGTGATTTTGATGGCAAATTATCTTTTTGGACATTAGTAAAAAATTTTTAGGTCTACGTGTAATCTTAATAGAACCTTAATTTTTTTTATATATGTTTACGGGTCCATAACAAAAAAAAGGGGGTTTCGAGATCTACACTAAGATTCCTCGTCGGTACAAATTTTTGTTGATCTGACATACTAAAAAATAGATCAAACAAAGTAAAAAGATAAAGTCACGAGGGTATATTAAATCAAATGTAAAAGATTGAAGAGGTAGAGAACAAGAAAGAGTTCGGAAATAGTTCATATCATCTTTTCGAGAAAACATATATATATTTTATATATATGTAATATATTATATATATATAAATTTTTGAATACTTAAATACTCAAATACTGTAAAACCAAGGTTAAACTTATTCATACTTATCTTACGATCCAAAGATTAAATATAAGTGAGTTTCCAACCTATCAAGGTAAATAAGACCACAGATCATGATGACGATTTTCGGATCTTTCGAATGATACAATCACTAAATTTTTAAAAAAAACTTACTCCGAACTTTGAAGATTAAGTTAAGACTCTTATATTTCTTTATGATACAACATATTTTGTGGGTCCTTTAATTGTACACTATGTCATAATTGATTTCATGTCTAAAACAAATTTAAAATGTTTTAAAATACGATTATAAGTAATAAAAAAAAGTAAGGAATAAGTTCTAAGGTGTAACATAAATCAACGTGACTCGTCGAAGTCAACGTACGTTGTTTAAGAGAAAAGTAAAAATAAGACAATGTGTATAAAAGATTAAAAGGAACCATACCGAAGAATCTATGTGAGCAGGAAATTTTCACCTGTAAACAAAAGGTTTGTGTACCTCAATAGTTTCATATAAACTATATAATTAATGAGTAAAACGATAATTAAAGAGTAAATTTACGAAAGAAGAGACGTTAGTGGAAGACACAAAAAAGTCAGAAAATTGAAATAACTCCGAAAGTTACCGATTCAGTTTCTAGAGAGAACCATTAACAATGTAATGTGAACTTTTATACCCCCAATAAAAGTTTATAGAAAACTATATCTAAAGATTATATTAAGACGTCACCATTCTCTTGTCTGAGATACTAAAGTTATGAAAATCTGGTAATTTAAAAAGGTGGAACAAAACACAGGGACTTATACAAGGTCACAGAGGACCAAATATCAGATACCCTTGAACTTATCTTAAACATAGGACGACAATACACTTTTAACATATTTAGAATTAATACAACTTGACCAAGTATCATAAAGAGTCCAGATGATATAGGAAGATGAAAAGACAGACAAGTAAGATAATTAAAAACTCAAACTATGACTTCGAAGTTGTTTTTAGAATTAATAGATGAACTTTCTTATTAATATTGTATATCACCTTGATATACATTGAAACCTTTTAAGAATTTCTCTACCCTTATGGTCTGGTGAAATGGACGGAGGACTCTTTAGAAGTACGTCCAGTCCTTCGTTGTCAATCTTAACCTGTACCTTGTTGTCCGACCAAGGTACATCCTTTTCCTCATACAGTTCTGACATATAACAGTAGGACGAATAAATTGAATATACGTCTCATGTAGTACACTTTACGGTCCGACCTACTTCGTTTTCGACCTTAGTTCTGACGACCCTCTTTATAGTTATTGGAGTCTATGCGTCTACTGTGGTGAGAATACCGTCTTTCGTTTCTTGATTTCTCGAAGAACTACTTTCACTTTCTCCTCTCACTTTTTCGACCGAATTTTGAGTTGTAAGTCTTTTGACTTTAGTACCGTAGGCCAGGGTAGTGAAGTACCGTTTATCTACCTTTTTGTTACCTTTGTCACTGTCTGATGAAAAAGTGAGTCTACCACTGACGTCGGTACTTTAATTTTCTACGAACGAGGAACCTTTTTTTCGATACTGGTTGGATCTGTCGTATAATTTTTCGTCTCTGTAATGAAATGGTTGTTTCCAGGTAGATCAGGTTCGATACCAAAAAGGTCACCAGTGCATACCTACACTCTCAACTTGATATTTCTTTCGACTCGTGGCTTCTTGACTACGAAAACTTGACACCACAACCTCTTCTGAGAACTCTTCAGGGAACCTGACGTTCCTCTAGGTTGATCAGGTATGATTTCCTTAAGTCAGGACTTATAAGTAACCTTACTGACTACGACTTCGACTTTGAGGTTATGAAACCGGTGGACTACGCTTCTTGACTTAGTAACCTTTTCTGGGACTACGACCCTTTCTGACTTCCGTCTTCCTCTACCCCTGCTGTCTCCCACTCTATCAACCTACCGTAGTGGCTGAGTTACCTGTACTCGAACTCGTTCGAGGACCTCAACCACTTCCTGTCCCTTCGGACTGTACGACGTCAAGTACCCCAACGTCTCTCATCCTGTGCTGACTCGTTGACTTGACTTAACTATACAGTGACAAGAAAAAGGTTCAGAGGACATTTACACAGTATGAAAGTATTAAATTTGTGATTTTTTTTTTGGTTTGTTGATTTTTTATCTCGTGGTTCATGAAACGTGTATTTTTCCAATTTTTTACAACTCACCTTCGTCAACTCGTGGTAAAATTTTTCATGTTTGAGTAAGTAAGTTTTTGTAGACAACTTGTAAACGACCTGTGATTAAAAAGTCTAAATTTTGTTCCCATTTTGTTTTTAGGAATAAGAATTACTTGAATGTAAGTTCACTCTTTGACATAGTAGTATTGTCGTTTTTAATCTTTATTTGAGTTTCAAGTAGTTATCTCTTACCTATTTGAGACCCGGTGTCACTTTACGAGACGTCGGAAATTTTACTTACTCTGTCGTTAAATATTTGATTCTTCCTTCCTAACAACTTGTAAATATTCAACTTTTCGTTCCACATTCTGTTATATATTTCACTTTTTATATAAAAATGAAATACATGTCATACATCAAAGGTAAACATCTTTTTATATAAAATATGTGTGTGTGTGTGTGTGTGTGTGTGTGTGTGTATATATATACAAGTCCTTAAAAGTCGTTTCTATACCAGTGGACACCTCTTTCTTGATTCACTTACGCCAAATTTACACCCTCCTTCTGAATGAAAAGTGGTCTGGTCCATCCAGAAAAAATTTTTCCCTTCTTTTTCGGTACGGAGTTTCTAATACACATACACGGTCCCAATCCCCTGACGAAACCGTACCCTATCGGATAGTAGAGTATACCTAGGTTTAAAATGGGATGGTAGAAAGGACACTTTAGGAATGTGAATCGTTTCCTTAATGTAAGGTCTTTAAAGATCATTAATAAATATCTAAACACATGATTCGATATCCCTTCTTTCTAGAAAAGTTTTCAGAGGATCATCATGGAGTTCTCCAATACATATTACCTTTTCTCTTTTTATGAAGTTCTGATCATTACAGTTTCAATCCTTGACTTTTATTACTGGGTTTATTCTTTTTTTTTCGGAATACTTACTCACAACACAAAAACCATCGTGAGAAGAGAAATGGCGTCTTTTCAGTTGAATCAACAAAATCAGACGGTAGAATCAAAACCCCTGTACAGACCAGACCAAAAGAGTGATCGTAGTATAAGATCCCATGTTATAAAGGTAAGACGATTCAAAACCCGTCACACACTAAATTGATCGACTTATTTCAACCGTACCAATATATACATTGTGACAAATTAAGAGATATCACGAAACGACTCTTCTGGTAATTTCTGACTATTGATCAATTTTCTTATCACTTCGTTTTTATGACATTGATGTCTAACCGTTTCTTATTCTATCCCTTACAAATTTAACAATAATTACACAAGAATCAGTAATTTGAACATCTTTGATCGAACTCTACTCTTTATTTTACAAGAAAAATCGACTTTGAGGTTATGAAACCCTCATCCGTTACCGTGGGTTGAGGTCATGAGAACGGACCTTTTAGGGTACCTACCTTCCTCGGACCACCCGACGTCAGGTACCCCAACGATTCTCAGCCCGTACTGACTCGCTGAAGTGAAAGCGAAAAGTGAAAGTACGTAACCTCTTCCTTTACCCTTGGGTGAGCACAAGAATGGACCTCTTAGGGTCCCTGCCGCCTCGGACCACCCGACGGCAGATGCCCCAGCGTGTCTCAGCCTGTACTGACTTCGCTGAATCGTCGTCGTCGTCGTCGTCGGTTATGAAACCGGTGGAGTACACTTCTCAACTGAGTAACCTTTTCTGAAACTACGACCTTCCCTAACCCCCGTCCTCCTCTTCCCCTGCTGTCTCCTACTCTACCGACCTACCGTAGTGACTGAGCTACCTACACTCAGACTCACTTGAGGCCCTCAACCACTACCTGTCCCTCCGGACCGCACGACGTTAAGTACCCCAACGTTTCTCAGCCTGCACTGATTCGCTGACTTGACTTGACTTGTCTTTGTAATGGGTACCTTTGTACATTATATGTATATAAATTAATTAAGTCAGTTTTATAAATAACTGTAACATACGATTTATGAGAAGGTCTGTGACTCCTATGACGTTCCTTGTTTTATTCCAGAAGGAAGGATCTCGAATGATGTTTATGTTAAGTATTATAACTACTACCCAAATTTAATTGAATCCAAAAATTAATTTATCAAGGAGTTTTCTGTACCCGAGTGTTAGGTCTCCAAAAATCTTACTCTATTTAATAGTTTTAAATTTTTAATATATAATAACTGATCCTTTTCACATGAAAGTCTCACCTAACTCAAAGAATAAAATCATTTATAAAATTTCTACTATAGACCTCTGTGCAGACAGTTCTAATAGAGTCACTCAGAGAACAGAAATGAGGTTGTTTCTCACCCCATACTACTCACTCTATAGTTGTACGTGTTTTTTGACCCAGAACAAAATCTTTCCCTCCGTCCGTATACCGACCTTCGTTTGTCCCTACACAATCTACTTGGTGTCTGTTTAAGTTTGAGAACGGATTAAATCCCTTTAATCTGCTGAAATTGTATAAGTATACCCATAGTGAAGAACCGGTTTAACGAGTATTCTTTTAGTATTCTTTAATATTCTTTTATTACCGTCTTCAAACACAACCAGTTGGTTTGACTTTTGAGACCACTAGTTTAGTGTCTGAACATTAGCAGGTAGAGCCTATGTATCCCTCCTCAGTAGTGGTTCGTACCAAACAGGTAGATCAACCCGAAGGGAATAAGAGGGTGAATGGAAACAAAGTCGGAGAAAGATATTGGATTTCAAAGTAAAGACTATTCCGTGATTCCTAAAATCGAATAAGAACTTAGAGTTGTTATATTTGTAAATTCACCGACCTTCAAGAAGGATTTTTCTAAAAGACTTTTCCTCGACAGCACAACTTAAAATAAGAACTTAAATTGTATGTTCAGTATTAACGTTTCTTAAGACTCAATACAATTTCAGTTTGAATTAAACTCGACGAAGGGATTATCGAGTCAACCATTTCTTAGGCGGACGTCACGTCCTCTGGGACCAACCTAAGGACCCAACCCTTCTAGGGGACCTCTTCCCTTTCCGATGGGTGAGATCATAAAACCGGACCTCTTAAGATACCTGACATTTCAGGTACCGTAGCGTTTCTTAGCCTGTACTGACTCACTGAAAGTGAAGTTTTAGATGAACTTTAGTCCTCAGACTTCATTATATTTACCAGTTCCCTTTCGTCAAACTCTTCATATACTGAATCCCTTAACATTCGACAAAGATTAAACAGGACATATGACAAAGATAGATTGTTTACAGTCGAGTCAATATATGTAGAAACATAACCAAGAGATAGTACTTGTTGTCTTTACCAGTGTAACGGTCTCTAGAACGACCTTCTTATTCTGAACGATTCTGAAAATTTATAGGGTATAAGATGACAATAAAAATAAGACACAACCCTTCAACTGGGACATTCTCGTGTAATTCGTTACGTCTTCCGTGATTCTGATTCTCCTTTAAAAATTTTCCTTTAAACCCTTTAAAATAATGGAAGGACCTCGATAACTTGGGTACCCTTTGTGATCACATTGTAGTTTGAATCACAAAATTCGTTTTCAAATTCTTCATTTCTCTACTCTACTTTTATATAATGATTTTTAATGAATTAAAGACCTTATAGTTGTTGTAGTATTTCTGTATTGACGAGTGGTCGAAACAGGGTCTTGATGTGAAAAACTTAACAATCCAGAAGATAACCTAGATAATCTCTATTTTTCAAAACATGTTTAAAGTGGATTTCTGAGTAGTAGAGTTTTAATAATTCGAACCTTTTTACGGAATTATAAATAGATTCGTTACTCCAGTTAGGTTGGGGAGTTTATAAAATTATCTATTTTTCGATTGGGGAATGTACACTTACCCTTTACTCATAATTCGTACCGTGTGTTATTTATTCGTTGTTTTATGTCATCTTAATTGTCTTGAAATGAGGGGTTTGACTTTACACGGATTCTGAATTAGTCTCAAAAGATATGGAAGTCCAAAGTGTGGTTGTGGAGTTTAGGTCTTTAGTATTAAAATTCCACCGAAAAAATTTGAGACGGTCAACTTATTTTGTGTGGCTGATGGTTCACAAAGATAAAGTACAATGAAAAGAGTAAAGTGTGAGACCATTCTTAAACTTATGGAAACCCAAGGGTTTAACCTTCGGTTTGTCCTCTCCAAATAGAATGGGAAGAACATTTTTGTGGGGTTCTTTCAGACCAACGTTACAGACGCCAAGGTACTCAAGAAAATTCTGCTCCTGACCCTAACACGAAGTATGGCCAGAAATATAAGGGGGTGTCACGGTTTGTCGCCTTCACTTATATGTCACCTCCACTACTTATCTAAGTCCCCTAATCTAGGTCACTTGTCTCAGGGACTTCTTGCTACCTGTCTCCGAACATTATAACATGTCCTCCGTCGATTGTTTTCAGGGTACCCCAACGTTTCTGAGCATGTACTGAACCGTTGACTTGTCGTCACGATCTGTAAATTGTCAGAATGACTTGACTTCACTTTTTAAACCTTGAGATATCAGAGTCATTTGTAGGTGAATCTTTTTGTTCTTAATGTCATCTAAGTTTCTGTTTACTATAAAATGTACTTCTCAGACTTACTCAACTAAGTTCAATTTCTGATATCTTTCTTTGGGTACCATAAACAGATTCAAATATACCCATTGGTGTGTTTTTAGCTCTACTTTCGTATCTACATATATCTTTATGATTCATAAGATATGATTCAACTTTCAATACGTTTTAATATGTAAATTTTATCGGTTCGGTTTGATGTTATATGGTATTATACGATTACTTTCACATTACGATGTTCTTACGAATCATTAATTTATAGTTTCCTTATGTTTAAGTCTTACTTACAATATACTGACGTCAGTTATAATTTAGAACTGAATGGAGGTATTAAATCTTCAGTACTTTTCTATCATCTTCAGTAGTCTGGACCGTGCATTCAGTCTACATTGATCCTACCTTTGTATCTTTGTTTACAAGGGTCAAGACCTATTGAACTGAACTTCTGTATCCAAGTGACTTAAACCTAATTAGTTTGCCAGGTTTCTAAATCCATTTTCCCAGATTTTCTAAGATAATATAAGTCTTCTGTATAATGACTCAAAAATTTTCCGATAAAACCTTCGTGTCTAATTATGAAATCCAAAAGAATGTATAGTAATTTCATCTTATATAATCTTTAAATTTTACATCTCATTATACCATAAAGACAGAGTACTACCCGTACATTAATGATCCCTTTGGTTAGTTCTATGAAACTGAAAGATTTATCCTTAGGATATTTCGTTCCAGATTGAGGATCTTTTGGTCTAATGATGAAAGTTAATTAATTTTTTTAAAAAAACGAACCAGTTGAAAATTTTAAAGACCCATATTAAATTCGTCATGACTTAGAGATAAACTAAAAAACCCCGATTGCGAAAAGAAGTCTTCGTTTGGGTTAAATCCCACTTTTTCTCTTTTACAAAAGTTGGAAAATCTGTCGAATTAGAAAAGAATTGACAAAAAGAGGTAGTTTTTGTTCATAAATTTATTCCTTAGAGTTAATAGATTTGGATAAAACTGGTAGAAGGTCTTAAAGAACAATATGGAGAAAACTTTACGGCGTCAACGAAAGAACCTTTTGAGCAGAAGGACCAAAAGTGTAAAGACAAATAATAATGTTAAGAAGTCGGTCTTACGGTCCGGAAACACGACGTGACAAAGAACTTTAACCTCTGGTCGTGTAAAGGGTGTTAAATTAATGTACGAAAAGGTAAACTCTTTAAATTCAATACACAGTTAAAATGTCAAAATTGACTGACTTAACAAACCTGAAATTCAAGAGTTAAAGTAAGGAATCCACATTGTCACCCTTTCTAAAACAAATCACTTATCTTCGTTTCCCTTCCAAGTTCTTATACTTGTGTAAAATCAATAACTGAAAGTATTGACTATGTTCACATCCTTAAAAGGATTTCCGTCTTCGAACTCTATACTGTGAGATTCTTTTTTTTCCAAACTTAAGGTAAAACCTTTACAGATAAATTCTGATGTATGGGTTTATTAAAAAAATGTGAGAACGGACCTTTTAAGGTACCTGCCTCCTCGGACCATCTGCCGTCAGGTACCCCAGCGATTCTCAGTCCGTGCTGACTCGCTGAAGTGAAAGCGAAAAGTGAAAGTACGTAACCTCTTCCTTTACCGTTGGGTGAGGTCACAAGAACAGACCTCTTAGGGTCTCTGTCTCCTCGGACCACCCGACGGCAGATACCCCAGCGTGTCTCAACCTGTGCTGACTTCACTGAATCGTCGTCGTCGTCGTCGTCCACAAATACATGAAGAAAAATTTTCTTTCCCTATATAACAGAAATTATTTCTAGAAATCAATCGAACGGATGGGCATAGTCGAAACTTACCCATTGACTGTGACGGAGAGGTCGGTCTGAAAATATATCTTAAGGTCAAGACATATAAGTCACTGAAAATTAGTTTCGTTAAGGTTTTCTTATGGACCTATAGTAAAATTTAAGTTATAATGTTTTTACCCTGAGTTATAGAAAGGAAGAGTTTAATCAAAAAGAATTGACAGAAGAAAGTCACTATGATAATAACAGAAGGTCCTGTCTTTTACAATGAAAACTGTGGGTGAAAATAAGTCGAGTAATACTACAACACATCAAAAAAGAAAACTTTATAGAATTTAAATAAAATAGAGTTAAAAGTAACAGTGATAAGACAAGTCCAAAAGAAGTGAGGATCTAGTGGTGTCATCAGTGTACGGGTCAAAACAACGGTTGTCTGAAAGAATCTTAGGAAGACATATATCATATCGACGTAAATTAAAGGTTTTTAAGGTAATAAAACAATAATAATAAAACCAAAGTTCTCCGGTATTGTAGAGGGATAAGGAACGAGATAGTTCTGATTTCAGGGGATTAGACGGATTATAGATCCGTTTCCGGGTTACTGAATCAAGATTGGATCAATAGATTTAAGTACACTAGAAACGGAACTCAGAATTCCGTTTCCAGGGTTCAATGAAAACCCCCTTATGATGTAAGATAAAACCGAATCCTAGAATGGGTGTTTGGTCTTTTCAGGTCATGAACTGTTGAGTTTCGTGGAATTAAATGTTCGCATGTCCGGTGTTTAATGTTTTATTCTGTAAAAAAATGACTCAGTCGTCTCCGTAGACAGATTACGGGGACGTCAAGGGATCAATGAATGTCAAAACTTGACTCCTCTAGTAGTGTACACCGTAAATAACGGAAAATGATCTTACTCGACAACAGACCGTGAAACGAGACATACCTGTTACAGACAAAAGACGAAGACCAGAGTCAGGAAAGAGGTGTACCAGATGCATGTGTTCTATGCTAAAAAAAAAAAAAAAAAAAAACTACCCCCGTCACCACTACAGTTTTGTTCACGGATCTTTTGTCCAGTATTTCGTTTAGTCATATCTCCCCTTTGATGAAGTGGTACCCTTAGTAATAAATTAACGACCAACTTAAGGACTGAAGACCGATTTATACAGACCGTTTATACAGTTGGAGGGAGTTTCGGTTTAGTTTGGGTTGTCGTTGTAATCTGAAAAGTTTTTTACATTAAATATATATCCAAGACCTTTAGTCTGTTTTTGCAGGATATCTAAAATATATTTTCGAGATTCCCATGTATTTTTATTTAGGAATAGTGTAATATTGAATTTACAGGATCGTCTTTTGTTTTCAAGGTATAAACTAGGTGTTAAAAAAGAAAAGAAAGACTTTCGAAAAAAGTTCACTGAACCTATCAGAAAATATTTTAACAGGTTCTTTCAAATATTCTTTTGGGTAAAGTCAGTGATTCCATCGAGATCATTCGTCTCCCTAAGTCTTCGTACGGTAATTGAGATCAGTGAAATTTCGTAACATCGTCTACAAGGTATCAATAAAAGCACTAATATCATTACTACCGAGAACCTTAAAAAAAAAGACTTTTCATAAAAAATTACATTCCTGAAGAGTAAGATGAACGTAGAGGGCAGAGGAGTCCCACACGTATACACGAATCACCGAGTCAAGACACAGGATGAGAGAATTCCGGGGTACCTGACATCGGGCGGTCCGAGGAGACAGGTACCCTAAAGGGTCCGTTCTTATGACCTCACCCAACGGTAAAGGAAGAGGTCCCCCAGAAGGACTGGGTCCCTAGTTTGAACGTAGAGTACGTAATGTCCTCCTAATAAATGACGACTCGGTGACCCTCTCGGAGTAGAGGAGTCGCTTCACTTTCGACGAGTCAGCACAGACTGAGAAACGTTGGGGTACCTGATCAAGGACCTTAAGAGGTCCGGTCTTATGACCTCACCCATCGACAAGGGAAGAGGTCCCCTAGAAGGGTTGGGTCCCCACCTTGGGTCCAGAGGACGTAACGTCCGCTTAAGAAATGGTCGACTCGGTGGTCCCTTCAGGTAGAGGAGTCTTTCTGTTGTTTATTTTCGGTTGTCCTCAGTCAATTTAATATGAAAGAACCTTTCAAAATCTACTAGTCGATCTAGTGATTATCGGAGTTTTAAAGTATCCGAAAGGTTGATAAGTAAGAAGATACGTATCCAAAGACCGAAACTAATTTTAAAATTCTTCTTTAAAGAAGTTCCATCAATGAATTACGGAGTTACAATTATCCGTCGTATCTTGTCTCCGCGAGACTATACACTTTGTTAATTTCTACCTCTTGAAGATTTAATGGTCCATACTCGGACCCGTAAAAATATAAATACATCGACCATAAGTCGGAAAGGTCTTGTATAACAGAGGTTTAATGATGACTAAAAGTCGTTAGTTAACGGTAAATAGTTCGTAGAACGTCTCATATATTACTTTTCATTTTATCTACCTGGGAGGGTACTAGTCTAAAGTAAGCTTAGTGAAGAATCCGTAAAATTGACCCAATCCTACAATGGACCCTCTCCACGGTTTATTTGATTTAACACGATTACACAGTTTTTTTTTTTTTTTCGGAGACGGGTATTTCTTCCCACATAATTAACAAGATCTCGTCCATATCCTCGTGTTTTGTCTCTTTGTTATAAAGACCTACTCCTCCTTTTCACTTGACCCTTTTAAAGTACGTCCCCGATCTATGGGATTTTTATAAATCTATCGATTTCTACTCCCTTTCGTGTGGGATTCTCATTTATTAAACTCGAGTCCCACCTACTTTAATCTCCAAACCTTTTCCTCATTACAAAAATAAACCGAATTGTTGTCATGATGTCATAATTAAGTATTAGTAAAGACATCACCATTCCAGTTAGAGTTGACCCGTTTTTCATAGGGACTGTTATCCGAAACCGGTACGTTGGGGAAGGAGAGTTCTAAAGAGTGAACTAAACGACTCAATTTCCGGATCTCACGGGTTACAAATCCCATTAGGTTACAAATCGGATTGAATTCGGATCCGAAGGAAGATTATAAAGAATGTTGAGTACAAAATAAAAGGAAGTCTAGTAGTGTAAAACTAAAAAGTTCTCTGACGTCCGTTAGACTTTTATGAGAGTAAAAGAAGTTAATCTTTAATCCCGTGTAATACGTCTCCTTCCTTTTGTTAGAGTTTGTACATGTGAATAAAGGGATGGTAGAGGGGTTCTGGTTAGACAAAATTTTGAAATTGATGAGAAGGAATGGACTAACACTGAAAGAAGTACAAAAGACGTGATTCAGAGGTTAAGAAAGTAAAGAAACTCAATTAGGATAGATAAAAAAGTTATCTATCCTCGAATAAAAGGTGTAGGAGATTCTTCAGAAAATAACAGATCTAGGTGTAAAAGAAACTCTAAGATGACGCGTGAAGTTCAGGCATTCTGTCTGAAATGTGAGGTGAGAAGAGATCAACAAAGAACATTCAGTCATGTTATAATGGTCGATCCTTTTAAGAAAGTCCTGTCACTGGTAGAAAAAATCTGATAACACTTCATGACCCGTATCTGATCCAGAAATGATTATTTTCTAGTAGAGTGAACTTTTTATAGTTGTCTTTTGAAAATTCCGTAAAATTCTTAATAAAATTATCGAAAAACTATCCTACTTTAATATGAGTGAGAGTAAATATCTGGAGTGCCTCTTCCGTTACCGTCGGGTGAGGTCATGAGAACGGACCTTTTAGGGTACCTACCTCCTCGGACCACCCGACGTTAGGTACCCCAGTGATACTCAACCCGTGTTGACTCACTGAAGTAAAAGTGAAAAATGAAAGGAAGTAACCTCTTCCTTTACCGTTGGGTGAGGTTACAAGAACGGACCTCTTAGGGTCCCTGCCCCCTCGGACCACCCGACGGTAGATACCCCAACGTGTCTCAACCTGTGTTGACTTCACTGAATTGTTGTCGTCGTCACATCTGGAGTTTAATAGTCGTATAGTCTAAAAATGTGATAAGTTTTATCTAAACGTATACTTATTTGACAGGCCGAGATGAAACCATTCCATATATTGTATGTATTTATACAATACATGTATTGGTACTAGTTTTGGTCAGCGGTAAGAACCCTAAAGGGACCACCAGGTCACGAAAACTGAGACGAAGGTGATGTCCACCGTGTCCAAGCTAGGTACCCAAGGGACTAACCCCTTTATTCTAGGAAGTACGGTGTGTCGGGTCTCGTTTTGTCTTGTATCGTCGGTAAGAACTATTAGGTTAGGGAAGACTATGTTAAAGACCGTTATCCTCTCTAAATGTTCATAATTATGAATCAACACCGGAACGAACGGGCGGTTATCTAATATTAACTTTCCAAACTTTAAACTTAGGAAATCTGACATGTGTAAAGTTCACACAACAGTTTAATGCTTATGTTATATTAAAACAAGTCAAACTTTATCACTTTAAAACGAATTTCCTTTGGCCTTAAGAAGTTTAACTTAGGTGGACATAAACAGAGAACGTGAGATGAAGTTCTTTTTTCATTTGAAATTCTTTTTAATATTGGTTTGTGGAAAACCTGTAATACCGAATTTTGTGTAATTTGTGATGAGAACTTTCAAGATATGGATAATATTATAAAATATACTGAACAGGAATGTATTTTAAATTGTAAATCGTATAACGAATTCTCTTTTATATGACTTTAAAACATTAAAAATAATGACGAAATGTTTTATAAGTTTGTTCCAAATTCCAGTGACATTTGAGGTCAACTGATTTATAGGTTATGAAGTGTGACAAGGTAATTAAGTTAATTTACGAAATAGACTATTTGTAATTTTAAAAAAGAATAAAAAGTTTTTATTCTTACTCATGTACGGAGAGGAAGAGGTTCAAAGGTACCTCGACAAAAAGAAAGACAACCGATACAAAGTATATCAGTTCCAATGTTAGACTGTTTTCACACCCTTTTTTCAGATTTTAAAAAAGATCTTACCTTTTCCATTTATACATTATAGGTTTTAAGATTCCACTATTGACTCCAAAGGTGGATTCAGACGTTCTAATTTCTCATTGTACAGTCATATGTCTTAATAAATATTTTATTTATGTAACATCTGACTGAGACAGGATCCTAATATTTTTAAATCCTGTTCTGTCTGGAAAATGAATGTTAAATGTCACTCTGAACTTCTCTCGTTAAATGAATTCCAGTGTGTTGAAATTCGGTTCGGTTAAAAATTCATAAACTTATACTGGTGTAAATTGAAGAGATCCTATCCTGTCAAATTCGAAAACAAATGTAACAGTAAGGGGACCGTTTTATTGGTTCGCCATGATTTGTGAAGAAATCCTGTTGTAAGTGTTTATCCTTGAATTAATATGATTTAATATTGAAAAACAAGACGAAGTAAAGTACTAGAAGATTTAGTCACCCTTTTGAATACAAAGAGGATGTACGAATTAACAATAGATTTAGTTTAAGTAAAACTACTGTGACTTCTCCGACCATAGTCTCCGTTTACTGAGACTTGTTTTATTGAACAACTTACTTATTTATCGACATGTATGTAATGGCTTAGTCTAAGTTCACTACCTCCAAAGTAACAAACTCTGAATTTTTACTCCTGTTTTACTCTCTTTTATTGAATGTCTAAGAGTACAGATCTTAGTAGTTTAATTAGATTACCTGTAAAAGTGAGGATTAAAGAAAAAATAAAAAACCTCCTTGACCAAGAAATGAAGTTTTTCTGTAAATAGTTAAAAGTCATAGTTTTGTCAATGTGATGACCAAAAAAAAAAAAAGGAGGGTCAACCAGGGGTTTCTCTGGTGTGGTTTCCTCTCTTGTAAAATTCGGTTAATTCGACGTCCAACGTGTGGATCGTCTGGAGTGACTTTGGAGTAGTCTTTTCCCCCTAACCCATCCCTTTCTTTGAACTTTTCTAGTCGTGTGACGATCGGGTGTCTGACGTCTCTCGAGAGTGTCCGTCTCCCCACTGGTCACACGGAGTTGGGGTTTCGTCGTTTCAAGGTTTTATTATCTTTTTTAAATTTCCAAACATGTATACGAAAAGTTCTAAAGAGGTCGTGATTGGCTATGTTTCGTGTTACTCTACCGTGAAAATCTCTGTCGTCGAAGTCTGGGTCTTTTCCCACTACTCAAAGTATACCGATTTAGTCACCGTTTTGTATTGAAAGAAAGGAAAGAAAGTTCCTCCGTCTTCTCGTTTATTCACCAGTGAAGTTGTATTCCCCGTGTACTAGGTAAGACACTCGTCAACCCTTGTCCCATCTCGACCCTGTTCCTAAACCAGAGTCTCCAAAGTGGTAGAATTAACAAACCAGTAGGATTAAATAAAGAACTAAAAGATGTAATAAGAATTAAGAATATCCTTAGGATTAGGACTTAATAAAGAAAAATCTTTCTGGATATAATAACGTTACAGAAAAGGAATCCTCGGTCATTGTCTTGGTTTGTGTATCAGATTTTTCTAAATGAGATCTTTTTAAAACAAAGATCTTCAAAGTATAGAAGTTGATACTCTTTAATTTATGTTTTGATGACTTATAATTTTCATTTGTAAATTTTTTGTCTCCAACATTACAACATTCTGACAACTATTGTCTTAAGATTTTTAAGACTGAATGGTGGTACAATTTATTTAGTCTAACTAAGTTATAATTAAATTTACAAATACCCTTTAGATGAGGTACAGTCCATACAAAAGTCAAATTTCAAGAATATACGTATTCCTTTAACAATGAACTTCATGTAGTCTATAGTGTTTATTATTTTAATGTGTAAAGATGTGTACTTGTTTACTTTTGATGTTTTTAAATTCATCGTCAAAGTATATTTTTCCAATAGTATGACTGTCCTTTACTTTGTTCTACTTTTCATTTGAAACGGTTTTATTCCTTAAAAGTATGATCTAACTTCTGTTCCAATATCCGACTAAAGTAGTAAGGGTACGAAGGAAAGTGTCCAGAGACCTATTTAAGGTAACTCGTTAATAGATAAATTTCCATTGATTGACAACGGTACACAACATAAATCTTAGAACTACAGTTTTAGGATTTGATTACGTTGTCATAGAATCCGAAAAAGGAGTAAATTTTTACTCCCATAATAACCGTCATTCGTTAATTAAAATCTTTTGTAGAATTTTTATTTTTGTTAGAGTCTCACGTCTAGATAGTCCTTATAATAGTTACTTGTCCAGACAATTAATATTTTGTGGGTTTATAAACCATCCAGTACGGATCAAACCTTCCGTAAAATTGATACTTCTCGTTCTCTCTGCTAGTACGCTTTAGTTAGACTCTCGTTCGTCTCATAATATTCCGATCTTGAAGTCAATTAAACCCTTATATAAATCCAGGAGGTTTGCATTCATCTCAGGTCTTCAGTCTACTAAAGGGTTAAGTCCCAGTTGGTCGACTTACGGTACTTAAATCCGTCCGTCGTAAATCTCCGACCCATGACACACAAGTCCTTCGACCAATTTCAATGTCAGCCTCTAGTCGTTCTTTTCTTGTGCTTCTGTCACGATCCTTTTTTCCAGTGTGGGATACTGAAGTCACCGTTTCTACTTTCACTTTTGACAAAGAACTACTCTTTGTCTCTGTCAGTATTTGTCAACAAGACCGACTTAAGAATGTATGTTCGATTATATTAAAGTAACCAGATTCGTTCTAACTAAACCTAAACCGACAGAGTTCGTTACCTCGCGTCCCAGTCAGTCCACTTACTATTTCACCCCTTTTATCGGTAGTTTATTAAAGTTATGAAATTTTTAATGAATTATAAAATATTTTGGGGTTTAGAACTCTACCTTTGTCTCGATTGACCTTAAGGACTGGAGGTATTACGAAAGAACATTGTAAAGTCCTTTTTGTAGAGTCTTCGGTGAAGTTGGATGGTGTCAAAAGGATTCTGAATGTAGTCCATATGACAGTTTCAAACAGACAATGGATCTTCTATTTTGTACGAGACACTTTAAGAAATACGGAATTCATTACGTAGTAGAGTCATTATCTATTTCTCGGAAGTGTCTGAATGAAATACATATTTTATATTTTGAACGATAATCGACCCTTCTTGATAAAGTACAAAGAGTAAAGAGAAAGGGACACTAGGAAGTTACTTTGACACTATGACAACTAGACCTTTATCTAAACTAGATTAACTAGAATCCTCTTAAGATGACTTTCCTAGATTGAAGACCGATAGATTGTTCGGTCAACAAAACTCATCAGTAGGATTATAACCATAGTTACATGATAACCATGGTTACATAATAACCATAGTTACGTAAGTTGTTAGTACTTCCCTTAATTGGACTATCTTACGTGGTACTCTAATACCCGAGTGGTTTACCCGATTCTGTCAGACCCAAGTTCGGATAATCCGAATGTCCTATTAGTATCTCTTTATTCCTTTTATTAGTGTTATACTACATTGTATTCGTTATTACTTTACTGATATCCCTACTGTTGTCTTTTCCCTCAACAATTAAAACACACACACATACACTTCTCCCACCCTCCTCCAACGGGAAGACTCTGTTATGGGGGCTCATAAAGACTTCCGAGTCACTCTTGGACGATAGGACGGATCTTAACGAGATATCCTGTCTTACTTCAATTACTACTATGTCGGCCGGTCGTCGGGAAATTTAACTGTACTTTATGTTTCTTTTACCATACAAAGTGTCGAATCCCATTAGACGTTTTATTCAAATGTTAAATTTACATATTAAAAAGACGTCGGAAGATCAATGTTTTCAAGATAAAAGAGAATCTAAAACTGATCGAAGATTTCTCTGTGTACTTCACTCTATTGTTACGACAAACTACGATCCTACGGAATTTTCGTCATGTTGGTTTATACTGGATATCTGAACATCTGAACGAGACGTGTCAATCCACGATCCCGTCAAAAGAGTCCCCGCTTGTGACGATGATTCCCGACTGTGTGTATTTGTGAGTCCTGGTCACAATGGTCTGGTGGTAAGAGTCTCGTACAGAGGAACGTCACTATCATCGTCGTAGTACCTCATGAAGTCTTCAATTAGACACGAATCATATCATGAAGGTGTATGTTTAGATAGTTGTAAGAAACCTTTCACATTGATAGTAAAACTCGGAAAATCCCGACTTAAAGGTGAAACAGAGGAGATTGAGAATTGATATTCTGTCTCCAACATCGAGTAATTCATACTCGAGACGTTAGTTTGACTCGAAGTTAAGACTGAGGGGAAAATGATCAATACGCTGTCATCCGTTAAATAAACCTCTTCCGTTACCGTGGGGTGAGGTCATGAGAACGGACCGTTTAGGGTACCTGTCTCCTCGGACCATCCGACGTCAGGTACCCCAGTGATCCTCAGCCTGTACTGACTCGCTGAAGTGAAAGTGAAAAGTGAAACTACGTAACCTCTTCCTTTACCGTTGGGTGAGGTCACAAGAACGGACCTCTTAGGGTCCCTGCCATCTCGGACCACCCGACGGTAGAGACCCCAGCGTGTCTCAGTCTGTGTTGACTTCACTGAATCGTCGTCGTCGTCGTCCGTTAGATAAAGGGACACTGAGTCAAAGGAATGTTGTACCCTCATTGTTGCACAGAGGAGGTAATCCACTAAATACTCTTAACTTTCCTAAAAATTTACATTCAAAGACCGTTTCCTATTTTCGTTACACAGTCGTCATTGAACAGTGATAATCGTGGATTTCGAACTCACCAAAGGTATACGTCAATTTTTCTTTAGTATAGGTGTTGGGTTCCCCATCTATAACGTTACAAGACTAAACTAAACCTAATGAAAATGATTTTACTAGTAAGTTTTATTTTTAAATGACCGGAGAAAGGGTCTCCCTGTTTATTTGTAATTCTTCACACGTTCCCGACTACAAGGAATGACATAATTGATACTTCTTAGAGATATTTAAACCTTCTCTTGGTATCATCAGACTTTCGATTGACTTAACATTTTTGATTCGGTCGTAATTTTCTACATCTTTAGTAGAGTCGGTTAAGTATCGTGATAAATGAGTTCGGAGTTGATACTACACCCGAGTTCTGATCGTTTATATAATGTCTTAACAAAGGACATACAAACTACTGTCTACTGTTGAGTTAGGTCACGGTTAAACTCACTCTGACTAGAAGGATCCTTGTGAGGTGAATTATTGACTCGTGGATGATACACAGACCGTTCCATTATTTTAGAGGTCAACTTCGATGTATATATCTTAAGGTTTTCGTCACTAAGATTCGGGTTCAATACCGAGACGTCAGAATACTTTTTAGGTTCGTGGGATCTTTTATTTGTAGTTTCTTGCAGGGTAACTGTGATACTGAATTGACGGGAGAGTTTTGACACTAATTCTGAAAGAGATCTCAACCGGGGAAGAACAAATAGGTTGCAGAAGTTGAAATAAGAGGAAACTCCAAAATTCTCCTTTTACTTTTGTATTACTAGGTCAAGATATCACCTAAATAAGTTGTCGGAACTATTTCATTAGGAAGAACTTTTGTTTACGGTTGAACATTCAAAAATCATAAATTTTAAATACAAGGTTGAAATGATCGAGTAACAATTGTAAAAGTCAAAATTCTGTTCACTGTGTATAAAGATATTTGGAACTAGAAGTTGAATTTTTTAAAGGGATCACAGGAAATCAGTCTATCGTGTACACGAGAATTTCCGTTCAAACAAGTTCGACTACATGACTAAAAGAATTAGAGTTTACAATACAAATTTAGAATGAGGAGGGAGGTTAAAGTAGGGAGCACCCCAGAGACCATTTCGTCGGGTAAAGATATTACATGTGAAGTTGTCAGCCATCTCTAGGGAATGAATTCTCAAATGTAAACGTGGGGGACTTTGAGGTAGAGGAGTCAAAACGGGAAGACATAAAACGTGATGTCTTATTTTTCCAAAGTTATAACAAGAAAAAGTTCGTTCGAAGAGTTATGGAAGTTCTTGGGGAATCCTGTAAACGGTAGAGGTTAAAAAAGTCGAGAGACTTTCGGGAGATTAACCAAGTGTAGGTATTAGACGTACTCCGGATGTGTTCGGTGTGTGTGGTCCTGAAAGTTAGTTGTCACCAAACCCCCTCACAAATAATCGTATATCGTTATTTAATATTCGGATTTACTTATTAAAAGTACGATCAAGACTTTGAACAACCTGGAAACGGATTTAAGGTTTAGTAGATTAAACCAATGGGGGGTTTTATAAACGTTAAGGGAAATAATGACAGAATTTCCTTAAATTATAGAATTCTTTATCTTTTCATTTGAGTAGTGCTTACAAAAGACTGCTCATATTGATACACCTTTAAATCAGTAGTTAAAATTTTTTAGGTTTAAGGAACTCAAAATATTGATTTATGTGGATTTCTCAATATAAAATTTTTTACCAGACTCCCGAATACCACTTGAACTCGTAAAAACCCACGAAAGGGAAAAAAGTTCCTATGTTACCGGTTGATTTTACCACTGTTTTGATCACTCGCGCGCAGATTGAACCGTGGACGTGGTATCCGCTCAAGACCACTGTTTGTGGGGAGGAGAGTCTCAGTCTAAAATTTGAGGGTTCAAATTAACTAATCGATTTAACAGCATAAGATTTAGATTTGATGAAAATTCTCAAAATTTAATATTTTATGACTTTACACTCTTTTTGTCTAACTCTGAAAACGAGAGATATTTACCCAACGACATTGTCCAGTAATACTTAAATACAGTACAGTACAAAGTTGGGTTTAAAGAATCATTTACAAAAAACTTATAGCTTACACTTAGGGTATTAAAAACTTGTGACCGAGTCGAAAAACTATTTAAACTACATTAATGACTTCATGTTTGTTTCGTGTCCTAAATTAATGATATGATCAAAATCTGAAAGAAGTCGTTTAGAACTTGTCATGTAAAAGTCATTAATAAAGAGAGAGGGTTAATTTTAGGAAGTTACTGGAGGGGACAGAGTCTTTCCGAGAGTTTGTTACCTTTCCATGACCTCTACTGTCCGTCCACACCTTCTCCTCCGGTCTACCGTTTGTTCTACGTAAAAGAGGAGTTTATAGAACTTCAAGTTTTTGAATTCGTAAAAATGTCATTTGATAATACGTCGTCTACTATATTAATCACCAAAAATGAATATATCAAGAGAGAACTAGTTATTCGCCCAATCCCTTCGACTGGGTGGAACTTCGACTTTTAGGTACATTTTGAAATGCACGAGCACACGATTCGGTGAACAGCACAGGTTGAAAAACGTTGGGGTACCTGACATCGGGTGGTTCGAGGAGAGAGACAGGTACCCAAAAAGGTCCGTTCTTATGACCTCACAACGGTACGGGAAGAGGTCCCCTAGAAGGACTGGGTTCCTACTTTGGGTGCAGAGAGTGCAGAGGACGTGACCGTCTGTCCAAGAAATGGTGGTCACGGGGGACACATTGAAATCAGCCGGAGATGTGGGTGCCAAGACGTAGGAGTCTAAGTTAGTTGACATCCAGCACATTATGACATCGTACATAAATAACTCTTTTTATTTTCTGGGGGTGTCAAGTTTGGGTGTAACAAACCCCCAGTTGACATAAAATCTATTTGCAGTTCTTTTTGAAAGACTCGGTCGTCGTACAGAGCAGAGAGAAGATCTCCCACTACAAAAAAGGTCGAGGACCGTATCAATATCTAATCCTTTAAACGATTAGGTTGATATGTAAATCTTCCTTTATTGTATGACAATTATTATCATTGAGAGTAACCTACTATTTTTATATTAAAAATTTGTCTTAAAAAAACGGAAAAAACTCCAAAGATACAGATATGTAATCAAGATACCACCCTCTTTTAATTTTTGAAAATTTTTCTGTTAGGAAAGTTCTAGTCTTTCAGTCAAAGCGACACGATAATTTAGAGATATTTGGTCTAAAAAGAAATCAAATAATTATATCAAGGTTTTAATTTTATGTGTCGGTGAGGAAAAGAATATGAATGGAAAAATCCAAAACCCCCGACCTTCTACCCTCTTTACTGTCGTTTCGAAAAGTTGTTTCTTAAGTTCTTCGCTGAGAACTTAAGGAAGAGTTGGGAGGAAATTCTTTGTCTCATCTGACGAGGGGGTTCCGCCTAAAATTTGAATAAACTAAAAACTTTAATGGACAAATCAAGGGTTTTATCAATTAAGAAGTAATAGTGAAGAATTCAAGGACTTGGGTATTCTTGAATCCAAAAGGTAAATACCTGAAGGTTTCCTCCACTAATTCACCATTCCGACGAAGTTCATAAAACTAAAAAGTTCCTAGAAAAGGGTTGGTGGGGGGTTTAGTATGCAAATAAATATTATATTTTTTTATTCTAAATGAAGTGTGGTATCATGTGGTCATCATTGTAAAATCGTATACATAAGAAGATTACTAAGTATGATACACCATTGCAAAAAGTGTATTGGTCCTTAAAAGATCGAGTAATTTATGAGTAATGTAATAAAGTTTATCGACGTGTCATAAGGTGAGTCGTACAATTAGTCCAATAATGACCTGTGAATTTTTGGAGAAGGTTAGGAGATTATAATATTTGTTATGATATTATTTGTGTACCTAATGAAGAATTTACCGAGATAAACAGTTGTCGTGAATGAACTTTATCTCTTAGGTATGAAAATTCTTAAGAAATTAAGAAGATCACACGATTTTAGGATCTTTATACTGATCAGGTGTGAGATACACCATATTTATAAAAGTGTATTGACTCTTTAGTCGACATAGTAAACAGTCGTATTTTAATTATAAACTTGAAACCCACAAGACTTTAAGACCTACAAAATTCAGATGGACGAAAAACAAAGCAAAGAATTCAAATTTATAAAAAGAAGTATAACAGTTATAAATATTTTCCATTTATATGTGTTTATTTACTCCACTTTAATTACTATCTTTACGACATAAAGAAACAATTCACTCTCTTTTTCCAATTCTCGATGTCCCTATTTAAAAAACATTGTACCCTTCCTCCCTATTCTGGTTTGATAATTTGAGTACATTGTAAGTCGTATCACGTAAATTTTTAACATGTCCTTATTTAACCCCTTCTTAACCCCACCACTTTGCCGTATTTATTCCCGTGACTTTAATCTTTTTGTCTACCTCGTCCTGATCAAACGAACTTTTTTGACCTTTTTGGAGTTCTTCCAATCCCGTTCTAGTACTCCATGTTATTCAGACTTAAAATAGGGTATACGTTTTCGTCACGTAATCCTTCTAATTTAATCACCCTGTGTGGTATTCCCTACTTGCGAAAGTCCGTTCACAAGAATCGATTTTACCATTGTCAACCTTATTCACTCTTTTTACCACCGTTAATGATCTTACCTCCTTAGTCTGTTAAAACCAAGCAAACTCATTTAATGTTTACACAGTAAATGAGTAAATCGATCGAGACTGATCCGATTTGACTCGTTCATTTTTGTTAAAGTCTCGGTAGTTTTGTGTTAAGTATTTTTGGACTAGTAGTGTGTATATGGATAATTGGTTGGTAAATTTGTAAAATACAAGATTTACCAGAGTCTACCTGCAAGACTCAGTCTAGATTTTTTTTATGAGAATAGATGTTTCCAGTTTGTCCGACTCCGAGTGTGTTGAGAGTTCCATCAAAATTTCTTCCTTCCTTTTAATTTAGACATACAATTCGGTTCTCGAATTTATCGGCATTTTAGACCGAGGATCTTTGAAATTAAATACTCGATAATAAGAGAGAACATATAAACTACTATCGGTAGGTTTGAAAGAACGACGAGAAAAACCATTTGTGGTTTTTACAAAGTCGGAGTTCCAGAGACATCCACAATAAAGTAGACGAGGTTTCCGAGAAGAGGGTCTTTGGATCGCCAAACGAGGAAATCAAAAATCCAGAAGTAAATTTACAATAGAAACACTCCTTAAAAGACTGGTGTGATAACTTTTTGTGTAGACGGACGGACGGAAGGTCTGGGCAAATTGGGTAAGGAGGGTGAAGGGAACGAAATAAAAAGAAGTATCTTGAATGGTGGTGGACTGTATGGTGTATAATCGTGGATAGGTAAAAAACACATAAGATAATGGGTACGGAGTGAGGGTTTTGACATTCGAGATACTCCCGACCTTAAATAGACGAAACAAGTCACGACTAGGAGTCACGGACATTATTTTAAACATCAGGAGAGATATATTTACGAAGTTTAGATAAATTACGAGAAACAATTTGTGTTCTGTCTTTTCTGTAAATACCTATATGTTATATTTTTAGACGTATCTGATACACTTTTACATGTTTAATAGAATTCTTTACTACATGGATGTGAAAGAAATCAAGATTGATGCCCCGTTGCGAAACAACAAAGTGTGATTTAACCGTAAATTCATTAGTGTACTTTTGAATTTTTTTCAAGATCACCACGACATTCTTAATTATAGGGACTTTTACAATGAAAGTATTTATATTCGTAAAGATTTCTAATATTTTATCACTCTACACCTTTATTCTTTTGAAACCTCACTAAATTTTTAAAGATGATGAAGGATTTCTAATTAATTACGATTCACCAATTTAATATTTTACTATATGTCTTATTGAAATTATTGTTCAATTAATTTAACTTCTTGTAAATCATATTTCCACCGAATGTAAAAAAAGAGTCTAATTAAAGAGTTTTAGATTGGGATATCGTATTTCTTCTAAGAGATCCGTCAAATGTAAAAACGTTTTGTACTTGTATTAGTATTATATCATTATATTAAGAATTATTCATTATATAAGAATATTATTCTTATATCATAGTCTAATAACTTCAATTTGTCTTAATTCCCCTTGGACATGAGTAGTCATACGATTACATAATAAGTACATAAAAATATACTTAGGGTACATAATTATTAGTTCTTTGTCTGGGTATCTCTTCAATATTTACAACTTAAATCAAAGTCATATTATGTTTGTTTTTGAGTAGTTGATTAAATAGTGTGACGTGTCATTAAAATTGTATCGTTCAAATTTGAATAAATAAAACGGTTGTAAAAAAAGTGACGTTTATCGGATTTTTTTTTTTTTTGTTTTTTTGTTCTATAGTCTTTAGAGACCCTATGTAAAATATTTATTCGTTCCATTCTTGTATTTAAGAATTTAAGATGATCTCTTTATTTAAGAGGTAATTTCCCCGAGTGTGTTTTTATTCTTTAGGGACTATTCTCCATTCTTTTCTTTTAAAATCGACCTTTACATGACTACTACCAGAAGGTCTGTACGTTCACAAACCCAACCGGTTTTTTCAAGGAAGTCAAAGTTTCATTTTACTGTGTAGAAAGTAAAGAGGTTCTTGAAATGAGGTGTTACATAAGGAGTAAAACAAGGTGATGGAAGACGGTAATAAGTCCGTTGAAGTAGTAAAGTAGAAGGGGTTAAAAAATTTTTAGAAAAAGTCGTTTCTAGACAAGCTCCACAGAAAGTATCGGAAAGTCCCTTGACTTTAAAATAATTCTCTTAAAACATTTTTGGAATTTACCTTTTGTTTTTCCACGTTGCAGACCACTTATGTCGTCTATTTAGTTTTGGAAGGTCGGTTTGACGTTGTCAAAAACGGACCAGTAGTTTCTTTGTACGTCAGAACGTCATAGGACTATTTTTTAATGCGTAAAAGACAACTGATTAAGACCTGTAAAAAGCAACTCACGACGAAAGTCAACCAAATTGATCGTTGTCATGAACCTTAATTAACAAACCAAAAGACCTTCCTCGAGTATTATCTCCTGAGGGTAGGTTAGGGTGGTATATGTGTAGTGGAGACCTACTGACCGGAAACTACACCAACCACTACCAAGTAAAGTGAACAGGGTACTAGAGAATGTAACGTGTAATAACATGTCATAGGTGAAAAATTAGTGAGTAGTGTTAAACAAAATTTTTATTTGTCAAAAGTAATACAAAGTCATCTCTTAGCGCGTACAGTTTTATACCAGTTCGTCCAAAAAGAGAGTTGAATACACCTTGAGTTTGTAGTTTTGCTAATTGTATTGGTTCGACCACGATTACTAAAAGTTGCGAACTAAACCTATAAAAGTCCTACAACCGATAGAGGACGCACCATATTGTCACTAACAAGAGTTAAACTAGTGATAGTTGAAGTTGACCAGATGGACTTGCACCTCGTAGTAGGTCCCTCTTTTAGATGTCATACTGGAAGTGTTTGAAAATTGTGAAAGAGGTGTGTCGCGTGTTTAGAAACAAAAAGTCAACGTAAAAATGGAAAAAACTTTATTCGTATTGTACGACTTTTACAAAAGAAGGTAGAAGTTATAATTTTATCGATGTGTTTTTAACGGTTAAAACTAATTCAAAGAAAAGTTTACATGAGACTACACTGGTGACATATGTTATGTAAGATCCCTTCAATAAAGTTTACTTCAAACCCGTTTTGGCTTGCTTGAAAGACCGGTTGGGTTATTTACCAGATTCATAATGAATGATCTCGGTTTAGATTAGAGTTTTTTAATCCTATGATTAAAAAGAGGAAAAACGATTATGAGTTATTCTTTGTTGTGAATCGTATTTTGAAAAAGGTACTTATTCCCGATCATTATAGGTGGACGTTTTCCTTTTTTTTTTACTAAATCTTACAGTTGAAGATTTATTTATGTTTGTGAATCTCCAGTTTCAAATAATTTCATATTAGGACGATTAGGTCAATACTGATTGGTTCCTATGGTGTTTACTATGAACCACCAAATTTTTGTGAAGATTAAGAGATTGTTAATTTTCCTGTATACTGATTGACTTCTTTTAGAAATGACAATTTATACTATAAATCAGATACTAGTTTAAAAGTTAAGATACAGTGCATATACACTAGAATTCTATAGACTTAAACTTCTGTCATACACTTTACTTAACAAGTGGATGATTTTATAGGGAGACCGATAGAGGACTTATGAACGGACATCAGGAGACTCAATCGTGGTTTGAGTTAGGTATGAGGTTCATTGTCTAAATTCTACGAGTTATGACCTTAATAAACCGTAGTTGAATTTGAACTTACTTTTTCTAATCTGCAAAAAAGGTTTCTTCTACCTTTTTTACTTTAGAATTATATGTAGGTATAATTGATAAAGAAGAGACGTTTTATTTACCGGTATAATTCTGATTGTACTTTCCCATATTGCAAGTAAAATGGTAAGCGAGAAACATAAGGTTTTAATGTGTTTCTATCTTCATATAATTGGGAATATTTATTCTGAAATTCAGGACAACTCAATGGATTTACTCACAAAGTAATCCATAGCTGTCCGATAAAGGACAAGAGATAATTCTCTGACCTTTCCTCGACGTATGACAATAGTATTTAAAGTTACGTTGTCAAAAAAATATGAAAGAATGAGAAGGTTATAAAGTTAAAAAAGAAATTAGGTAAGAGTCCTAAGTTCAAAAATAAATCAGGGTTTACTAGGAAAAAGTGTAGAACTCGTGGATTTCCAAATGAATCATTTTCATTTTACGTAAATCTTCCGTCTAATCTGTTTTATGTTAAAAGATTTTAGACTGAAGTTTTAGTTTTAGTTTTATCTTTAGATTAAGGTCCCAACAAGACATTTTATGACCTCTTTGAGACGTTGAGTAAGTTATTTATAAAGATTCATGGATGTTTAATCAAGGACTTTATAAAAATTATCTTAGTTTTTAATATATAAACATTGTCAGAAAGTACTTTACCGACTCTACTTTATTCCCTTTGTCCAATTTTCGAACTATTTACTAAAAATTTTCGGGATTCCGTCATAATGAAGGAACATTTTCGACCGTAAACTAAGATCGGTTATATCACATAATGAAGAAATAAGACCCCCTTTTAAAACGACTCTTTTTCACTCTTGGAAGAATTTTTACTCTTGAGAGAATGTCATTTATTAAAAGAAATGGAACTTTAATATTAAATTTGTCTTCTACGAGTTTGTTTTGAGGAATTCAATGTAGACTTTATGAAATTCCCAAAGGTTTTATCTGTTACTTTTAACTTTACTAAAAGATTCTTGACGAACATAAAATATCTAAAAGACAACCCAATGTTAAATTTCCTCACTCTATAAAGAACATCTTTTATTCTGGTCTTCATACCATGTGATGTGTTTGTGTGAGAATAGGACTTGTAGTTAAAAATCAAATTACTGAATAATTTGTTTATTCCTTGTCTTCCATTTCTTTTGTAAAAGGAAGTTTAAAATTGATTTTAAAACTAACAAACGTAGATATTTTGATCATTGATATTATTAAAAACATCAAGAATACGATTTCAATTTATGATCTATAATTTTTGTGGTTTGTTCCGGAAGTACAAAAAATAAAATGAATGTTTGTTCTTAGACACCGATTCCTATTTGTTTTAAAAAATCATTTTTGTTCTTTTTTGGTTATACTGTCATATTTCAGTCTTCTGTGTCCAAATTATAGAATTAGACGTTCACGTCGTTTAATGAACTCAAAAGTAAAGAACTCGATAGGTTGTTTATATGACCAGTAAACATTCCAGAAAGGATGGAAATTTCAATACTAATTCACGTAGAAACTTTGTGTCCTAAAGTCCTTAAATTAAGTGTATTAAACTAAGAAAGGGGAAAGGGAATATTGTCTTATAAATCTTTATAATGATTTTTAATAGGAGATTCAAGACAAGTTTTACATATAAAATGTTATATATAAATAGACACTCTATTTGTTTACAGAATTAAAGTGAATTCATCTCTTTCCCTTTTCATAATAAAGACAAGACTTCATTTTTAACTTATAAATTTGACTTATATTTATATGTAATTTTATTTAAATAACCTACGACATACTCGAAAGTTATGTGAACTACCGTAAGTTGTGTTAATAATTTAATGTTATGTGTTAAAATTATGTGTAGATTTTCATGATTGAATAAAAATAAGTTAGTATACTCTTATTCTGATATTATGACTTTTAATTTATAGTTATTTCGACTTTTATGTAACTATTATAATTATATATGACTTTATACTGTCATCTCATACCGGTTGGAATGAAGTCGTCGTGTCAATTATGACCTCTATTAAAATCTTAGAATTGAGGTTATAAATGCACGACGATTCCGTGACGACTGTAACGATAGTATTTTCGATACTTATTTTTCTTTATATAAAAGAAGTCTTCTAGTCTAGGAACATAAAAACTCCGTCGTGTTATACCGGACGTGGAAAAGTTTTAGGTGTTTGGTAATACACGACGATGAAATGAGGTTCCAAAACAAAAAAAATTTGTGTACTCGTGGATTTCTATGCTTTTTTAAAAAGAAAGTCTTTTTCTCCTATTTATGTAAATTTTTCGGTACAAATTTCTAAGATTGTAATTGTATCGTCTATATTTATCAATAAAGAACCTACGAAAACTCGTCGTATTATTTTGAATAAGGATGTGACTTATAAATTCCTTTCGGATTATGCACGTTTCGTGTGACGAGATTCAATCCTTGTGTTTCTACATATTATACTCTTTATCTTTTAGTAAAAAAAAAGACACAGTTGAATGATTCAGTTATGTCAATTTGTCAGTTTAAAAAATTACGTAATTTTATATACTTTAATGTAAAAAGAAAATGTTTGTTTTTCGCTATAAACATTTTAGACCAGAAATGGAAACATTTTCGTAATAAATGTTTGTCGTAAATTGAGGAACGTCATGTGGAGAGTTTGCTGTAGAAGTAGTTCATCCATTCTAAAGTACAGTTTCCTTTTTATTCTTTACTGTGTGTTTTCGATTCGAAGTAATTTGAATTCGATCAGTTTACGTTTATATGAAAATTTCTCTTTTTTCCTAAGTACACTTTATAAAATTATTATGTCATTTTTATATGTCCTCCGGATTTTGAAAGAAAATTAAACAAATTTTTTTGGGTTTATAATAAAATGGAACTTATAAATAGATAATCGATAAAACAATCTCAACTTATTGTGAAATACATCCTTTATTGAAATTATTTGCTTCAGAACCTTTTTGCTCAAGTAAAACATAGGTCTCTACTCTTTATTTTGTCCTTTGGAGACCAACAACTAAAAGGATAAGAGACCAAGAGTGAGAAGTGGTCTATTCCTTCATATGAGGACTTGTCAAAGGTGTATGTATACTTTAATGAAGAGAGTTTTTCTATGGTCTTTTGATAGTGGTGAGATCGAGTTCCAGTCGGTTGAAGAAAATGAGGTGAGAAGATTAGTGATTTTACAGATACGATTTCGGTATGATGTAGATAAGACCTGTCCACTACACGTGAACTTTACACGGGGAGGGATTATTATAGATTAACATATATGTTTCGTATTGGCAGTGTATAAAGTGTAAAAACCCCTCAGAAAAGGGTAATCTTCATATACATCGATTAAAGAAGAAAGACCGGACGTGTACCGAATACTCTGGAATCAAGTCCCTCACTCGGATCCCGGAGTCGTCACTCTCGTGTCTCAGGATTGGGGATCTGACGGTCCCTTAAGGGGATTTTGATACATCAACTTTGATTCGGTCCACACGGTTTGAACTTTTTGCATCACACTTATGACGTTTTACATTCGTCAAAATGTTTGGAAAATTTTTAGAAGTCAATCTTACAGAAGTGAATAAAAATTTTTAACGAAAATTTATGTTTAAGATGGTAAAATGAAGACACCGTAATTCATGTAAGTGAAACAACACGTTGATAGTGTGGTACGTAGAGGTCTTGGAAAAGTAGGTCTTGGTTAACTTTGACATGGGTGACTTGCGACGAGTGAAGAGATAATGGAGTCGGGGACCTTTGATGTGAGACGAAAAACAGAGAGACTTAAACGGATAAGATCCATGAGACATATTTTCCTTAGTATGTCATAAACAGGAAATCACAGACTGAATGAATTGTTCCAAGTAGGTACAACGTATATAATCTGAAATATAGGAAGAATACCGACTCATCTAAGTTAACCCATTTACGATGTCAAATAAATAGGTGATTAGACCCTTTATCTACCCCTTAGTCACCGTTGTCACAGTCTGAAATAAAACCCCCCGAGGTTTTAGTGACGTCTACCACTGACGTCGGTACTTTAATTTTCTGCGAATGAGGAACCTTCCTTTCAATACTGGTTGGATCTGTCGTATAATTTTTTGTGTCTGTAATGAAACGGTTGTTTCCAGACAGATCAGTTTCGATACCAAAAAGGTCACCAGCACATACCTACACTCTCAACCTGATATTTCTTTCGACTCGCGACTTCTTAACTACGAAAACTTGACGCCACAACCTCTTCTGAGAACTCTCAGGGAACCTGACGTTCCTCTAGGTTGGTCAGGTAAGATTTCCTCTAGTCGGGACCCACAAGAAACCTTCCTGAGTACGATTTCGACTTTTTGAGGTTATGAAACCGGTGGAGTACGCTTCTCCACTGAGTGACCTTTTCTGAGACTACGACCCTGACCGCCGTCCTCTTCCCCTGCTGTCTCCTACTCTACCGACCTACCGTAGTGACTGAGTTACCTGTACTCAGACTCACTTGAGGCCCTCAACCACTACCTGTCCTTCCGGACCGCACGACGTTAAGAACCCAGCGTCTCAGCCTGTACTGACTCGCTGACTTGACTTGACTTAGATACCTATAAACGAAACAAACTAGAAGACCAATAACGCTATTTACAACGATACTTGTACCATATATTTATAGATAAACTCAAGTTAAGACAACCCATATATGGGGTAATATATAATGACCTAGTATATCGTTAAGAATAAAAAATTCCTGGACGGTATGACAGAAGGTATCACGACATGGTAAAATGTGAAGGTAGTCGTGACATGTTTTCAAGGTTAAAGACATGTAGAAACTGTTGTGTATAGTGCAGAGAAGTTCAGAAAACGAGTAAAAAATTGACTCCAAAAACAAAAAGAAAAACCAACGTCTTCGAGAACTATATAAGACCTATAAATTGGGAATAGTCTGTGCTGAACGTTAATAAAAGATAAAACAGTCAACGGAAAAGTGAGATATCTCAATAGAAAATTGTGTGTTTTCAGGATTTAAAACTAGTTTCAAGTTAAATCAAAAACGTGCTCCGGACGCAAAAACCACAGTGTAGGTTCTTTATGTTCAGGTTACAGTACTTCGAAAGGGGGACAAAAGAAGATTCTCAAAATAACAAAATCAAGATTGTAAATCAGAAACTAGGTAAAATTCAATTAAAAACATATAACACACTCCATAGATTAAAAAGAAATCCCATAGGTCAAAACGGTTTTGGCAAACAACTTTTCTGACGGGAAAAGGGTAAATCTCCAGAGTCGTGTAAACAACTTTTAGTGGACTTGTATATACATGTTCCCCGGACCCCGAGGATCAAATGAAAATCCCCAAAGAGATCAAATAAGGTTAACCAGATATACAGACTGAAATATCGTCATGACATGACGAACCAATGGTATCGAAATATAATTCAAAACTTTAGTCCTTGAGACTCTCACAGTTGTAACAAGAAAAAAGGGTTCTAAGAAAACCGATAAGGGGAAGACGTTTCTTACAGTAACTCTAAAACTATGTGTACCGTGACTTAGACATCTAGTGAAACCCATCATAAAGTAGAATCGTTTTAATTCTGAGGGTTATATACTTGTACCCTATAGAAAATAAATATAAAGAAATTAAAGAAAATCGTTACAATATATCAAGTGTCATGTGTTCAGAAAGTAATAACCTCAATTAAACTAAGGATTCGTAAAATAAGAAAAACTACAATGACATTTACTTTGACAAAAGAATTAAAGGAAAGACCTAATAAGTAACAATCACGTATCGTTACGTTGACTAAAAAATTACGACTAAAACGAATAATGTTGTCCAAACACACACACACACACAATACTCGTTCCAAAAAGATGTATATAGTACAGTAGACACTTGTCTTTATTAAAATGAAAAGTTTAAGAAATATGGATTTTAACCAAGTGTCGATGGACCATTAGAACCAGGAAAGCAAGAAGATCTTTTTGTAGTCTGTCCACAGAGTAGAGAGGGAAGTTTGGAGGTTGTAGAGGGAAAGTAGGAGTGAAAGTAAGTCTTTTTGTCCTTGATAGTCTTCTCTTAAAGACGGTTAAAGGTGGTGTCGTTATGTGTATATACACGGACACGGGTACATTGAGAAAGAAGAAACATAATACCTACTTGTTAGTGACAAGTATACTGGTTAGGACGGGGAAAGTTATCTAAAATAGGAGACAACTATTGAATTTCTATAAGGACATCGTGAGAGGGAATGTAGAAATTAAAAAAAGAGATAACAAAGTAAGGATAGCCGTTTGGTTGAAACGTTAAAGAGAGTTAAAGTGGAGAATTTTAATGATGAAAAGACACTTTTATGACGTCAAAATAGTGACTACAAAATTATTTGTGTTTCTAGAAAAGGATAGATAAAAATTAAGACTCTATTAATTTTTGGTGTCGAAAGATAAACTTTCGAACTTTTTGAATTTTATAATCTTTTGGAAAGGTGTACGGTCTTTTTATACCTTTAGGAAATAAATTTGTATAATCGCTTCAATTTCTAAGGTGACTTCGTTAAGGTCGTTCCCTTCCATGTACAGAGAAATGAACACAAGTTATAGTTGTTATTAAAGAATCCGACTATTCGAGACTAAAAAAGGAAAGGTAAATATTAACGACGGATGAAAACCCACGGTTTCATTCAAAAAATAGTACGGAAGTTCTTTCCCAATGAAATTTAAGTTTTAAAGAAACTGAGATAACTGTCACAGATAACAGTGTACAATCCCTGTAAGTCTACGATTATGTACAGTACCTTTATAAATATGATGAAACAACAAATATATATAGGAAATACACAATGATTTTATGAAATCTAAAAAGTTTATCAAGATGAAAATTAGACCGTAATTGTATTAAATATTATCATTAATGAAGTTCATACGAAGTTTAATACGTATATTTGGAGATTCCTCGACCACTATGTATCAGGGAGCCCGTGTCTGACTGAGGACGAGTCCTGTCACCTTATGATGTGTCCACCATACTATATATCTAATATGGACCTCTTTTATTTTAAGTGTCTGTTGTCTAATTTTTTAAACGAACAAAAAAACCTATGTTTACGAATTTTTGTTTCTAAAATAATTGATCTATTCTATGTAAATTTTAAGTCACAACTCTTGTCCAAACTTTACTTCGTTATAAATCTATATTAGGTCTTTGGGACAAAATATTAGGTTTGTTTTGAGTCAAATTCACTTATATTTCAACATGACAACGGTGGAAAAAGACTACTTCTTTAATTACTAATAGATCTTTGACACGTACTTCACCTAAAGTTAGATTTATTAAATAAGGTTTTTTCAGTCCTCTACATACATAAATATGTTCTTGATATATAAATATATTCATATGTATATATGTATATCACGTACACGCGATTTAACGAACTCAGTACAGGCTGAGAAACGTTGGGATACCTGACATCGGGACGTCCGAGGAGACAGGTACCTTAAGAGGTCTGTTCTTAGGACCCCACCCAAAGGTACGAGGGGAGGTCTAGAAGGACTGGGTCCCTAACCTGAACACAGAGAATACAGAGGACGTGACCGTCAGTCCAAGAAATGGTGATCGTGATGGACCCTTCGGGGTATATATATCATAAAAATTTTACAATAGTAAAATAGTAATAGGATTGTTATCATAGGAATATATGTTTTAATTTAGTGAATCAAAAAATTTATCAAAAATTAAAAACTAACTGAAGAGATGAGGGATCTTTACTTAATATTTATATGGTACAGTCGGTTTTTCATGTTATATTTTCCAAGTTACTCTTGTGTTTATTTATACGATAAATAGAATTGAAAGAAAGTAATGAGAAAATGTAAGTTTAAATACTTATGAGTGGGTAATGATAAGAAAAAAATAGGAGACAGTTAGGTAAGTCAACAAGTTATTTTGATTGACCGAGAAAGAAACTCTAATATCAAGTAGTTAAAGAAACGGTAAGTATTAAAGTATGGAATTTTAGTCCAGATCCATGTTCTATAGATGTTGACATAAAGTCGGACTGAAGGACAGAAATCAATCGATTGTTTGAAGAATTTTGAGTATGTAAGTTCTTACATAGACACCAAAGGGTTCACCTTACACATGAGAAGACGGATCACAGTTACATATTGGTCCGGGAGAGGTCACAAAGGATAAAAAGCGGTTACTTTTGTGAGGTATTAAGTTCAATTTTGTAGAGAAAATTCTCGACACTGTTGGTTTGCGGAATGTACCTAGAAAGACTTTATTGGTCTTTAAAATTGTCCTCGATCCATAGTAATATCATTCTCCAAAGTTCGGACTACGATGACACCAGTGGTCAACTCATCTTTCACCTTTTTTGTGTTAACGAGTAGTAAACTCATCACTGATAGGAGAGGGTGATACACTTCCGAGGGCCCTCTTGACTCTGCGAACATTATTTAATAAAAGGTTAAGAAAGGGGACGATTCCTCTTATAAGCATGGACGGGAAACTTCGAAGTAGTTTGGATGATTACCTCCGATTATAATTTGGGGGAAGGTAAATAAGGATGAAAATTCCTGTTGACTTCAGATAGAAGAGATCACCTAAGAATGAAGTCGGAGAGACTTCTTGACTTAATAGGTAAATGTCATTCAAAACTTAGGTCAGTTAATAAGGGTCTTGACTTATGACACGACTCGTCTATTAACCAAAGTAATAAAGTATGAATAGGAGGAACGTTTAATTCTGATCGATGTACCGTTACGAACGACCATGTTTGGTACGGTAAGGAGGTGAGGATATAGGGTCAGGTGACCTTTGCAGTATCTCGGATGTAGAAGTGGTTCATCAATGCTTTCCTTGAGACTACTGATTTGAATCTTGGTTTTTTTAGATTTTTTAAGTCCTTTGTCTTGGTAAGTCAAGAACAGGAAATTAGAAATGTGTTATCAAGAGTCAAAGTTCAGACCAACAAACATAAGACCGGACGTCCGAGAATTCATAGAGATGACCGAAGACTCCATAGTTGAAAAGTAAGAATGCCAGAAGATTCTTTTTTTCAGTAAAACTTTCCACTCCATTTTATTTACAGAACGAATTCAGTTAGACTTTTATTTAGACTCATTTACCCTTATAAATGCATTGAATTTAATCGAAAGAAAATTATAATCTATTGTCTGTTCTTAAAGTTTTCTTGTTTTTAATATGTAAAATTGTATTCAATCACTAAGGGGGGGGTGGAGAAACATTCACTATACGTTGAGATTAAAACAAAGGTAATTATAAAAACGAATCTAAGTAAATGAAAGATAGACTGTGACGAGATTTAAGTTAAGTATATCAAAAATGTATTTCGTAATGACATAAATTGTTTCTATAATTTTTCAAGATTTGTACAGAGGATTTGAGAATTTAGTAGGACGTCATCTTCAGTGACCAGTTAAAGACGTAAAGATTGAAATAGTTACTTTACTCGTCATCTTCATTAAATGACTCCGTCGTTGATTTATCTTGTCAGTTAAACCTCGGTCTTCTGGGTTCTACCTTAAGACCGAGACAGGGAATACTCAGTTCTAGAACCTATTTTATAAAGTCATGTGTTTCGGAGTCAAAGAAGAAACATTTTGCCCTGGATAATTACCGATGAAGTACTTGGACCACAATTCCGACATTTTAGAATATTTGAAAATACTCGTGTAGCTCTCCCCTTGTTCATAAGTTGTTTTTGGACGACTTAGGTTTAAATGTCATCCTAGACTTTGTGTGAAGACCGTCTGAATCCCTAAGTCACCGGATACTAAGTTGTACTTGGTTGTCATGACTACTGTTTCTCTTTCACCTTAGTCCTATGTAATGACATTCATAGAATAAGTATTCTGTGTATGACATAAAACATGGAGTTTGGTGTGACTTATATGACCCAAGTCAAGATATATGTCATCAAATTTTCTTTATGACAGTTTTACACCGTCTAGGTTTCACTTTATAAGTTCTATGATTACCAGATCTTAAGTATAACACTCTTGATCACATTCCTGCACCCTTACAAATCGAGTTTTATGTTTTTGATAAAAATCTTCTGTTTAGTCCCGGGGTTTAATTCAATATACGATTTGACTTTGGACGAGGGAATGTTCTGAAAATGAAAGATAATGGTGTCTCAATAATGTCTATATTTATGTTAAATATTGTGATTCCTTCTTCGGATAAATAATGCCAAGATTAAGATTATAAGACTCCCGATTTTATTCTACTTATGTCTAGTTAATTTTTTGACTGTATTTTTTAAGTGACGTAAAATGATTGGACAGAATAATTCCTAAACCTCCTGTTTGACGGTTAAAATTCAAGACTGATATCCCGTGGTTTAAGGTCTCCGTATTCTTTGTCGAACATCTTGGTTTAATTCCTTTTATTTTGACTTTCGTTAAAATTATTTGAATAGCCTTCATTGTCCTTCTCATGTTGACTGTCAGATCCGTTTTTCAGTCCACACTAACGTCTGTTGCCCTATATACTAATACAGTTAGACGTAAGTTAAATAAGGATAAAAATGTCTCTCTATTAAAACATCTGAGTCTAAAGTCTGTTTATCCGTTTACCATTTTGACGTCTCTTGTCAAACCCTACAATGGATGATATAAATACGAATCTTGAACTTTATGGATAATATGATTATAAAATCGATAATATGATTACTCGAGTAATCTAAACATATGAATAAAGGATGAATTTAGTTCCGAACACGATAATTTAAGACAGAACGGAAGTAAAGGATTCTTTTGTAGGTTTCCGTGAAGTATTTATCATGCAAAAGATAATAAGAAGAAACTCAGTAGGTAACACTCGACTCAACAACAAGTCCCACCCTCTTGTTACTTAAATGAGGGAAAGATATCAAAACCGCAATTTTAAGTTTAAAATCGATATTAAGATCACTCTATTTTTTGTGTCGTAACGGAATTAGTAATTTCGAGTTTAAATTGGGTAAGAGAATGTGTATATATACAGTTTATTTGTTTGAAACTCTTGTCTTGTGGTCCATAAACCAATTCGTAACAGACGAAGAGTTTTTCAATAAACTTGTTACTGACCTTTTACCGACAATGTATAGTACTTGATAGAGACAAGTGTTTAATATTTTGTTATATATATCGAAATTTTCAAATCTAAATTACAAATGATTTATAATCAACTACTATAATTCAAACGTTTAGAAAGAAGTAGTGGTTTACGACTGTCATGGATCATGGGATATTGTAAAAGACGAAGTCTAATATTGTAGGAAATGATTAGGTTCACGGTTTTCTCGTTAAACAAAAAAAGGAGAAAACCGTGTGTAGAGGGTCTTTATAAGTGTAACGTTTTAATAAGTTCTATTAATTTTCAAGGAGTACTCACCATAAACAACAACAAATCAACGATTCAACACAGGCTGAGAAAACACTGGGGTACCTGACATCAGACGGTCCGATGAGACAGGTACCCTAAAGAAGTCCGTTCTAATGACCTCACCCAACGGTAAAGGATGAGGTCCTCTAGAAGGATTAAATGTTTCAGTTCCAGTTTTAAAAAACACCATTTCTCTGTCTTCGTTATTATAATTGACGACTATTACTTGGACTTCTACGATAAAATAAAACGTGGTTTACTACATAATAAAATTTAAGTGTTTTGTCTTTATACATTTTTAGTTTTTGTATCGAGTTCTTTCCTTTTTTTCCTTCTTCACGCTGATAAAGACTTATAAAATACAATTCGTTGTCTTCAAATTCCCAAAATTTGGTTTGAACTTTTTATAAATTAGAGATGAGTTGAACATCTTTACTTAGGTTTCGTGATAGTAAAAAATGTCATAGTTTGTATACTTTGTTTTTATAAGGTATTGAAGACCTTGTAGATACAAGGTGTTCATTTATCAATTTTTTTATAGAATTCCTTTGTTACCGTAATTTTATTTGTGCTCTCTCTCTTCCTTTTGTGTGTGTTGGTACTTCTTAGTTACTGGTGACAGTGATACCCGGATAAAAAGACCCATATCAAATTAACCTTTGTAGTGATAAAATCATAGATTCTGATTTTCCTTGAGGTCCGTATAATGGATTTCCTCTGTTCTCTTTCGTAAGGTTGATACTTTATATCGTTTACTGGACACAAAATTTTCCCCGACCTCTCATAGGTTCTTTTCCGACAAACGAATCTTTAAATATTTTGTCTACTTTACTCGAATTCTTACACTGTAGTAGTCGTGAATGTTTAGATGACCTTTAATTTACGATAGATAAAGGAAAACTTTTCACATGACGGGAGGTCAGATGTCATTCTCACGTTATGGTTAACTTTTCTAAAGAAAAAGATTCTCAATTCAACTTCTTTTTCGACTCGACCGAAGGTTCCCTGGTTAATACTTTGGGTTCGGGCCTAATATATCCTAAGAAACCCCTAAACGTTTCCAAAGGTAAGATCAAAAGGTCTTTGTTTTTATATTTTCCTTTTTAGTCTTTTTCTTCACTAGATACCGTAAACCGATGATGAGAAGTTTGACCTAATATTATAAAAGTTATAAATTAAGTAAGGATGGGATTTTTGATTAATAACTCAAGTTACCGATTAGATACTATTATTTCAGTGAGGAACTGTGTATGTGTAATAAATGACCCAGGAATTACGTTACCATACTCCATTACATTCTCTTCGTAGACTTCGTGATCAAAAGTAAATTTATCCCGGTAGGGAGTTATAGTTCTTGTTTTTGTCCTCGTGAACTTAAAAAACAAATGTTTACATTTTAATTGACTTCCTTATGTACTATTGATTGGAAAAACCATCGACTAAAGTCACAGAGTTTAAATTCCTTTATTCATATAACCCGTAAATAGTATTGGAACAAAAACTGTCAAAAAGATCCTTATACTATAATTAAAATCGATTAGATAATCTTAATAAGGGAATCGTAAACATTCAAAGAGTTTTCATTTTACTTAGTTCCATTTTTACAAAGAATAAGATTCTTCCTCCACGCGTACACATATATATTTTCCTTCCTTTTCCCTAACGGAAGGACAAAAAGGGTGGGGAACTTCAAATTGTCGATTTAAAATTCGTGCAGTGTTCTTCAGTCTTCATATTAGATCACTTTACATCCTATTTACTTTTTTTGATAGTCCACCTCTCTTGTAAGGTTAAAGATTTTGGTGTTTTATTGACAATCATTTGGACTTATTACTACTGTTATTCATCTGATGATGAATAAACATTCAAGGAAACTTCCTTTTCCCAAATTTTAATAGTAAGAGTCTATATCCCTACTCTCCCGACTCGACATTTTAGGAAAGGTTCTGTCTTTTGAATGGGTTCCGTTACCGTAATGAACACGAGATTTTACCTCTTTCAATTGTAGTTTGAAGTTGTACAACCCCCGGTCTTTTCAATCTTTCAACAGTAAGATCCTATCCTCCTTTTTTAAGACTTTATTTGGTTTCGTATTACGGTTTGTCATTGAAAAAATATCGTTACCATCCTCCCGACGGTCAATTATGAATGATCCATTCTTGACGTCCCGATTCATCCCCCGAACAATATGATATCAGAAGTAAAATAGCAATTATTGGATCCTTTTTTTTTTTTTTCTTTCGGAGTCTTTTGAAACTAGTGTAATATATTCCATCTTTTAAAAGTCGTTCAACTGTTAGTAGCAAAAAGTCAGGAATACATCGTGTCCTGTTTGTGTCCAATCTTTATGGATCGTCGTAAATATATAATTATAAAGTAAAGTCTCATGATAGTGATTAAAAATTTTAAGTAAAGAGATAATAATAATGAGAGGACTTCAAATTTTCAACTTAAACATTCACATTGATTTTGAGTATGAAATTACAGATTGAACCTTGTGTGACTCCGAAGACCTCCTGTAGTATATTAACGTCTATAAAATTCTATTTTAAGTCATGGTATCGAGGTGTGAATTGTTAGAGAAAAAGAGTGTGTGTATGTGTGCTTTTCATGTTTAGGTATATAATGGGTTAAGGTTCTTAAGATGACATTATGTGATATTTATGATTCGAATTCAACCTCGGATTTTACGTACTTCTTTAAAGACTTTTGTCATACGATACTAGATACCAGTTTTGGTTCTTTTGTCTCAGTACTTTAACGAACTTAATTTCTCATTTACTTTCTCATCACTATTTTTTTCTCTTTGACAAAGGTACCAACAGGAAATGAGTATTCTCATCCTTCTAATTTACGGTCGTCCGTTTCTTTCCTTTGTCATCTCGAGTAGAAATTTTTATTTTCTTAAAATTTTATAGGATCGTCCAATTCAACCAATCTCACAAACTAAAGACACCCGGTACCAATATACAACATCAAATATGTGGTTGATTGACAATTTGTGAATGTTCTGTGACTTATGTTATTTGGGTTTAAGTACAAGAATTACCTCATAAGGTTGACATGTAGAATGATGTCTCATAGAAGTGGTTTGTACTGACATGTAAATTTTTTGAATAAACTTTTTTATTCATGAAGTTTAGGTGTCTTTTCAGTCGTCTTATCATTTTACTTAGAGGTATAGGGTGGGGACCGGAAGGTTACTTCGACATAACTTAAGATTACAAACCAGTAGGAATGAACCGAACATAAAAAAAATTATTTTCTGAAATGTATATCGACTCAGAGAAAACATCGTATGGAACCTAGGGTAAGGGAGAGATTCTGTATTAGTATTAGGACTTAAACCATAAATTAAGGATACGTAGGAAAATGTGATAGTGATGTTTAAGTTCATAATCTTCTGTAAGTAGACACTACTAGGTGTACCGAGAGTAAAATTATCGACCTATTGTTTGTAAAAAGTGGTATACTGATACAGTGTTAAACGGTAAGAGACAACGAATTGTAAATGTAACGAAAGTTAAAAAAGATAATTTTCATTTTTATTTATTCGGAAATGATGTTTACAGACTCAAATATATTTTGTACATCCTTACCTTCACAACTCGATTTCGGATACATATAAAAGTAGGAAATCGTCCCACAACGGTTTACGAGGGTGTTCGTCGTATACTTTCCAAGGGAAAGACTTAAAAGAGGTTATGTATAAATCTTCATGTAAATTCTATTTATCGATGATAGATTTACCTTTAAATTTTTTAAGTTCACTAGTTAAGGAAGACAAAAGTAGTTCATGTCCAATTTATCTTCATATGATTTATATGGTTGTTTGTTTGAATTTTAAACCGGGTTCCATGAGCTTGTTTTTATTTCAAAAGTACTATACTTTCTTTTTAGATTGTTACCTTCTTTATGGTTCTGAAGTAAATCTTGATGACACATTCTTTACTATTCTAAGTATTAATCAAAGACTCGAGTCTCTCCCCTTTTTTTTCGTCTATTACATTTACCGAGTAACCACACTTCTTAGGAGGGGATTTATTAAAACCCGTCACAAGAGTGCACTATGAAGACCTTTGTTTTGTTTTATTTTGGGGCTGTTTTGTAGAGTGAATCGTGAACTTTTTTTTGTGTCTAAGGATTCAGGTCGAGGTGTCTGACAAGTTGTGTAGACCTTTTTACGAAATAAGATCCAATAAAACCATATCCACCAGGTATCTGTGAAATGTGTCATTAATCATCATTATTGTTCTACAAAGGTTATATTTCGTAATACATTGAGTGAAAAAACCAATTCCTATCCATTATCATTAATTATACAATAGACAATTTAATGTAGTCGAATAATTACTTGTAACATCATAATCCCCTTTTTTTGTTTTTAGTTGGTTGGTTTGTTTTTCTATGGGGTACTAATAGAGAAGTTTTTTTACTTACGATACGTTTACAACCTGAAATTCTTGACCCCATGATCCGAATATACGATTTTTGAAGTAAATATTCAAAAGGTTCTTACAATGTTCACTTTAGACTTGAAATTATCTATAGGTTATAAGTGAAGGGAAATCGATGTTGGATGACCTTAAACCTTTGTTTTCTCTTTTTATATATCTGTCGTAAATCTAATACGTGTAAACGTTTAAGTTTATTAATTTTCATTTTTACTGAGAAGATATGATGAACTTTAATGTCAGAATAAAAGTTTTCTAACTCTTATTATACTTGAAAGGTTTATGATTAAAGTCGATATTCTGTAATAAAATGATTATGATTTTTCTAAATACCCGAAGGTGGACATCGGGTGAAACAGACATAAGTGTTACGGGTTCGTCATATCACACAACAAGAAAAATCAATGTCACTTTAATTTTTTTTTTTTTTTAACCGGAACAAATCTGACCCGATATCTTATATCCGTATACCCGAATCTTATACCAGGGTTTCACTTTATTTGTGAGGATACTGTGGTGTCAGTTGAAAAGAAAGGAGTCCCATAATGAATTGAACCCAATAGTTATTGGTAATTATTAAATAAGATCGGATGGTCGAATTTTCACTTTTTGTACTTTGTATGGTATTTATGAAAGTCTTAGTTCTGTCAAAAGGTAAGTTTGTGTACATTAATTGACTGATTTTTATTTTATTTTATTTTGGTCTCATTTATCATTTTATGTTACAGAACTCTTGATATTCGGAGATTGACAAGAGAAATTCGACAAAACCCTTCTTTTATGGAAAAACAGTTTCTTACATAAGTAAAATGATATATACCCAATGTGACTATCAACCCGGGAAGGGTGAACCAGACATTTTCGATCACCCACGTCCGAGGTAACCGGTGGTAATAATGACTACGATAAGACATGTTGTCGACTGTTCGTCGTCGTTAGAGGGTCAGGGACGAGGTTTGACATTTCTCGTTCTTGTTCCCGACAACTACTATGAACGAATAAGGGACAACGACGATGACTTCGTCGTTCGACTCTTTTCGTGTTACGTTGAATCGTGTGTCTTCCTTTTTGACCAAGTCGAGTTGGATAGATATAGATCGTCCAGACGAACATAGTGATGTACTATTATAGTCATTCTTCCTTAAAAAAGAAATTTTTCACCCTACCTCTCTCTTAATTTCTGTTTTAACCACAAAACAAATCTTTCCCTTGGACATTACATAGATGTACATAGTAATTAAAAAAAGGAATTACTGTGAAGTCAAGGATGAAATCTAAATTGACGAGTTAATAGTTTTAAGAGTCTTCTCAGACTTGTTCCAAGTCCCACTTAAGTATTTCTTATAGAGGGGATGGGCAAGAAGATCTTATATTCTTTCATAGATTTGAAATTAGTTCTCTACTTTAAAATAATACGAATATTTCTCGAGGTCAGAGGGTCCAAGGTGTATAGATAGATTAGTCGTAGTATACAAACTGTAGTCTATGATAGTCGTTCATTCTAAAATGGGGTTTTCAAAAATGTTTTTGAGGTTGATATTTTTTGTGAAAGGTGTACATTAATTGGAGGAAACTTACATATTATGTTTCGATTTTTGAATCATTCATGTATTATAGTTGACTACTGATTGTTTATAAACAAGACAGTTTAATAGAAATTTGAATTTACATTAAGATAAATGCCTGAGTATTAAAATTTAAATTTTCTTTAAAAATAAGAAATTGTAGAATTCATAAAGACTAAGACTTTTTATGAATTCAGTCTTTTTAATCCTGTAGACATTTAAAAAATTTACGTTCTTAACCGACCATTCAAATTTATCGATCAGTTCTTCCGATCCACACTCTAATTTTATTTTCATATTCTATTTTATTGTCAATGTTAAACCTATGAAACAATTTTTGGAGTTACAATTAAAAATAGTTTTATCTTTTTCATTAAAAAGGTGAATCATCGTCGAGTTATTGTTATAATTATTTTCACATTTTTTTAAGACTTCGAGTGTCCTATTGTTTGAATAATTTATATAAACAAATCATACTTTCGAAAGTTATTTTTTCTTATTGTCGTTTATAATTACTAAAAATTNTTTTTCATTAAAAAGGTGAATCATCGTCGAGTTATTGTTATAATTATTTTCAAATTTTTTTAAGACTTCGAGTGTCCTATTGTTTGAATAATTTATATAAACAAATCATACTTTCGAAAGTTATTTTTTCTTATTGTCGTTTATAATTACTAAAAATTTTTAATTCTGTAAATCTTTGTCATTATTGAAATTTTTTGATAATGGGTTAGTCAGAATCATTGATGTAAACTTAGTCCGACGTAAAAAGAGAAGGTTCGCTGAGATTGGTACCTTTATCCTTTCATTTTGATTCGGTTTAGTGTATACAATTATTTTATATTTTTCACCAAACACCACGACTCTTGACTTTAAAATGAAGTTTTACGATAATTTAATTTTTTTTTAATTCAGGTCTGTAATTAATTTATGACGAAAAACTTTTATGAGTAGTCTTTTATGTTAAGACTACGTAATCCAGATATACTTCTTTTGTTTGTCTAATTCCTAGATAAACGATCAGTTTTTTCTTTTGTATTCTATGTGTGTGTATGTTTTTGATGAAGTTTATTTGTAATTTTTAAGAAAGGAATTCTTTAACATAGATGAGAAATTACTTAGGAACCGTTGTACCATCTGGAGTTTCTTTTACCAATGTCGACTGTTTGAAAAATTTTATATTCAACAGGAATATATGGTCATAATATGTAGTCATTGTTTATTACCTATTAAAGTTCAGGGAAGTATACATCTATGCAATTTGACGGAGATAAGATCAAATAGGTTTATAAGAAAAGGGGGTTCCTATTGAGAAAGTTATTTTGATCTTGTGACTGTCATATTGACATAAAATACTTTTCGATTCTTAAAAGGACTTTTATTTACAATAAATTAGGACTTTTATTTACAATAAATTAGGACTTTTACGTAAATTGATTTTTATATTTATAAAGTCTTTATTCTGTTTAGATAGTGACTTTTTTACATTGTTCTATTTAGGAAAAGTAGTATAGTACAATCTTTCTTGACGTACAATTCCGAATCAATCTATTGGTCCAAACATTTAAATTTTGTCGGTTTTAAAAATGTTTTACAGGAAAGTCCCATCAATTCCCTATCGGTTAGTGTATGTTGTCATTTTCGGGAATAATTGGACAGAGGATTTTGTTGTGTGTGATGATTAATACAATTTCAAAGAATGAGACTTCTTGACTGGTTTATTTTGCCAATTATAGACGTGTTAAGAAAATCTATAAGAATTGATTCGATTTTTAAACCTTCAAATATTCGATATATCTACCCTGTTAAAAGATTAAGATTTATGAACATAGGTTTGTCATTCAAGACTGTTAAAGTCTCTAGTGTTGAGTATTTAAGAGATTTAATCTTTATTGACACACCTAAATGTAGAAAAAGTGTTATATTTGAGTTTTCGACAGAGAGAAGGGCACAAATTCCGACACATACTTCTATATACCTAACTTTCACTATTCGACTTGAACCTAAAAAAAGGGGGAATCTACTAATATAAAAAAGTGAGAAGGGGTCTTTAACATAAAAAATGAAAAGTAAAATTATAGGAGAGTGGATCTTACCAATTCAATTTCCCCTTTTTTGACATCAGTAAAAGTAAGATAGGTTTAATTCGACGAAATTTTTTTTTAATGTGAGAGTTTCAATAGTTCTGAAAGACGTAGAACATAAATAGAGTTTGTTGGTGAAATGTCATGTTACTGTGGTTATAGACTTGAAGTGAAAATATAGTTTGACTAAAGATAGTTTAAAATTGTAAAATAAATTTCTATTGACAATTGTCTCAGTGTAAGGACCTAATAGTTTACTTTGTTTAAAGACTAAAAAATAAAACCATACATAGAGTTAAAAGTTTGTAAAATTTTGTGTGTAGACTATTATGTGAAATTTGTAAAAAATTTTTTGTGAAAAATTTCTATTTTTGTCAACATCCTGGTATACTATTTATGTGAAGTGAGAATTCTGATTTAATGTGAAAAGAATACTTTTGTTTGGAAAGATTAAAGGATATAGAATTTATGTATTTCATTCGTAAAAAATCCACTTTTTTAAATTTCTTTTTTAATTAAAAAAAAATCATTTGGAGTGAAATAAATCGTTTATCTCAAAATTTTTAGTAATTACGATTATTAAAAAGTACATTATGAAATGATGAGTTTTTAATTGGTTTCTTATGTGACATTGTGACAAGTTACTCAATAGTAATGTGGTCTACTGTTAAGTCTTCTATCGGTTTTAACATAATCGATTCATAGACTTTTAAAGTTAATTTTGATATTTTATTTAGAAGAAAGTTTCATTTATTTGTACGATCTTTTCATATTTAGTAAAGTAGACACTATTTCATAAAACCTCCATTTCTGTTCTTCAGTGAACTTCAAAACCTTAGGATGTCAAATAAAAATTTGTCAAACGTTGAAAACTATACTTGTTAAATTCATAAAATGAGTCTCAGGATACTCATTCTCCGATCAAAGACGAATCCTTTCATCCAAAAAGTCAAAGTTGGTTTAACGGTGAAAACCAATCCTGTCATGAACCTTATGAAGTATAGAGAATTTTGTAAGAGTAATAGACTAAAATGTCCGAGGTAGATGATGATATGGACAGTTTCTCGTTTCGTTTCGTGGTTTAAGGTAAACTAAATTTAGATGATAAAATATTATACTTTTTAGGTGATAAATTCAGAAATTGTATATTGTTACATTATTATTGGAATTCTACTTTTTTCTTTTTAATATATATAAGTAAAAATCTTATTCATTTAAGTGAACCTCAACCTGGTTTCTGGTTTACTATTCTTGTGATTAATATATATAAATTTTTTTTTGGACTTCAAAATTATTTAGTTCTCTTGAGTTGACACCGGTGAAGTGACCTACTAAAGATAGATAATTATTTAGAAATAACTAAAATCGAATCGTTTTTCAAGATTGAAATGTTTGACAGATCGAGTTAGTATAACGTTCCTATATTTTAACATACGAAAATTTTAAGTAATCATATGGAATTAGAGGATAATACAAGGTTACGTAATATACAAGTTAGTTTCTTCAATCGAACAAGAGGTCTTGACCGAGAGAGGATTTCCAGTTTTGGACGTTATTTTTACAGTACATAATATCGTACTTCTGTGAGTTGTCTAAAGGCGGAGGACGTCAAAGTGTCAACTAGGGACTTGTGTCTCCATTCTAGAAGTTTTGTTGGGGTTAAAGCGGATACAAGTTTCTTTGGGATTGAACTTTTATTGGAAAATTTTTATCTTTATAGAACTAATTTTTGTGGACACTATACGAAATAGTAGGCTTCGGAGAAGTTTGTTTAGTCTAATTATACAAAGACGAAAGTAAAGAGAAATCCCGTAAGTAAAACTTTCGTCACATCTACTCACACACATAAATACATCCATCAACAATCTCCCGACCAGTTCTTCTGAGGTATTTCTTTTATCTTTATATCAAACAGATACGAAGAATTTGAGTATTTTAGGTGTGTCAAATTTTTCAAAAGTTCCCTATCTCTGTTTAAAAATTGATGAAAAGAAGGGTTTAATACAAAATTACTGTCTTTAATGGTGATAAAAATTGAGATCAGAAAACAGTTCGGACTCACTAATTGTGACGATAAAGGTTTACAAAATTTTACAATGTTAGATTGTCTTCTTTTAAATCTTAAATGAAAATTATGTTTAATTTTATAAACATTCATTATTTACCTACTTACGACTCGATGACAAAACAAATTACACAGGTTCATCTCCACCACATTGATATACATACTTTCCCACAAAAGTAAACAAAATGGATTTAGAATTATTGAATCACTACTAGTTGACATATTTTTATAATCAATTAATGGTTTCCGAATATTATGTATATACACTGGGTGTTGCGACTCAAAAGGTAAAAATAAATTTTATTTTGTTAGGAAATAAGGAGACGTCGGTTTATAGACTAACAAATTACTGGTTTTTGTGTGTATATATATTGAGTGTTTGTGATTAGGACTTTGGTTCTGTAAATTTTTATGATCTTATTAAAGATGTATCAGAAGGAGTTTTCTATGTCAAAAGATATAAGCTCATATATCTTTTACTTCGATAGAATTAAAATGTTAAGTGTCCTATTATCTTCGGTTATACATAAGGTACGGTTTACAATTCTAAAATTTATCGTCCCTTTCTTTTTTTTATGAATTCATGTTTCTCCAAGTCTTCCTTCTGTTTATAATTTGGTTTACAAATACTATTTTTTCTACAATTTTTTAGAACTTTATGATTTTAAGTTTAGATAATGTTTTGTGTCGAAAAATGTGAAACTTGGATGCTGTTCAGAAAGGTCATGTTTCTGAGAAATCACTTTACCCTGTCCTAATTTGTTCACATAAATTAGAGTCTTACACTACTTTTTATAACTGATTTTAAGTATATAGATAAATTATAGTTAAGATTATGAAATTTGTAGGAAGATTTTCTTTCTACGAAATTTCATAGAAATTATGTCCGTTTCTTTTTTTTTTCCGTTCTTTTTTAGTAAAGGGTTGGTCTTTCGTCATAAGAATCCTTCCAAGATCTCAGTAAACAAGTACGTTAATTATTCTTTTTAGGTATTTGTGTATAATCCTTACACTATGAGATGTTGACTAAATGAAGACAATTATGATTATTACTAAAATTTCAAGATCATGACAGTGAACATTTTTTTACGCTTTCACCGAATTAGAGTAAAACTGTGAATAAACTTTCTTTTCACCATCAAATAATGACTAAAGGAAACCAGAATTCCCTAAACCCCGATGGTTTAGAGTCTTTCAGTATCAGACTTAAGATTAATGTACGGTTTTAACAACGGACCGTGTATCACAAAGATTCAAACGACTTAATTTTGTTTCATTTTGATGTACATATCATTATGAGACTGTTAAGAAAGATTCTACCACAAAAGATCAATATTAGTCTGGTTATTAGACAAAGAAGATTTTTTCCCAATTTCTCTTTAGTCACTGCTAATGAGTTCGAAGTAAATTGTCTTCCCTTTTTTTTTCCTGTCAGTTAAAATCCGGTCATAAAATCTTATTCTGTTTAAAAAATATCTTATTTTAAAGTTTTAGTACACATTCAAATGTGACTATAAAAATTGACCTCTTTCGAATACATAGTACATCTTCTTTATAGATTATATCAGTGACCCGTAAGGAAAACATTTGGTTTAGTTGACTGGTCATAAAGACTAACTTCAATAAAACACTGTAAGACTTGTCAATGATGTATAGCGAAATGTATCTCTATTTTTATACATACAAAGGTGTTTTGGTTTTTGTTTTTACGTCATGTGTTTCGTACTACTTTCTTCCCGAGGTCTTATACTTTCGATAAAACTTTAAAAGTAGGAATCGAGATCTACTTGCAATTTTCACTAATAATTAAACTAATCCTTTTTTCGACACAATGTGTGTTTGTGGACTCCGATGTAAAACATTTGCATCTTGATTCTGTTGAATAGTTGTAATTGTGTTTCAGATTTTGACATGAAAATATTTTGTCTTACTTTCCGTTTGTTTACTTCTAGTTACAATGGTCCTTCTGACTATGGAACGGAAGAGATCAAGGGAGACGGGGGTTTGTACGTTTGCATCGAAATTTTTCTCGACTCAATGTCATAGTTGTGGAAAGGGGTGGTAATAAAAGGACACCATTACATTCTGAAAAGATCAGGAATGTCATTTTTTATTTAATTTTGACAGGTAAAAACGTCTCTTTATATCACTTATATGAATTATATGTAGACAACCTTGAGTATAAATGTACGGGTGTTCGGATTTCGGTTTCAGAAGGAGAATGATTGTGGTGCATTTACCCTTTTATAACACTTACGACACCTAAAATAAATCCACGATCACACAAGAGTTCGAAGTCACATTATAAATGTTATTTCTTTAGAGAAGTGAAGAAAAGTTATACCGAATGATTTATATTGTTAGGGTGTGGATAGTGGAGGATTTTTTTTTGTTTTTTGAGGTATTTGGTTTTGTAATTTTTTCATACCAATTTAAATTGGTCGGACCACCTTAAATATTTCAGAAAGGGGTGGGGTGGGAGTTTTGAGATGTTCAGTGTATTATTAAACTTACTTTTAATTTCGAGTTTTGGATTTTATCGTTTTGGATGACTGAGGCCATAAAATCCATTTTAATGTAATTTTTATCTTTATCTCAAAGTATGTTAAAGTAATTTCGTTTAAAATCTCTCCTATTAATCGTAGAGAATACTTTAAAAGTTGTCTACTAAGTTTTATTTTGCCGAGACTTTTTTTCATTACTTGTATCCAACACAGCAAGATTAGGGACAAAACTTCCGTTATATTTTGTCATACTAAATATTTGAGTCGATAAGGTGAATAATTGTATTTAATATAAATATCTAGATGTCTCTAAGTATTTTTTTCAGGATACTAGAAAAGTAGACTTATAAAAGATTGTTACATACAAACTGGATTACACTCTTATGTTTGAGAATTCAAAGTTTTAAAGTTAATGATAAGTATTTTTCATATTTAAAGATAATTTTTTTAGAAAGTTTTGGGTCAATACCGATAGAACAAATAGTCACTCAAATGGCTAAAAGAAACATTTGGTGTGGGCGGAAAATAGTTCTATGTTAATTTGCCTTACTGTTCGAAACATTATTTATTTTTATGTAACTGCCGACAGAGTTCGTTGTAGTTTGTTTTTAGTTGACTTTTAGTTGGTTTATTTTGTGTTGTGTAGGTGTTACAACATACGATATGTAAAGAAGTATTACTTAAATACTTACTTTAGTATGTGTGACGTGGACACGATGAATGGACAACATGACAGATTTAATTCGTTGTATATAAAGAACATTTATTCCAAAATTCAGGTAACGTTACCGATTTAATCGTTTTGGATATATAAATTTTAATAGACACTTTCCAAATTTTTTACATAAGTTAAAGAGACCCTTTACACCTTTTCGAGTAAGAAAAATGTAATTCTTTTAATTTCAAAGAAAAGTACCTTTATTTTCTTTGTTAAGAAGGCATTAGACGTAGACTGTTTATGTACACCGAATTCTACTTTTAAAACAGTCTCCTTGGTTTTTTTTTTGGGGGTTTAAGTCAAAAATTGGTTATCTCTTGTCCCCGTTTATATATTTTCAGAACATTAGAGTCGGTCGTCTTAATGTTAAAACGCTTTTAACAGAAGAGATCCAAAATGACAATTATATGTAAAGTTTTAGTGAGCTTTTAGGAAATACCTGCTTTTTTTATGATGTGTGGTCGAAAACTTAAGGAGCAGAATTGCAAAGTAATGCACCAAAAGATTTTCACATTAAAAAACCTTTCAGTTCTTAATATTAGATCACAAGTTGTAAGTTTGGGGGGTCAGGGCGAAGGAAGGTCGGTTAGTCCCCCATTGTTCAAGCCACAAAACCCTCGAGGCAATCTGTGGTAAACTTTTTGTAGTGTAACGCGAGAGGATAAGAGAAGCGCCTTTCTAAGATTCACTCCCGCCCAGGGGGTTAGAAGTGTCTTTATTCTTGAGTTAGTTAGCAATGTAGTTAAGGTCCCCGCCCCACCCCCTCCATTTGAAATCCGTCCGTCAGGATTCTTCACACACTGACTTTCGCAATAAGGAGAAAAAGCTTGTTAACTTATCGACGACGTTTTTAGTTGAGAACGTATAAGCGTTGGGTCTCAGCGCGCGGGGTATGCGTTATGTAGTGTGGTCCTTTCCCAATTAGATCCCACGGAAGTCGCGTCTTTTCCTAAATTCTAGGTCATGTAAAAATTACTCCTTAAAATGTTTCCGGTAATAGATGGATATTTCATAATTTCAATTTCGGCAGTGACCGAGTTTAGTAAGTTCACGTCAGCTCGTTTTTAACCATCTTTGATGCTCCTCCTTTTTTTTTTAGTGATTTCCCTTTCCGTTTATTGTCGGGAAAGGGGAGGCGGAGCTTCAGTTCTCGCGAGGGTTCTTTTCCACCCCTAACGTTTTAATGGCAATTCAAGAGGCCCCTTTCTGAAAAGCCCTCCTTTTGTAGTTGTGTCAGAGTTTCTAACGGAAAAAAAGGAACGCTGTACAAAGTTTCCGACCCCTTCCTTTTTCAGAAGATTCTTTTCACGCCGAGCCTCTTCCTTTAGTGTTCCAGCTTCGGGGTAGAAAGTAGAGTGGGTTCTTGTGAGGGGGGCGGCGGGGGGGGGGGTTCTTTCCTGCTGTGGCACTCTCGTTTGCTGGTTTTAGGGCTCGTTTTTCGCTTTCAGGTCGTAGAGAGGATCCTCGGGCGATTTTGGAGTTTTCGGACGGGGGCGGGGTAGAACGGGTTTAACCTTTTCGGTCTGCGCCCAGTCACGATTGGGACGGCCCTGGGTCCCCGCGCCTCGGCCTCCCGCCGCACCTATCTGAGTGTAGCGCTTCCGTAGAGGGCGAAACCGCAGTCTCTGCTGTTATGTGTGCCGACCCAGGGCGCCCCTCCTGACAGGCGCACAGCCTGGCCTCCGTGGGCGATGCGGCCCAGGAGTTAAAAGAGGTCTGGAGTTCAAAGAACAGTTCCCTTCTGCCGGCGGCGCCCGGCCCCTTTGACGCTATTTTCTGCCGAGCCAAGCGGGTGCCGCCCCCTCCCCCGCGGGCAGGGGGAGGAGGACAGTTCCTCGGCGCCGGCCGGCTCGGGGTCGCGCGGGGCCGGGGCCGAGGCCCGCCCCCCAGGGCGACTGTCTAGGCGACCCGCCGCCGGCGCCTCGGCGTCGCGCAGGCGCAGGGCGAGTTTGACGTCGAGGGGAGGGGGGTGCGGGCGCTGAGAGGCGCGAGGGCGGTGTAGGGCGGGCGGCGGCGGGTGAGTCTGTTGGGTTAATGGGGGGTTGGGATAGAGTAACGTGAAAAAAAAAAAAAACGCTAATTTTACTTCCCCTGGGTGACGGGGTGAGGGACGTGGGGGGTGGCTGACGGCCAGGGTGGTGACGGTGGAGGGCTCAGGGCGAGACGATGAAGAAGTCCGAGAATGGGCGACGCGGTTGGGACTGCTCCGAGGCGGTTCACGGGAAACGAGATTCATTTAAAAACCCTAAAAAAATCACTAAAAAGCCGGCTCAGAATCTCCGCGACATCAGAGCCTGTCCAATGAGGCAGAGAGGGCGATCTAACTACTCTAGTCCGTAGTGAGCTTTTACCGCGGCTTTCGCGACTCTGAGGAGTAAGTTTAAGCAATCTCGGTTGGGGCGGCGGGGCCCCGTACGGCCCTTGCGCCCGACGGAGGTGTCGACAGTTATGGCGGAGGTTTGGGGGTGATGCGATCGAAAGGGCTGTGAAGACGAGTACGCGTTTGAGGATGAGGTTGGGGAGCGGAACTTGTACGCGTCTTAGGAGAGTACCAGCGGCGAGAGCGAAGCGAAGGAGTCGGCGCCAAGGATGGAGGCAAGGACGCGGACGCACGTCGAGGACACGAGTCGGCGCCCCGACCTCCCCGGCACCCCTGACACCCGGGCTCCCAGGTATCCACTGTAATGGTCAGCCATCTGTAAATAAGATGACAAGCTGCTTTTGTTTGTCCCCATGTCGAATCCACTTTTCTCTTTGTCGAATAACGGTCACAGATTTGAGGATTGTTGCCTTACACAGACCCTCGCACACATACCTATGTGCACATGAAATCTCGTCGGGGCGGACAAACGTCTCGAGAACGACATTCAGTCGCGAAATGCCCTCGATAGCGTGAATTCGGAGTCTTGTTGAAATACTCCATCCATGACAATAATAAGAGGCAAACGTCTGGTCCTTTGGTTCCGGGTTTCTCAAATTCATTAAAGGGATTCCATCGTGTCCATCGTTCGTGCACTTGCTCAGGCGTAGACAGTCTAAGACCTCCGGCCCAGTAAGAGATGGAACGACACATTGAAAACTAACTTAGATCAGAGAGTGACAGAAGAGCAAAAATTTGTAAACCTCTCCACTTACCCAATACCCGTCAAAACCCTTAGTGAATCCCCGTAAAAAAAAATTACCAACCATTCCCTTGAAAGTACGTAACCTCTTTCTTTACCGTTGGGTGAGGTCATAAGAACGGATCTCTTAGGGTCCCTACCCCCTCGGACCACCCGACGGCAGACACCCCAGCGTGTCTCAGCCTGTGCTGACTTCGCTGAATCGTCGTCATTGTCGTTCCCTCGAATTAGATCGTTTCTACCCAAAGATAACACGGTGCGTAACCATTTCATTATTGTTGATCTATGTAACATAACTGATGAGACCCGACGGTACCACGATTGATTTGCGAAATGTCTTACTAGTACAAATAGCGGGTGTTGTCGAGACACTTCATCCGTAATAGAAATAAAATGTGTTCTCCTATGGACTCTAAGTCTAATTCTTTGAGAGGGGTTTCAGAATTTTAATGATTTGTCTTCGTGTTCTGGATCCGTCTAGATAAGTCACAGTTTTTTGACCCGTGACACCATCCTGCCATTTACTACTATTCGACAGTTATAACTTATGGAAGAAATTTTTTGGAAAATTGATAAGTAAACAAACTCTCTTAATAAAGCGGACAACGGTCCGATCAATTCTAAATTTTTTCCTGAGGGAAACTAGAATTTACTAATGTAAAATTCTCATAAAATTTTGACCAACGAAAAAAGGACTAGGGTTCAATAATACTTAAGAGATTTCTTAGGTTGTCAATTTTTAGACCCCGTAACAATGTGGAAAAGGATCAAAAATAACATTTTGTTGAACACTACTTAGTATTTACAAACTCATATGTTTCTGTATGTAGTAACACTCTCAATTTAATCTGCTCACACGGAGTTCATGATTCTTCATTCCTTTACCCTCTTCCATCGTACCAAACACAATGACTCCATGTTAGTCTTCTCCTTACCTAAAATTATTAAATTATTAACTGTAGTAGTTCATCATAGTACCAACGTATCATACACTGAATGTAGAGATACCATGAAAAACACGTGACCAATTCACTTACTGGAGACCTTAGTTTGCCGAACCCAACCTCGAGTGGACAATAAATGATCGAAACACTGAGATGTTCTCAAAAAAAAAAAAAGAGTCAAACTAGAAAACATTTTCCTAATTACGATTATGAAGTAGGTCAACAAAATTCCTACACTTACTCGATTATATAATTTCCATAAACTTGTCACGTACCATATAATCATTTCAATCGATAACAACACCCAGTCAGTAATTGTGATTAGAAACTCCTACCAAAGAAATCTCCACAAAGTTTCTGGTCTAATGTCAATCCCGGTAATCCTTAATTGTAAACACAAGTTCTCGGAGAATTTTCCTATTTAGTCGGTCCGTTTAATAAAAACGGTTTACCTCATTATTACAGACAGTCTACTTATTTCTACAATTAAACAAAACGGTAAAGTATTCTCATTGGATACTTTTACCCTATCAAAATGACGAAACTAATAATTTCCCTCTTTTCCCCTTTTTAGTCCGGTAAGATTTCATATTTTTGGTAGGTTTAAAGATAGTAGATCTCTATTTGTGTATAATAAACATTAAATTGTTATATGGACACCTCTCTTAGTCGATCGACGTCAGACCTATTCACCATATAAACCCCCTTGAATAAACGTTCTGACATGATCTTGTAGTACTTAACCATTTTAAAAATAGGTCAGGTAGGTGAAAATTCTAAATAAGACAGTCCTCTTAAGGTTTCACGACTATAATCATTTATTATTGTAAATAACTCATGGATGATCCATGACTTACAGTCGATTCGTACATATAGGTAAAAGAGGAACTTAGAAGTATTATTGAGTACGACGACGACGATTCAGTGAAGTCAGCACAGACTGAGACACGCTGGGGTATCTGCCGTCGGGTGGTCCGACGGGCCAGGGATCCTAAGAGGTCCGTTCTTGTGACCTCACCAAACGGTAAAGGAAGAGGTTACGTACTTTGACTTTTCACTTTCACTTCAGCGAGTCAGCACAGGCTAGGAGTCGCTGGGGTACCTGACGTCGGAAGGTCCGAGGAAGTAGGTACCCTAAAAGGTCCGTTCTCATGACCGCACCCCACGGTGACGGAAGAGGTCATTGAGTACTCCATCCACATTAATAACAGAGGTAAAACGTGTCTGACTTCAAATATGTCTCCAGTGAAAATCTTCTTAGTTCAGGACAAACAATGTCTAGGATAAATTGTTTTTTTCCTAAATTTTTAGGAAGTAATTTCAAAGAACTAAGTGATTGTACCCTCTTTCGTTTCAGTTCATTGAGCCAAGAATACGGACTTGTTTTTTTGGGTTGACCCCTTTTTTTTTACTAAAACTTTTACTTCTCAAAATACAAACTGGTGTTCCCCCACGTTTAAGGGCTTGACTTGAACTTTCGTTTCTTTTTTTTCTCGTGAAAATGAAGTCTAGAAGTCTAAGTGTCCATTTTTTGATCAATTCTTGTGGAAGGAACTTGAAATTATGAAGTATGTCACTATGTGAACTACTCTTCTTACCTGAGTTAATAAATCCCTGAGTTAACCCCGTCTTCAAACGTCGAAAGAAAGTAGAAGTCATGTCACTTCTCAATCGGTGGGATGAGGGTGGGGAAAGGTGGGTGGATCAAACAAAGAGACGTATGAGAAGAACTGAACAGTACTTTGACTTCAGTATTAAATTTTAAACTCCAAAATGAAACCTTTGACGGTACGTTAGTGGTCGTTTACTTACCATTTATACCCATCACACCTCTCGTCTCCAGAACATTAAAGCTACGAAAAAAAGGGGGGAGAACGACAAAGAATTCTCATTCGACGTTGACTACCTTACAACCGAAGTTGTATAATCGAATAAATCTATTTGACACTTTCAATGTCCAGACAAGTAGAAAATTCCTTCTTACTTCGGAGAATTTTGTGACACTCGTCATTGGACTTTTGAACCATATGTGACCACTCACAAAATTTTTGTCAAACGTATCTACGTTTAACGCGTCTACATTTTCGATGTATTTATCGAAAATAAAAGGACAACCAGAACAAAAAGACTCCACCTGAATTAAAAAAAATTTTTTTGAAATGAACCTTTACTAAAGTTTAAATGTTTTTCAACGTTTTTATCTTTATCAAGTCTCTTGTGACCATAGTAAATGAACGAGAAAACGTTTAAAAGAGAGAGGTTTATATATACAAAGAAATATACATTAAAAAAAGACTTGCTAAACTCCAATTCAATGTATGTAGAACCGTGAACTAGGGATTTATGAATAAAGGATAGTTGAAGTACTTAAATGTAACTTTTTTATGAAGTTAGATGGTAACTATGTCCGCAAAACATCCAACCAGGAACATCGTGAAGGGGGAAGTTATGTCCTCGGTCAGACTCCAGTCCATGATGTAAATCACCCAGAACTAAGATCGAAGAAAATGACCTTGCGAAAGCGTCGGAAAGAAATAGAAAATACTGAAACCGTAAGAATTTCTTATATCAAAGAGGGAGGTGGGAGGAAAATCTCTCTTGTAAGGAATAAAACAAAAACAGACTACGTAGGAGTAATTCAAGTCCAAAACGTAAGAATTGATCTGGTACCGTGTCCACTATAACGCAGGAAGATCATGGTGAAGATCTTCGTACACTATCGGTATACAGGGAGTGACTACTACAAGTAAAACTAATAGACCAGAAATACACCGATCTTAAAAGGTTACAAACCAATTGACCCAAAAAAAAAAAAGAAGAAGGACCGTTTATTCATTAGACACCCCTTTATGAACTTCTATGTAGGATGAGTAGTTTCAAGGGTAAATTTAAATCCTATACAATGACGGTTATATCAAAATGTTACTACCAACATTGTAAGTCGTTTAGACACAATTCAGGAAACTATAACTGGTCAGTCAGGTGTCGTAAGATGACGTTTGTCTCCCGGGAAAGAAGAGGAGACAAATAAATAATAGACGGTAATTGAATACTTAAGGACACAAAAAGGTGAAGACATAAAACAAAGGAACACAAGATAGACATAAGCAATTCACATATAAAACATGTAAAAAAAGACTTGGTAAAGTTCCATTCAATGTGTCTAGTACTGGAAAGTGGAGATAAAATTTCAGACATAAACTAATCAAAACCACAAACTTAACAGGATCTAAGTCGATCACCCTCGTGGAAATTAGACCCAGGATACGGAAACACCACACGGATGTACTAAAAGACCCTTATGAATGAACGAAAGGCCATATCATTCTACAAAGTGCAGATCGAGGACGGTATTGGGACCTCAATCGAATAAGAGATTTATTGGGACAAAGGAGAATCACTTATACCAGAATCTCTGGTTCCAATCCAAGTAACGACGAAGAATCTGGAAAATCCTCTGTCTCAATCCTTTATATGTACATATATACGTGTAATTTTATACGTATATGATGATATATAGACAATCATTGTACCCAACTTAAAATTTAATAGAAATAATATTGATATTAACTCTTCTATATCGTTAAATATTTCAAACTTATCAGTTTAGTGTTAAGTGTAATTATTGAGTACGTTAAAAGTACAAGGGAATTATTTACAGACATGTATATTAAAATATTCCAGTGTCATACTTTATCAAAACAGAAAAAGGCGAATTGTACATTCTTCGCAGACTCAATGATACAATCAAAATGTCAGAGTAAGACTTAAAGAGACGATGTAATAGTAAATCGTCTAAGATGATAAGGAGACAACTACCTATAGATCCAACAGAGATTAAAAATCAATAATATTTATTAGAACTTCACTTATAAAAAGACGAAAAGATTAACTGAAAAGATAAATAATCTACTAAAGAGTCTTCCCCCTTATGACCAAGAGTTTTCCATCGATACAAAACTACTCAAACTATACATCACCATGTGTCTAATCAGTGTGTACACTTGTCCTATATATCTCTACTCTTTATACATTGGGGATAATCGTTCCTCGACTTTTAGGTTCCTTTCTATTTAAGAAATGCTAATATTAAACTTCACATATCCTTCTTGAAATTGAGTCCAGTCCTTATCCACCGAGTCCTTTCGAAAGATCCTCCACCACCAACTCGACACAGAACTTCCTATAGAACCACTTCTGAATTTCCTAACCTTAACAGGGCCACATTTTCTCTCTCGTCTTTATCCGGAAAGTCTCGTAAAACCCGTCTTAGAAATCTTACATTCTTTCGTTCTCAGTCTTCCTTTGGACCGTACCAGTTCTTCTAAGTCCATCAAACACACTAAACACCAGATCTATGGCAACCTCCTCAACCCTTTCCAATCGGACTAGTTCACCTATCTCCAAATTGGTACTTCCCGGAATGTACAGTGAGAATATAACTACTTTAACTTTTTAGACTTTGGTTAATCATTGTAGTCTAAATATAAAATCTTTAAGTGAAATTGTTCCCATGACCTTTTGTCTAATCTGTCACGTTCTCGTCCCTATCTTTCAGGATGTCTCCGATACCATAGTCATCATAGGTCCGTTCTCTATTTTTCATGAACTTCGTGTCTAATCTTTACTACCACTTTACTTCATATGTGTTTTGATCTAAATGACGAAGTCAAAATTACACATTGATAAATGTCCATTGACAAGTCGTAGATGAGACACAATGCATCCCGAAGGGACCCCCGACTCAGTCCTCTCTTCGGTGAACGTCACGTCCTCTGGGCCCAAACTAGGGACCCGGTACTTCTAGGGACCCTCTTCCCTTACCGGTGGGTGAGGTCACAAGAACGGACCTCTTATGGTACCTGTCTCCTCGGACCACCCGTTGTCAGGTGCCCCAGTGTTTCTCAGTCTGTGCTGACTCACTGAATTGTGACACAATACACAACAAATTCCAGGACTCGTAGATCCCCACTCCTTTTGTCGGTGTCAAGGAGAGAGACACCACATCAGATGATTCTCTTTTCTCCTAATTCAATTATTAGTATGTTTAATGGTAACACTATTCATGTCCTACGGTACTTTTTATATCCTACGATACTTTCGTATGTGTTACCCCTGAATGGTGACCTCTAAATTTATTCCGGAAAGATTCCCCCGTCCCACCCCCCCCCACCCCCCACCTCCGAAGGGACCACCGAGTCTACCAATTCTTAGACGGATGTTACGTCCTCTGACCCCAAACTAGGGACCCAGTCCTTCTAGGGGACCTCTTCCCTTACCGTTGGGTGAGGTCATAAGAACGGACCTCTTAGGGTACCTGTCTCTCCGGACCACCCGATGTCAGGTACCCCAACGTTTCTCAGTCTGTGTTGACTCGTTGATTGTGAAAGTTTCCTCCCTGTCAATTTGACTCTAATCCTTAATCCATCCGGTTCTTTTGCCTTCTGGTGAGATCCGTTTTCTCCTCGTATACAATCACAGGACACGGTTTTCCTGGTCATTTAAGTTACGGGTATAACAATTTCGTCTCATTCGATTCTACCTCTTTCAACTTCGATTCTGACTTCTCTAAATCCTCGGAAACATATACCTCTTCTCTCTTCCTTCGTACCATCACCCCGAGGAACCAAAGACTACATGGTAAAGGACTCTATCCCTTTTTGCCTAGTCCAAACTACCTAAAACTGTACACTTTACAACTAAAAATATACGGAGACCCAATTAATGTTAGGAGGGTAGGAGACCTCTCTCTTGACCTATAATCCTAACCACAAAACTAAACCTTCAGACCTTGAAATCCCGTTCAAGACCACACGCGACAATAGATATCTAAATGATCTTAAAATAGACAAATGATTTTGAACTGATTAACATCAACATCTACCATCAAATTTGACACCCTAACTTACTCTAGTGACGTCCTCCACACATCTTACTATCTTTCAAGTTGTGTTAGAACTTCTTGTAACAATCGATGTGTTTTTTACATATATGTGTCCTTTTTAAACCGATATTTACCATTTCTGTGTACTGTTTAGTTTTTTATAAAAAATTGTATATTTCGTCTATTTCCCAATTTATTCTCCAGATATTCTTTTTGTCTTGTCAATTGTTTATGTGTCGCTTTCTTCTTTTTGTATATGTCCAAAAAGAACAAAAAGAAAAATTTTATTCAAGAACCTCTCCAAAACAAATAATTAGGTTGAAATTCATGAATTCCTTTCGTCTTCAATATCTTCAATATTTTAAGATTTTCGATTTATAAAATTCTCTGGAAATTTTCGGAGGAACTTTCACTAACGACCATTTTAAATGTTTCTGATTGGTCTCGAAGGTCAACTTAAATTTTCAGTTCCTTCTTGATTCAAAAAATCAAATATTGAAACTATTCTTAAATTTACTGGAGACTTATAAGAAAAGTCACGTGTTTTCGGTAAATTCTTTTGGGGAGTATGACTACCATACTCACTCCTTTCCGACCACCGTCACATTCCATTTCGTCCGGAAAACTTTTCATTAAATCGTTATTATTTTTCCCACTATCTTTATAAGTAGAAAGGACGGTCTTTAAGGTTAAAGTCCTTAGATCTACTTTATTTAGACTTGATACCCTTTTCTAGATATGTCCTTCTACGGGTCTTATAATTTATATCATGATTCATCGTCTTTCCCTCCTAACCCAACCTTACAGGTTATCATTATTCTAATAATTCATTTAACACCCTTTTACTGACCTGAATGATAATCTTAGTAGTGTTTTACTACGTATGGTTGACCTTTTGACAAATATTCACGTTCTACATCGCCATATTTAATCCTACTAATCTTGATGAAAATTTTTAATGTATCTCCCCTTTATGTTCTTTTTTGAAAGTTAGGTATAGTCCCAAAAGACTAGTTTCGATTTTTATATGTACAATTTTTCGGTCAGATTTTAAACCGTAAAACTATGATAGTTTGCTAGGAAGACACCTTGTACCTATAAGGTATTCGATCAGGTCACTAAGAATTTGTAAGTCTTATACAAATATTAACGTCCGGGGGGCCAGAGACCTTAACACACGTACACACTTGACAAACGTACATTAAAATAATCTCAATCTACTACCAGCTACCTCAAGGACTTCTTTTCGTCTCCTTTTACCAAGTAAATATAACAACCGTCCTATGACCAAGAGGCTTTCTTCAGGTGTAGAATTAGGGATCCTAGACTCTTATACAACAATACACCGTTCCCCATAAGTTCAACGTCTGTCTTAATTCCAACGATGAGTGTACTGGATTTTTATCTAATAGGACTTAATAGACTCATCTGGATTATATTAAGGTGTCAAAAAGATCTACACCTTTTCCCTTCGTCTTATCGGTCACAGTCTCACCACTCTACCCTCTCTGAGTTGGTCGGCAACGACCGAAACTTCTATCTTCGTCCGGCGTTCGGTTTCTTACTTCCGTTGGAGATCTTCGACCTTTTCGGTTCTTTTGCCTAAGAAGGAATGTCCGAGGTTCAAAGAAGGAATCTCTGAGATAGATATGGAACTAAAATCGGGTGACTCTGGGTAAACCCTGAAGACTGAAGACCTTGACGTTTTATTATGTAAAGACAACAAAATTCGGTGATTTAATTACCATTAACAATTTCGTCGTTTATCCTCTTACAACTGACGACATACATTTGTCACTGAAACGTACACAACTATACACCGACACCATCACTTGTACGTGTTCACCTCTACATCAAGGACCAAGACTCTTAGAGCACTGCCGGTTCTGGTACAGGAGCAAGACACAGACGTCGTGTCAAGACGAATGAGTGAGTCAGCACAGGTTGAAACGTTTGGGTACCTGTCATCGGGTGGTCCGAGGAAACAGGTACCTAAAAAAAGTCCGTCCTTGTGACCTCACCCAACGATAAAGGTTGAGGTCCCCTAGAAGGACTGGGTCCCTAGCTTGGGTCCAGAGAACACAGAGGATTATTTCTAAATTACCCTTACTTACCATGAATCGTGGTTAATAAGTCGGTGAACTTGTTTAAACTCTTAATGGGAAAAAAATGAGAGTACAAGACACACAGGAATATTAGACACTCAATTTTACCATTCTTATATTTTATAATTTATAAACAAGATATAACTAACATTTTCGACAAAAAATTTTAAATCAAAAATTGGAAAATAAAACATAACCCCATATCGGTTAATTGTTACGACTTCCCTGAGTCGGTATGTGCTAGGTAGGAAGGGGTTTGAGGGGAGGGTAGATCCGACGGTATTTGTGTCGTCTCAACTCGTCTCAAGGGACACGATATGTCACCCAGTAACAACCAATAGGTAAAATTTATATCATCACACGTGTACGGGTAGGACTTCCGACAAAAGATTAACTTTATTTAACTACAAAAAACTCATAGAGAATGCCTGTTTCACAAGACAAAATTCTGACAAAACATGAACTACTAATAGTATATAAATTTTGTAACACGATTTTTATCGATACCAATCCTAAAAAAGGGATTTTTTACAATCCTTATAATATTGATCATTTGATCTTCTTAATATTATCCGTTTTTCTTATTCCAAATAACATATCGTGCACCTTGGACCGAGTTACAATACACCGTTGGACCTACCCCCCGCCACCCCCTCTTACCTATGTAGATAGACATACCGACTCAGGGAAGTGACAACTGAATTCTGACAGTGTCATAACAATTGACCGATATGAAGTTATGTTTTATTTTTCAAGTATTTTTTTCTTATTCCGAATTGTTATTACCGACGAAACTTTCAGAAAGAATAGACACAGTATATAGATAGGTACTGATAAATCAAAGATGATACTCGAAAATTAAAAAGTTTAAATTATAAATGGACCTTTAAAATTTAACTCGAAGATCAGTCTACTCACATATATATAAACATATATGTGTATATAACTATTTTTATAACATATATAACCATTTTTATGGTTTAGATCCATTAAAAGATATGAAAAAACAAATTGCTTAAGTAACTTTCATGACAAATAGAAAAAAATCCAGACTCTTGACGGTCTGGAGTTCTGCCTGTTGACAAAGTAATCTATGTCGTAGATCAAGAGGTCAATATTTGAACATGTTGTAAGTGACTTTAAACAACCATTACACTACTCAAGAAGGGTGTATAAGTGGGTAAATGTAAGGGAAAAATTTTACGTTCACACAGAAAATAAAGTCTATAACTATTATAAAAACAAGACAATTCATTGAAACTATCAGAAAGGGACATTGGTTTAACTATTTTATTACTATGTCAGGAGGAGTCTTCCATGAATTTACCAAGTATTCATATACGAAATCAATTAATCCATAGTCAAATATTCATGAAATAATATGTATTTATAAAACCCTCCTGGGAAATTTTCAGTAGTTTCTGTTTTTTTTTTCTTTCTTTGATGAAAATGTCATCAAAGAAAAATCTCATATAGGTACAATCAATATACCCTCTTTTAAATGTGCACCTAGTTCTCTATATGAAGACAAACCCCTTTAAACGAAACGCACCAAAATTTGGGATCAAAGACTTTCATCGAATCCTATCTACGTATGTATAAAAGTTGAGACTAAGACAATCCTAAAAAGGGATGTACTCTTTAACAAAACGAAGACATAAGAACCGGTGTCTAACATCCTGACTTAATTTTAAGTAAGTTCTTTTAATCTCTATGGTTCCCTTGTAAAGTACGTTTCTACCCGAGTTATTTCCTGTCTTTACCATACGTGGGTTGTCTTCGTCTTCTATAATTCTTCTCCACCGTTCTTATGTGTCTTCTTGATGTTTTTTCTAGAAGTACTGGGTCTATTAGTGCTACCACACTAGTGAGTGGATTTCGGTCTGTAGGACCTTACACTTCAGTTCACCCGGAATCTTTCGTAGTGATGCTTGTTTCGATCACCTCCACTACCTTAGGGTCAACTCGATAAAGTTTAGGACTTTCTACTACGACACTTTCACGACGTGAGTTATACGGTCGTTTAAACCTTTTGAGTCGTCACCGGTGTCCTGACCTTTTCCAGTCAAAAGTAAGGTTAGGGTTTCTCCGTTACGGTTTCTTACGAGTTTGATGGTGTGTTAACGTGAGTAGAGTGTGCGATCATTTCATGATGAGTTTTAAGAGGTTCGGTCCGAAGTCGTTATGCACATGGTACTTGAAGGTCTACAAGTTCGACCAAAATCTTTTACGTCTCCTCGGTCTCTAGTTTAACGGTTGTAGGCGACCTAGTACCTTTTTCGTTCTCTCAAGGTCCTTTTGTAGATAAAGACGAAATGACTGATACGGTTTCTGAAACTGACACACCTAGTGTTATTTGACCCCCTTTAAGACTTTCTCTACCCTTATGATGTAGTGGAGTGGACGGAGAACTCTTTAGATATACGTCCAGTCCTTCGTTGTTAATCTTGACTTGTACCTTATTGTCTGACCAAGGTTTATCCTTTTCCTCATCCAGTTCCGACATATAACAGTGGGACGAATAAATTGAAAATACGTCTCATGTAGTACTCTTTACGACCCGACCTTCTTCGTGTTCGACCTTAGTTCTAACGGCCCTCTTTATAGTTATTGGAGTCTATACGTCTACTGTGGTGGGCATACCGTCTTTCACTTCTCCTTGATTTTTCGGAGAACTACTTTCACTTTCTCCTCTCACTTTTTCAACCGAATTTCGAGTTGTAAGTCTTTTACTTCTAGTACCGTAGGTCAGGGTAGTGAAGTACCCTTTATCTACCCCTTTGTCACCTTTGTCACAGTCTGAAATACAAAAACCCGAGGTTTTAGTGACGTCTACCACTGACGTCGGCACTTTGATTTTCTACGAATGAGGAACCTTCCTTTCAATACTGGTTGGATCTATCGTATAATTTTTCGTCTCTGTAAAGAAACGGTTGTTTCCAGGTAGATCAGTTTCGATACCAAAAAGGTCACCAGTACATACCTGCACTCTCAACCTGACACTTCTTTCGACTCGTGGTTTCTTAACTACGAAAACTTCTTTCACAACCTCTTCTGAGAACTCTCAGGGAACCTGACGTTCCTCTAGGTTGGTCAAGTAAGATTTCCTCTAGTCAGGACCCTAAAGAAACCTTCCTGACTACGATTTCGACTTTGAGGTGATGAAACCGGTGGAGTACGCTTCTCAACTGAGTAACCTTTTCTGGGACTACGACCCTCCCTAACCCCCGTCCTCCTCTTCCCCTGCTGTCTCCTACTCTACCGACCTACCGTAGTGGTTGAACTACCTGTACTCAAACTCACTTGAGGCCCTCAACCACTACCTGTCCCTCCGGACCGCACGACACTAAGTACCCCAGCGTTTCTCAGCCTTTGCTGACTCGCTGACTTGACGGATTGTCAATAATTACCATTATAAATAATTTCTTCATACTTAATGGGACGAGGGTTGGGTAATGTTATTCCTATGAACCTTTCCCTATTTGGGTAAACAAAGTCGATAGATTGAAGATTTATTAATCACACTTTCACAACTGGAGTCTATATAATTTATATCACAAGATTTTATAACAAAATTTTATTAAATTTAAAAGAATCATTCCCTTTCAATCGGATAAGTACAAACCTTAGTATCTGAAGATAATCAATTTCGTGTGGATAAAACACGAAATTGATTATGTTCAGATACTAAGATTCCCGAAGGGACCACCGAGTCTCCAATTTCGCAGACGGACGTATCGTCCTCTGGACCCAAACTAGGGACCCAGCCCTTCTAGGGGACCTCTTCCTTTACCGTTGCGTGAGGTCATAAGAACGGACCTCTTAGGGTACCTACCTCCTCGGACCACCCGATGTCAGACGTCCCAGCGTTTTCAGCCTGTGCTGACTCGCTGAAGTGAGTGGTGAAGTGTGGATAAACATTAACGGGGGACCTCGACGACTCTTGTTTAAGTAAGGGTAGATATACACTATTGGGGAATTCATACTGGTAATCATAAAAGTTGGTACTCTTGTTGACTTCGAGATGAGAGGTTTATAGGAATCAAAGAAATCACCGAATACTAAAATTTGTGAAGTATGAGAACCAAGGGAAAAGACCAATAAGAGGTCAAATTGTCTCGGGTAGAGTTTTTCACTGTGGGGTTTACCATCTAGTACATGGTATACACCGGACTTTATGTGTCCCCAACCGATCGAAAAACAGATCGGTAATTTTACACACATAAACTCCTTGTTAAATTTATTATATTTCCTGACCATTTATTATTTTTACCCATATAAGAACTGAGACACAGTTTCCTTTTAACTTCCCTAAATTATTTATTTGAAGTGTAACTCACTTCACCATTTCTTTGACGTACTCTGTGTCCTCTACACCCAAACTAGGGACCCAGTCCTTCTATGAGACCTCCTCCGTTGTCGTTGGCTGAAGTCATAAAAACAGACCTTTTAGGGTGCCTGTCTCCTTGGACCACCCGATGTCAGGTACCCCAGCGTTTCTGAGTCTGTGTTGACTCATGTACTATTCATTTGAAATGTTACTCATTTTTTGTAAATTACCGAAAGAGTCTCCGAAAGAACTGAACCCTTCTTGGAAAAAGATCTTCAACTCCTCCTGTTCTTAGATAACTGTAAGTAAAGAATGAGTAAAGATCATTTATCTTCAGTTTAACCTTGAGAGACCCGAGATCCTCTATACTGACTCCGGTACACTGGTCAAACCGAAGTACGATGTAAAGATGATAATTATACATTTTTTAATAAAGAATATCTTCTTTATATATCCCTTTATTCCTCTTATTTTATGGAGTGCAAGAGAAAACCGTTTCTTTACGAATGCACAAAATTTGTTTAATTGAAAAATTCCGTCGAGACTTCTTCATTAAATAAAATTTATCCACTTGTCAAATATCGAGAATACCCTTGTGAAAAAGGAATGAAAAGAAGTAGTATCCTAATCCGGGATACAAAAATTAAATTCAGGAAATTAAAAACGACAATTGTAAATTAAATGAACTACTGGGGTATGACAATTGAAAACTGGGTCACTTGAACCTACCATATATGTCTGGAGTATCGATTAAAATTTCTTTGGGAATTTGTTTTTATTACAAACTTCACTTTGTCTTCTAATTTAAGTACAGTCACAAGGTACATCTCTTCATCATGTGTATATGAATTGGTTTCTTGAAAAAAGGGGAAAACCTTCTACATAAAAATATTTGTGCCCCAAAAATGTTAATCTACAAAGCGACAACCGTTTTGTTGGGTTTTGACCACACTGAATTGACGTCATGAAGATTATTTGACGCTTTGGTGACTATCTCATATCATCTATCCTTTGGAAAAGGACTGTTCTTTAAGAATATCGTACATCGATTTAGATTACCAGGAAAGTAGATAGAGACGAATATGAGTCAGAGGAAAGGACAATATATTTTAACTCTAAGGATTTCAAATTAGGAATCTACACTTTTTACAATCGTGTGTAGTCAAAGTCAAGTCAGTGAGTGAACACAGACTGAGAAACACTGGGGTACCTGACGTCGTGTGGCCCGAAGGGACAGGTAGTGGTTGAGGGTCTCGAACGAGTTTGAGTACAGGTAGTGCAGTCACTACGGTAGGTTGGTAGAGTGGGAGACAGCAGGGGAAGAGGACGGAAGTTAGAAAGGGTCGTAGTCCCAGAAAAGGTTACTCGGTCAAGAAGTGTAGTCCACCGCTTTCTTAACCTCGAAGTCGAAGTCGTAGTCAGGAAGGTTACTTATAAGTCCTGACTAAAGGAAATCCTACCTGACCAACCTAGAGGGACGTCAGGTTCCCTGAGAGTTCTTAGAAGAGGTTGTGGTGTCAAGTTTTCGTAGTTAAGAAACCACGAGTCGAAAGAAAAATCAGGTTGAGAGTGTAGGTATGTACTGATGACCTTTTTAGTATCGAAACTAATCTACCTGGAAACAACGTTTCATTACAGAGAGGAAAGTTATACGACAGATCCAACCAGTATCGGAAAGAAGGTTCCTCGTTCACAGAATATTAAAGTACCGACGTCAATGGTAGACGTCACTAAAACCTCGGGGGGTTTTTATTTCAGACAGTGACAAAGGTCACAAAGAGGTAGACAAACGGTACTTCACTACCCTGACGTACGGTATTAGAATCAAAAGACTTACAACTCAAAATTCGGACGAAAAATGAGAGGAGAAAGTAGTTCTCCGAGAAATCAAGAAGAGACGAAATCAACAATTAATATTATTTCAAGTTTCGAAGAAGATTTAATGAACTACATTTCTATTAAATACATATTGAAAATAAACGGGAATTTTGACCTAGACGCTTGAATGAAAACTTGTAAAGGAGGGATTAATATTTTATCATATACTCAGGACAGTAAATAGTTGGACACATTTTACGTCGAATTAGTAATGATATCTATTAAAGTTTATACAGTGTAAATGAAATAAGTTTTTACTTGTCTCTCAATTCGTTATTGACGACACACGATTGATGGTAATCCATGTCCCCATAATTGTTCCGAAAGACCTTCATCACGGTCGATATACACAAAGATATATTTGCAAGTATCCCGAAGGGAGTACCGAGTCACCAATTCTTAGACGGACGGTTACATCCTCTGGACCCAAACTAAGGACCCAACCCTTCTAGGGGACCTCTTCCTTTACCGTTGGATGAGGTCACAAGAACGGACCCTTTAGGGTACCTGTCTCCTCGGACCACCCGATATCAGGTACCTTAGCGTCACTCAACCTATACCGAACGACGACGATGACGACGATTCAACGAAGTCAGCATAGGTTGAGACACACTGGGGTATCTGACGTCGGGTGGTCCTATTCCTATACCGAATCACTGATTTATTGTTGTATTTCGAAGTACCAAACGATCATTCTATTGTACTAACAACAAGGTGTCACATTTATGATCTTCCTCACAATCTTTTACACTAAAATAACATAAAAAATTTATTTACCTTCATAAAAAGACATCAAAATATCGGTACCTCCCTTTGTTACTCTAAAACACGATCGTATAATACGGACCTTATCTCTATTCTCAGAACTTACTGAGGGACCAGGGGTCGAACCAACATGTCATGTCAAAATGACCTTATCTCTGTTTACCTCCTCCTTACCCCGAAGATGCATACACACATATACATTTTCACACTTTACCTTTTGATCCTTTCTCCTCCCTCTACTCTTTGAGTCACTTCTGTATGACTTATACCTTCTAATTCACGGTTACCCCATAGGTACATCTCTACAAGTGATCCCTCGAACCGTAGATACACAGACTCCGACTCCTCTTTCCGGACCCGACCTCCGTCTATAGTAATTTATGCACTATCAATTTTAGTCCCCTACGGTAACGAGTATCTCTACCTTATATACCTCTCCTTTACTCTCGTAATCATTTACCCGTTTAATTCTCCTCCTTCTATTTCTTGACTATTCTTTATCGTCTCCTTCCCTTCCCTCGTGGTTGACTCGACACGAACTCTTCGGCTACCCTCTCTTCTAAGTCTTCCTTTCTTCAGTCCTCCCAGTCTGTCATTTGTGCTGACCTTATTTAACTTTTTGTACTACCGTTAAAACAATAATCATGACAAACGGTCTTACAAACGTCACGTGTAAGTCACATGACTACCATCGTCTTAAGACAAACACAACTCAACTTTTCATATAATTTTAATTCTCTTCAATATAATTTAAATATAATAAGGTTCAGAGGAGTCGAGCGAGAGAGAAAAAAACCAGTGCGGTACGTCGAACTCCTTAGAATCAAGGGACTCGTCGCTAGTTTGGGTCCCTGGGTCGTCACTTTCGTGACTCAGAATTGGTGACCTGACGGTCCCTTAAAGGTTTTGAAAAGTAGAGAATAAGTTTTATGTTAACTTCTTACTATCAACATCCCTCCTTCAATTTTCTATCTCCTCCTCTAAGATGTCACTTCTTTCAAATTGGATAAATATTTGACACTCCTTCTCTCCCGTCTCTCCTCTCTAATTTTTCTCTTCCCTAAATTTTTTTATCCTCCCTATTTCCATTTCGGAATTCTCTACTCCTTTATAAGTTATGACTATGCCCTAGTTCCCACATTCATCTCCTTGACTCGACCTTTTCTTTTCCTTCTTATGAAGAAGGAGACTCTAATCTCTCCTCCGTTTCTACCAATGTACACATTGAATTTAACACCCTGACTTTACCTCTAAGTAAAACTAAAAAAAAAGACTATTTCCTTTGTATTTTCTATTTATGTATCCACTCAAATTCATTTTCATATTATGTACGATATTCCTTACCCTCTCCCTCGTTCCAATATTCGTCCTCTTTAACTACTTGGACCCTTAGATCCGACCTATCCTTTACTGCACTTTCTAACACCAAACTTCCTTTTACCTTATCAACTCTTAACTCCAATTTTATTCCATTCTTTCGTCCACAATTCCCTCATTTACCTCACTTATGTAAAAGTGTGGACAAAAACAAGTATACATAAAGACTCGTTTTCCATAAGTTGATATTATATGAAATTACTGACTTATTCATAAGATAATATCTTATAATCCAACATTTTATTCGTCAAAGAATGAACCCTCAGAAAAATAACTAAGGACGACTAAAAAGAGAGGACCATTTTCCTTGTTATTTTATTAATTTAAAAACTGAATAAAGGAATCCTACGTTAGAATCTTAACCTAAAAGACCATCCAGAAGTATTACTGGGAAAAATAAACCCCCGAAGGGACCACCGAGTCTACCATTTCTTAGACGGACGTTATGTCCTCGAGTCCCAAGCTAGGGACTCAACCCTTCTAGGGGAACTCTACCCTTACTGATAGGTGAGGTCGTAAGAACGGACCTCTTACAGTACCTGACTCCTCGGACCACCCGATGTCAGGTACCCCAACGTTTCTCAGTCTACACTGACTCGCTGATTGTAAAAAGATAGAAATAAAATCCGGATAAAGATTGTCCGAACAAATACACGTAAGAATGAGATAGGACCTGACCTTAGTCTTTTAACCTGTTACAACGTCCAAGACTAACTACGTCCGTGTGACTGGTCGGTTTCACTCTTGACCATTCATTTTCAGGAGGAAGTGCCCTTATCACTACCCACAAAATTTTTGAACCTTAGTTCATATGAAAAATACTCATGTTATTCTTTACTAAGTACTCGACTTACTGTCCTATATCACCAGTTAAATCTTTATGTATAACTTTAATTTATTTTTAGAGATACTTATTGGACGTAAACAACTGTCGTAGGTTAAAATCCTTTCCAAAATTTTTTAGTACTTATTAGTAGTTTCAGTGACGAAGAGTCTGAAAAGGTGTTTTCAAACCAATTATCGTCTCTTCTCACTTATTGACGGGGTTTTAGACCCAGGGTTCTATCTTAAAAGAAATCAAAACGTGAAACAGAATTTAAATTTTACTTTCACGTAATATATGGTATTATCAGGATACCAATTATATTTATATTACGAACATTAAAAAAAGTTTTAGAGACTCATTTTAACTATAAAATCTTTTACTAGGTTCAAATAAGTCGAAAATTTTGGGACCTTACGAATTTCAAGGGTAACGGGTTTCGACCCGAACATGTCCGTTCCAAGATCCGATAAAGTACCAACATGTTATGTAAGCAAAAGTCAAGAAGATGTCAAATCGGTTCCGATAAATATATCATATACCGTCCCTTAACTAATTAATTACAAATGGGTGTGACTTTGACTCACAATGTCTTTGACTTTTAAGTCTCACTTTAAAGTTGTCTGATGTGATGTTCTTTACAATTTCTTCAGGAAGTATGTCTTCCCTTTACTATGGTCCACCTTTATGCCTAAATGTGTTTCCCTACTATTCGTGACCTTTTCCATTGATACATTCTGAAAAAAAGATAAATGAAGAGAAAATTCTATTAGTTGACAAATTTTTTTTATGATACCCCCAATGTTGTACGTGTTCATTTTATATACTTTTATTATCGTGTTTCAGGTCCTTCCCTTTTTTTTTCATACTATAAACGACATGTATATCATCACATTATAGTGAACCTTCATCTGACTATTCAATATATATTTAGGATTTTGTGGGTCATCTTATTATTTTGTTAGAATCTATCATTCGGTTGTTTACTCTTTTTTTACCTTGGTATTTTTTAAATTAGACTTTTTTCCGTCTTTTTCCTTTTTTCCTTGTTATTTGTTTACCTTGTATCCTATTTATCTTGTTTGTCTTTTGTCGTTCTACTATCTGAATATAGATTCGTATAGTTATTAGTGTAATTTACATTCACTAGATTTTTAGGAGTAATTTTCCGTCTCTATAGTCTAACCTATTTTCGTTTTGTGAAATATATGTTTTGGTGTTGTTACAATTCTTACTTTCCTACCTTTTATGGTACGACTACGACTGTAATTAGTTTTCTTTTGACCACACCGATCTAATTGTATCGCTTTCTTCATTCTAAAGTTTCACAATTCTAAAGTTTTATAATGCTCTATTACTTACAGTAAAGTACTATTATTTACCCGGTCAATTAGTCCTTATGTATTGTTAGGACTTACAAATACGGGATTTATTGTCAACCAAGTGTTATTTACTTCGTTTTTGACTATCTTGACGTTCCTCTTTTTCTTTTTAGATGCTAATATCAGTCTCTAAAGTCATGCGGAGAAAATTATTAACGAACTTTTTCAACTTCGGATTGTTCCTACATTATTCGAATTTATTGTCATAGGTCGTTATAATGGATTAACTGAAGGATCTTGTAAGGTGAATTTTATCGTCTTATGTGGAAGGGAAAGTTCATATGTACTTTGCAAATGGGTCTCACTCGTATAAGATCCGGTCCCCAGTCGTTTGATAACGGGATGACGGTTTAGATCGAACCAAAATATAACGGGACACTTGATTCTTACCAAAAGTATAAAACTTTCCAAAGAACCTTTTTGTCTTTTTTTAAAACTGTCTCAAAAACCGGACGTTTCCAATCTTATAAATGAAGGACTAGGAAATGTCTTTTTCGAAAGACTAGAGACAAAATCCAGTATTTTATACAGGGTCATATAAAATTTCTTAGGTTTAGTACGTTTCATATAATACCGGTGTTTCCTTAATTTATCCTTTAGTCATTGTCTTTCGATTGACCTTTTAGGGATTATAAAACTTTGTTTATATTAGGTAACTAATTTCCTGAGTTTTTACTTTAGTCTTTCACAAAACTTGACTTCCTCTTATTTTTATGTAATAACTTAAGACTTATTTACTTTACGGACATAATCTTATGTGGTTTTTTTTTTTTTTTTGGGAGTTTCGTTACTGGAGTTCAATTCTTCTCGTTTAATTTGTGTTTCTTCCTTTTTTTTTTTTTAGTACTTTATTAAATCTAACTTCACCTTTAGTGACTTTACCTTTTGTTTTTAGTTAACTCTTATAGACACACTACTTTCGAACCAAACAACTCCAGTCATTTTGACTATTTGGAAATCGGTCTGACCATCCCTTTTTTTTTTCTATTCTGTGTATAGTCCTTCTAACCATTAGTCCTTATTCTCCGCTGTAGTAATGTTTAAGATGTCCATGAATTATTCCCTTATAATACTTTTTGAAATCCGTTTGTTGTTGTCGTCAAATCTACTTTACCGGTTTCAGGAAGTTTCTAAAATGTTTAATGGTTCGAATGAGTTCTTCTTTATCTATATTATCTTCTTTATCTATTGGACTTAACAGTAAAAAGACAACTTAATAATCAAATTTTATAAGGATATCCTTGAAGGGACCACCAGGTCACCAATTCTTAGATGGAACGTTACGTCCCCTGTCTCCAGGATAGGGATCAACCCCTTCATTCTAGGGTGTACGGAGTCTCGTTGATTCGGGTGTGGTGTTGATGACTTGGACCACGTCGGTTTATTTATTTATTATATATATATATTTAAGGGCAGAAGGGACCTCTTCCTTTACCGTTGGGTGAGGTCATAAAAGCGGACCTCTTAGGGTACCTGTCTCCTCCTCGAACCACCCGATGTCAGGTGCCCAACGTTTCTCAGCCTTCACTGACTCGCTGAAGTGAAAGTGAAATATATATATATATATAAGGATGTTTCTTTTGAAGACCAGATATCCCGAAGTAACTGTTTAGGAAGGTTTTGTAAATCCTTTTCTTTTTATTAAGGTCAATGTGTATTTGAGAATGTCTTTTCACTTCTCCTCGCTTATGAAGGTTTGAACAAGAACCTCCGGTCGTAATGGGACTATGGGTTTATGATACTTCTGTATTGTTCTTTTGAGTCCGGTCAGAAGGAGTATTTGTATTTAACTTTTTAGGATTTGTTTTAAAATAATTTATTTTAGGTTGGTATATATTCTTCCTATCATAACCCAAATAGAGTTCTTGCATCCTAACCAAAATTGTAATTTTTTAGTTACTCATATTAAGTGGTAAAATTTGATTTTTTCTTTTTGACTAATAGAATTATCTACGTCTTTTTTTGCACACTGTTTTGGGTCATAAGTAAGGACTAAAATTTTTTGAGTCGTTTGAACCTTACGTTCCTAAAAAGAAGTCAGTCTACTTTCCATAGATGTGTTTTGGATTTTATTGCAACATAGAGGACTACTTTCTACCGTACGAAAGAGGGACTCTAGTCCTTGTTACTCCTTGTTCCTGAAGACGGGAATGGTGAAAATAAGTCATAACCTTCAAGACTGGTCATGTTAGTCCTTTCTTTTTTTTTTTTAAGTCTAACCTTTTCTCCTTGATGTTGACTATATTAGTAGTTAGATCCTAAGGATCCACCGAGTCACCATTTCTTAGACGGACGTTACGTCCTCTACACCCAAACTAGGGACTCAACCCTTCTAGACCTCTTCCCTTACCGTTGGGTGAGGTCATAAGAACGGACCCTTTAGGGTACCTGTCTACTCGGGTTGTCCGACGTCAGGTACCCCAGTGTTGCTCAGTCTGACTCGTTGATTTGTTGTTATTTAGTACGTAGAGAAGGAGAACCACCTTGACCACTTCTCGACGATCCCATTGAACTCAAATCGTTCTGTCACCCTATATTTTAGTTATAGATTATTAGTAAATATAAAGACGTAAGATCGTGGTTTCTTAACTTTCACCTTTACATTTTTTATATGTCGTAAATGTCATCGTATTTTTTATTCAAGAATACTCATTTAGACTTTTTTCCGTACTTTCAGGACTTTGGACCTTTCTCGTTTATCGTGATTCTTCTTCCTTTCTACTGAATTCATTGACCTCTCTAAATGGAGGTCAAATGGAGTACCCAAATATAATTATACAGACAAGAGGAGTTTAACTAGATTTCCAAATTATGTAAGTTTAGTTTTAAGATCATCCGAATTTTTTTTCAATTCGACTAAGATTTTAATTAAGTATATCTTTACGTTTTCTAGATCCTATCGGTTAAAAATAAATAAACAAATACATAACAAAAATCCATTGAAAACCTCCGTTTCATCTAAAAATCAATTCTTTTCATCGCAACCTGAGTTTGTCTAGACCTGAATTTAGGATCGAAACGGATGAATGATAGATGTCTATTAGGTTCCTTTGTTTCAGAAAATTAAAATAAGTAATTCAAATAATAAGAGTGAGTGATTCCCCAGACGATTTTCCCTCTCTTACAAATCATTTCCCGTAGAAACTGGACTTCCTTTCTCAAGGTTTCGGTCCAATGAAGAAAACTTTAACGATTGAGTAATATGTGTCGGCAAACTACAACAGATAACGCAAGGGAAAAATCGGGTATCCCAAAGTTTGACAAAAGATATATTATTACCGAAAGTGTATATGTAGTTGTCCGGGTTGTCCAATAGTTCTTTCGAACTCAGGAGACAGAAGATCACTATAGGACGAATCTAGACTGTAATCAAAGTAAAAAAAGGAAGTTCGATAAAAAAAGGTTTAAAGAACCGATAACAACCACTATTGTGTTTAAAACCTTGGAAGTTTGAACATTAGAATCCAATACAGAAAGAAATGAAGGGTATCCATTTGTCAACGATTTGAACAATCAAGAAGATCATGAAGAGATATAACGATGAATTATGCAAGGAAACGTAAAACTTTTAACGGGTAAATTAGGTTCGAGAACTAACAGTAAATAAAACATCGGAGAACATAACACCGAAGGGAACATCGAGTCAGCCATTTCCTAGACGGACGTCACGTCCTCTGGACCCAAGTTAGGGACCCAACCCTTCTAGGGGACCTCTTCCTTTACCGTTGGGTGAGGTCATAAGAACGGACCTTTTAGAGTACCTGTCTCCTCGGACCACCCGACGTCAGGTACCCCAATGTTTCTCAACCTGTGTTGACTCGTTGATTGTGAACGTAACGTCGGAGAACATCAGAGGGATCGGGGGGTAGGGTAGAATAGGAGAAGGGATGATCGAATGTGTTTTGTGTCTTATGAAAGACATTTGTCAGACATTTCTTCGTAACGACCTACTTAATTTTTTTGGAATAATTCATAGTCATCGTTTTTCCTTAAATGTACCTCAGAGGAAAGTCGCTAAGATGGGCTTTCCTCCTCTCGTCTTGGAAGTCCTTAACTCAGTGTTGAGTCTGTTTATGGTTCACCCTCTACAAAGACCGTTCTCTGACTATTACATACTATCATTGGTGACCTTTCTATTTTCCTCGGTATTTTAACTTGAAGGGTGATCGGTAAGAAAGGGAAAAACGAGAGACGTGTGAAGTCGACCCTTAGAAATACGTCCATCATCAATAAACTGAACATAATAAGACCAACATTATTTCAATATAGATTCTTCGATTCTCTCGACTGGTTGACTCTTCCCTTTCGTCAAACAAGACTGGTATTACTGTTTTCCTCAAGTTCCGTGTGGTTTGTAAAAAGAGGGTAAATCTTTGTAGGATCATAAATTCGTATATTTATGAACCCGAAGGGTCCACCGAGTCTACCATTCCACACACGGTCGTTACGCCCTCTAGGGACCCAGCCCTTCTAGGGAACCTCTTCTTTTACCGTTGGGTGAATTCATGAGAACGGACCTTTTAGGGTACCTGCCTCCTCGGACCATCCGATGTCAGGTACTCTAGTGTTTCTCAGCCTGTGCTGACCCGTTGAAGTGAAAGAAATTCGTGTATCCACCGAGTCTACCATTTCTTAGACGGACGTTACGGTCTCTGACTCAAACTAGGGACCCAACCCCTCTAGGGGACCTCTTCCCGTACCGTTGGGTAAGGTCATAAGAATAGACCTTTTAAAGTACCTGTCTCCTCGGACCGGTCGATATTAGGTACCTCAACGTTTCTCAGTCTACGCTGACTGATTGTGAAAAATGAAATCATAAATTCTGATCATAAATTAAAGAGAAATGAGAGAATAAACACAAGAGACAAGGGTAGTACAGACACTCTACTGGACGGACCAGGACGAGACGTCATCCAAACATATCACAACGTAGAGATCTCGGAACTTGTCACGGATCGTATATTGTATATCCTTCGTGAATCATTTATACCATAAACTACTTATTTACTTACCAATAAAAAAGAGAGACCCTTAGATTTGGGTAGTCGTGAAAGTTTTATAGATACATTCTAAAAGACTAAGGTGATTTGAAGACAGGTAATAGGTAGATCAAAATTCAATGAAGTAAAAGGTGTAGGAGTATCGTTAATAAACATCGAACATGAACTAATCACATAAGAATAATACAATGAAAAGTGTATAAGGACATAGATAAGATACATACATATAATAAAAGTTGATCTTCTATTACGGAGTTTACAGTTTATGATATACACGTCAAGTCATAACGGAACACACGACGTCTTTCCATTTGGGAGTTATCTATCCGTCCGATGGAGGAACACTTTGTATAAGAGACCCAGACACACTAAACGGAACTTTCCTTCAATTCTATGTATCTAAGACNTACATACATATAATAAAAGTTGATCTTCTATTACGGAGTTTACAGTTTATGATATACACGTCAAGTCATAACGGAACACACGACGTCTTTCCATCTGGGAGTTATCTATCCGTCCGATGGAGGAACACTTTGTATAAGAGACCCAGACACACTAAACGGAACTTTCCTTCAATTCTATGTATCTAAGACCAAAAAAAAAAGGGGAGTATATAACACACTGAAACTCAATTAAGTAAGGAAGTCACAAGTCAAATTCTTGTTCCAGTCCTTACCAAAGGATTTCTTTTTGTAAAATCTGAATGTCGTCGTAAATATACAACCATTGTAAAGAGGTCTTTATAAATTCCATTATGTGTTTGACCTGACCAGTTAAAATTAGAAAAAGAACCTTAAAGGTATCTTTTCAAGTCCATCGTCTCTGTGACTTCATCACAATGTATCTTTTATGATTGACATCTTTCTTGGTATCAAAGAAGTATCCCTTCAGTCTCTATTATAGGACTTAAAAACGTGATGAATTTATTGAGGAATCAATAGAGTGTTGTCTTAATTACATCCTTTTGTGTAAGTTCCTCAATGACTTCTAGCCTTATTCTACCACGTTTGACATTTTTACGAAAGACATTACCCAAAAGTTCATAAATTTCTCAGTAAGCGAGAGACCGGAGGAGGTAGACGTGACAGAAGACCGTTGTTATTTCAACACGTTGGATACGTACTTTCGTCAAAGATTGTTACGTTTTAGTTGTCGTCAAAGAACCAGTAAAGGTAAGGGAGGAGGTACTTTTACTTGTTGTAAATCCAATAAGATGCATAAAAAAAGGTACGGGGGGTTTTGACAATCCAACGGTTTCTTTTGACTAGTCCATTACTTAATGACAAACGGAAGTACATTAACCAAATTCATGTTCTATGTATTTTAGTCTGTAATTGCACCATTATACTCTCCTTCTTTTTGTAGTTTGGTATCCTAACTCAAAATCAAAATGACTGTAAATATATAGTATGAAGGACAAATACTAAAGTCTTCACGTCGGTCCGTCACGAAGACACTTTTTGATTCATTGACCCTTGTCAAAACTCCTAATTTTACCGTTGAATGACTTTTTTTTTTGGGTGATTTAAATGACAAATATCTTAATGATAGATAACACATTTTTAATGATAGATAACACATTTTTTTTCGACTTAGAGAAGTCTGTAGTAAATAAACATTAATTTTCCCTTGTACTACCGGAACACGGAAATTTTGTTTGTCGGGTCAAAATTCAGAATCAGGACTTAAACTCATCCACTACCCTATTACTTTGGTTCGATTGGAGGAAGATTAGATATAGATATAGAGTATGTATATATACAGAAATATGTATATCTACATATTTTTTCCATTAAGAACGTTTGTAAACGAAAAAAGGGAGTAAAACTCTAAAGTCAACTGAACAATACGTAATTAATTGTTAATCAAGACGGACTTCCTCCCTGGACCCTGGACGGAGAACTCTTTAGATATACGTCCAGTCCTTCGTTGTCAATCTTGACCTGTACCTTGTTGTCTGACCAAGGTTTATCCTTTTCCATGTAGTTCCGACATATAACAGTCGGATAAATAAATTGAACATACGTCTCATGTAGTACTCTTTGCGACCCGACCTACTTCGTGTTCGACCTTAGTTCTAACGACCCTCTTTATAGTTATTGGAGTCTATACGTCTACTGTGGTGGGAATACCGTCTTTCACTTCTTCTTGACTTCTCGGAGAACTACTTTCACTTTCTCCTCTCACTTTTTCAACCGAATTATGAGTTATAAGTCTTTTGATTCTAGTACCGTAGACCAGGGTAGTGAAGTACCGTTTGTCTACCCCTTTGTTTCCTTTGTCACTGTCTGAACTGACGTCGGTACTTTAATTTTCTACGAACGAGGAACCTTCAATACTAGTTGGGTCTGTCGTATAATTTTTCGTCTCTGTAATGAAACGACTGTTTCCAGGTAGAGCAGTTCCGATACCAGAAAGGTCATCAGTATATACCTACACTCTCAACCCGACACTTCTTTCGACTCGCGGCTTCTTAACTACGAAAACTTGATACCACAACCTCTTCTGAACTTCAGGGAACCTGACGTTCTTCTAGGTTGGTCAGGTAGGATTTCCTTTAGTCAGGACTTATAAGTAACCTTCCTGACTATAACTTCGACTTTGAAGTTATGAAACCGGTGGACTACCCTTCATGACTGAGTAACCTTTTCTGGGACTACGACCCTTTCTAACTTCCGTCCTCCTCTTTCCCTGCTGTCTCCTACTCTACCAACCTACCGTAGTGACTGAGTTACCTGTACTCAAACTCATTTAAGGTTCTCAACCACTACCTGTCCCTCCGGACCGCATGACGTCAGATACCCCAGTGTTTCTCAACCTGTACTGACTCACTGACTTGACTTCCTCTCTTTCCCATCTCTACTCAGATTAAGAATTCATTTTCCGGAAGATGATGATTGAATAAGATAAACTTTGTATTAATATACTCAATTAAATTAAAACCGTTACTGAAATCTTAGACACACACATACATATATACACCTCTCTCACTCGTGGGTTCACCCGTCACTGATAATTGATCCATAGTTTTAGGTACGAGAGTGAAGACCCGGTATGTATATTCAGACAGAGGTCGGAGGGAACGTCAATCGACACCTGTTTACTGAATTCAATGTCGGTTGTCTTACTCTTACCTTCAATTGTACATGATGAACCTCACACACACACACGTGCACGCGTGCGTGGGTGTGCACACGAATCAGTACCAGGTTGAGAAACGTCGTGGTACATGACATCGGAAGGTCCGAGGAAAACAGGTACCTTAAAAGGTCCGTTCTTATGATCTTACCCAACGGTGGAAGATGAGGTCCCATAGAAGGGTTGGGTCCCTAACTTGGGTACAGAGGACATAGAGGACGTGACCGTCCGTCTAAGAAATGGTGACCACAGTGGACCCTTCGGAGAGGGGATTTTTTGAGTGAAAGGATGTCCGACTTTTTCTTTTCTGGGAATCCCACTAGAACCTTGAAACTAAGACTTTCTGTCATACCTTTCTGGAACTTTTCATTAATGACATCACGAACAAATAAAATCGTTCTTTACAGGAACTCGGTACTATATAAAACCACAACTAGACAAAACCGTTAATCGGAAGGAATTAATTAAGTCATATGTTTTGAATATAAACGTCACAGGTACACACTACATGCTGAGGACACCCGTTGTAAATGTGGGTGCCACATACAGTCACGGTAAAGGACTTCGTGTCAATTCTCCGATGTCATACATATGTATGCCTATACACATTTGCAGGAAGGGTCTGTAACACGTTGTGACATCGAGACGGTTTGATTGAGGTCGAAGAGAGAACCCAAAATAAAACATCCGCGTAATTAAACACATTTCTGTGAAGGGAAAACACAAACACCATTATTTAATTCCACCTTACCTAGTAGGTCATTCTTAAAATTCCCCTATTACACATAAATCCTTGGTTTCGTCCAGAAAAAGAATCTCAACAAGTTGACATCGATTGATGTCTGAAAAGAATATTGGACAATGGGAGACCGTACGTAATCCGGTCTTCTCACACAATCCTCGGAAGAAGGGAAGACGAGCGGTTCGAATGACAATACTCAATATTTTTGAAAAGATCCGAAGTAAAAGGAATAGACATTCTACTCTCAACCTAATATACTGGGGTTTCTAGGGAAGTGATTTTAAGATGATAGATATTGATGTTATAGGTATCGATAAACATCTTTATTAACAATTACACTCATAAGAAAGTCTAAGGTTTAACTACGATATGTCCACGAATTTTCATTGAACTTCAATATTTTTTCTACAAATTGAACACCGTTAAGTGTTAGGTTCTCCATGTTGTCTCCAAGATGAGAAGAGGGTTTGTTTTTGATAATTTAACCTTTCTAAAAATTGAGTGAGTCCTATAAAAAATCTCATTAATATTTCGTGAAACAGTGGAGAGACTAAGGAAATGAAAAACCCACTTCATAGTTTCGTCACGTCTTAAACTGTACATAACTTTATTATATATGGTATAATGGTTTTTTGTGTGGGGATTTATCGTCTAACACGTCAACAAACGACTTAAATCGTCGATTTTTAAATTCAAAATGAAGCGGATTAACATATGAATACAAGATTACAAAGTTGTATTATTGTTGATTACGAAATTGTTCAAATCCTAGTACCGGTTTAGTGGGTTCAGTGTCAATTGAAGACGGTCTCAATTCATTCAGTATACACCGAATCAGGATTTAGTACAAAAGCAATATCGACTGTTTTTACTTAGAAATGGACATACAGACGACCATCCCTAAAATTAGAGTACCTAGAGTCGAAACCAATTTTGATTTTTATATGTAATAGGTCTGAACTACGTCCGTGTCTTAACCGAAATTAAGTGTAAAAAAACGAAACCTTCTCGACGTCTTTATCCCGGAAGTGAGTCCCCACTACGACAAAATCTTTCCTCTTTCCTGTCCGACATCTAGCAACAGATTTCACCTCAAAAATACAATTCTCTTTCGGTACATATCCGACCTCATCTACTCTTCCTTAGTGTTTTTGAAAAAAAAGACGTTTTCCTTGTTCTGTCTCACTCTCGGACGGTATGAGAAAACTCATGGTCAGTTCTTACCTAAAATTTATAGAAATCTATTAACGTCTTTAATCCTTTTGTTACAAATTTTGCTTCCGTATGTATTTAAAACCATATAGGTATACAGCCTTACGGTACGTCTACAATTTTTATACAAAAGTTTTTTAATTTATTGTACCCCTTTACTGGTAATATTTACTATAAGAAATAACGATAGTTTGTCCTTAGTTAGAATAAGAAAGGTTGGAGACATAAGAAGTACGTAAAGGAGAGGTGGGGGTCATATTTATCCTCGTATTACCTTCTCTCCAAAATTCCTGTCTACGTATCTGTTACTTAAAATTTCGGTTTTCCCTAAAATCGGTAGTAAATCAGTTTTAAGTAGTAAAACGTTTCCTCTGACTGTGGTCTGACTGTGGTCTTTTAATTTGTAGAATGGTTTCTAGAGTCATAGTCGTAACGATGAACGATTTTGGACCCAAAGGAACGAGGGGTTTAAACCGTGTAAAATTTCCACCGAGTCACCATTTCTTAGGTGGATGGTTAGGTCCTCTACACCCAAACTAGGGACGCAACCCTTCTAACGGGACTTCTTCCTTTACCGTCGGGTGAGGTCATAAGAACGGATCTTTTAAGGAACCTGTCTCCTTGGAACGTCCGATGTCAGGTACCCCAGTGTTTCTCAGTCTGTGTTGACTCACTGACTCGTGCATGTGTGTGGAAGATGACATTATACGATGTCGACTCCATCCCAGTCCGATCCATGAAAACCGTTCCCTCACACGTCCCATGTTCCCTCACTCAGTATTTTATAGATTTTATAAAATTTATTCTACTCAGTATTTATTCTCAGTTTTTTATAGACATCTCTAGGTAAAGAATTATTAAGATTTAGAAGTTAAAAAATTGAATCATGGCGAGATTTTTAAAACCTCCCATCTTGAGTCTAGTGAAGAAACAGAGTGTCCTTATTATGACTCATTGTCTTCGATGATCTAATGTTGAATACTGTAAATAAATAAACAAGTAAACGAAAACGGACAGAGAAGGTGATCCTATATAAAAGGTCCTTCCGTCCGGACATAGAAAAACGAGGGAGGATCGTTGACAAACTGTATATTTTATACAAGTCATTCATAACTTGTAGAAATTAATCAGCTCACTTAATTATTTACCATCATGATTTTTCGTCATGAGGAATAAATGAAACTAAAGAAGACCTCCAAAAAGGTTTAAAACACTAAGGAAGTAGTGACATTTAATTAAAATCTTAACCCACTTTCTTCCGTTACCGTGGGGTGAGGTCATGAGAACGGACCTTTTAGGGTACCCGTCTCCTCGGACCATCCGACGTCAAGTACCCCAGTGATTCTCAGCCTGTACTGACTCGCTGAAGGGAAAGTGAAAAGTGAAAGTACGTAACCTCTTCCTTTACCGTTGGGTGAGGTCACAAGAACGGACCTCTTAGGGTCCCTACCGTCTCGGACCACCCCACGGCAGAAACCCCAGCGTGTCTCAACCTGTGCTCACTTCACTGAATCATCGTCGTCGTCGTCGTCGGGGTAAGTATCGAGGCGTAAAGTCAGATTATGGAAACTTGACAAAATATTGTAATTAAAACCATGAGAATTTGAGAACACGGTTTAAACGGTCTAAACTCTTACTGGTACTAGACATTAAAATAAATCCAAAAATAGGTACTACATACACATGTGAATGTGGTACTTAATCACCACATGTACACTCTAATCACCACATGTACGTCCTCTGGACCCAAGTTAGGGACCCAGTCCTTCTAAGGGACCTCTTCCTTTACCGTTGGGTGAGGTCATGAGAACGGACCTTTTAGGGTACCTGTCTCCTCGGACCATCCGATGTCAGGTATCCTAGCGTTTCTCAGCCTGTACTGGCTCGTTGAACAGTTATAGTTACAGTTTACACTCTGATTTGACTACTCAGACCTCCGTTGTGACAACCCTCTCGTATAAACCTTTACCCTTTTTTCTTTACCATTATGGAACTTTTTATCTTCGTAATCCGACTTTTTTCATTTGTAAATTTGAGGATAGAGTTTAATTCATATTTAAAATTTGGACTACTTTTCTTCATTTATTATAAACCTTCTCACCTAAAAAGGAATTTCCATTCTATAATTTTTGTTTCGTTTTGTTTTTGTGACTCGGATTTAAATTTATAATTAGAGTTAAAATTTTCCATTCGGAGTATGTAAAAAGGGAGTCCGAATAAAAGTTAATATACATACATCTCTTAATTCTCTAAAATTGTCGTTTTAAAAATGTCTACTTCTTCGGATTTTTACAACCGGTACATCAGACAAAGATTCTTAACTAAGATTAAATCCTATATTAGACTTTACGATTTTATATAAATACGTATTTTTCAAGTGTCGTCGTAATAAATATTCTTTCCTTTTATCACATTCACTGGTGGATTCCTTTGGGATGAGGTGTGTTCCTAGAAATACATCGGTAACTTTTACAAAAATTTCTCAAGATTTACTGAACTCCTTCGTAAAGACTATTTAACAATACTTTTTTCAGTCACTGACTCCTTTTGTCAAATTTGAAGTATATGAATTTTTTGAAGTACCTTTATACAGTTGACATTCAGTCAATGAAAATTTATTTCCTTAATAACCAATAAAATAGATATAAAAGGATTTCATTTTTTTTATAAAAAAGAAATTTGTATTAAAGTTTAAAAAGAAATGAACATGATGAAAATATTAGTCTTTTTCTTTGGACAATGAACCGTATCTATGCACAAATACAGGGTCACTATACAAAAGTCATAGTAGTGTACTCATATTTATAACAACGGCCTTCTTTTCAAACTATAATGAATTTAGGTTTATTACCTCAAAGGTTTTGTTTGTCACTATGTATAGGATATTGAACATTTTAAAATCACCAAATCATATTAAATGATCAATAAAGTTGTATCGTCCGAGAGTCATACAAACGACTACTATACCTATCTCTTCCCTATGGAGTTAATTGAATGGTTCAAGGAACTTAGACAGTCAATCGTTGAGAGGGTGGTTCTCTAATTACTATATCAGAACACAGTTTTTCGACAGGTATTTTAGAGGGAATCAAACACACCACGCGAAAACGTTTCACAATAAAACATGAAGTTTTTATTGTCGGAGAATTCACGATTAAAAAATGTCTGTGTTTCCCTCTTTTTAACCAAGAATGGAACAAATATAACCGCTCGATACTCAAAGTTCATTCTAAGACACTAGACTGTGGTAGTCATTTTTTCCAAAGAACACCTTTATTGACCGCTGTTATGGATGGAACATCCCAAACAATACCAAATCTTTAGTACATACATTTACGGGTCATATCATGTGCCGTGTGTCCGTAAGTCATTGGTCACCGATAATATTATTATGTTATACATTATAATGATACTAAAGAATACAGTGTAATGATATATATCCCACTCAACTTTTTTGTTTCACGTCAGATGAATTTTTGTAAGATCTGAAAGTCTGTTTCTACCCCCTCACTTCCGTCTAGTGTTTTAGAAGGAGGGGTTTATGAACTGTTTTGTCAAACACGTTTTCTTTCTTATTTTTGAGGAACTTTTCGTAATGGTCTTCATCGTTCTTTTTCTTTTACAGACGATGGATTCGGTTACTTCCGGTTTCATTATGATAGTAAAGTTTTATTTCTTTAAACCTTGTCGTTCTTTACTTTCGTCGTACCAACCTTTAGTCTTAGTGGTCTTTGTCTGACCGTCGACGTCGTGTAGGGGCTCAGTCAAGTAGTTCTACTGCCGCGGAGGAGAGGAGAGAGGATGTAGAGGGTGCAAAGGGACGAGGAGTGAAGTTTGAGACTAAAATAACTATTTATGTTCGAGAGTGTTCTCTTTGAGTAGAAAGGGTGTGATATAGCTAGTTGGACGGAAGTAGACATGAGTATATTTGAGAGAGAAAACTTTTCCCAATCCATCGGGACGAGAATTGATTCCGTTCGGGGAGGTGATCACAGGACTTCGGGTGGGTAAGAAGGTGTCAGTTCGAAACACAGGACACTAATAGGGGAGGTAAAGGACGTAGGAGTCAGAGAGATGGCCTAATAAGGTTAGTCATGAAGGGACCACCGAGGCGCCGTTTCTTAGGTGGACGTCACGTCCTCTGTGTCCAAGCTAGGAACAGTCCTTCTACGGGACCTCTTCCTTTACCGTTGCGTGAGGTCATAAGGACGGACCCTTCAGAGTGCCTGTCTCCTCGGACCGCCCAGGTTCTCAGTGTTCTCAGCCTGTGTTAAATCACTGATTTGGTGGTGGTGAAGGTTTGTATGACATGATGAAGGGGAAGATTTTTATGATAGTGGGATCTAGAGTATAGGGAGAGACGAAAGTACCCTCATTCTCGGGTAAAAAAAGACGACACGAAATATCATCTGAAAATTTTCCAACAAACATGAACGTCAAAGGTGAAGGAGTAACATATAGTAGAGAAGTTAGGTAAGGTTAATCTAATAACACAGGTATCCAGGTGGATTTGACGAGAACAACTCTGACTAATGGAAGAACGGTCTAGTAAAAGAAGAAGGGTTTACAAACTATGAAGTTCCGTACGTATAAGGAGTGGGGAGAAAAAAAGAAGAGATAGTTATAAGTAGGGGACGGTGAGTGAGGGACTCAGTAGAATAAGTCAAAAGGACCAAAATTTTACAGACAGAGACAAAAAGTCAAGTCAAGTCAAGTCAGCGAGTCAGCACAGGCTGAGAAGTGCTGGTGTACTTAGCGTCGTACGGTCCGGAGGGACTGGTAGTGGTTGAGGGTGTCAAGTGAGTCTGAGTGCAGGCAGCTCAGTCACTACGGTAGGTCGGTAGAGTAGGAGACAGCAGGGAAAGAGGAGGACGGGGGTTAGGGAGGGCCGTAGTCTCAAAAAAGGTTACTCAGTTGAGAAGCGTACTCCACCGGTCTCATGACCTCAAAGTCGAAGTCGTAGTAAGGAAGGTTTCTTTAGGGTCCTGACTAGAGGAAGTCTTACCTGACCAACCTAGAGGAACGTCAGGTTCTCTGAGAGTTCTCAGCAGAAGTTGTGGTGTCAAGTTTTCGTAGTTAAGAAACCACAAGTCGAAAGAAGTGTCAGGTTGAAGAGTGTAGGTACGTACTGGTGACCTTTTTGGTATCGGAACTGATCTGCCTGGGAACAACCGTTTCATTACAGAGACGAAAATTTATACAGTAGATCCAACCAGTATTGAAAAGAAGGTTCCTCATTCGTAGAAAATTAAAGTACCGACGTCAGTGGTAGACGTCACTAAAACCTCGGGGTTTTTTTATTTTCGACTGTGACAAAGGGGTAGATAAAGGGTACTTCACTACCCTGGTCTACGGTACTAGAAGTAAAAGACTTACAACTCGACATTCGGTTGAAAAAGTGAAAGGAGAAAGTGAAAGTAGTTCTCCGAAAAATCAAGGAGAAGTGAAAGACGGTATGCCCACCACAGTAGACGCATAGACTCCAATAACTATAAAGAGGGTCGTTAGAACTAAGGTCGAACACAAAGAAGGTCGGGTCGTAAAGAGTACTACATGAGACGTATTTTCAAATTTATTCGTCCCACTGTTATATGTCGGAACTGTAACAGGAAAAGGATAAACCTTGGTCAGACAACAAGGTACAGGTCAAGATTGACAACGAAGGACTGGACGTATATGCAAAGAGTTCTCCGTCCAGTCTACCAGATCATCAGGGTAGACAAAGTCTTAAAAGGTCAAATAACACTAGGTGTTTCAGTTTCCGAAACCGTATCAGTTATTTCGTCTTTATCTACAAAAAGACCTTGAGAGAACGAAAAAGGTACTAGGTCGTCTACAACCGTTAAACTAGAGACCAAGGAGAAGGAAAAGATTTTGGTCGAACTTGTAGACCCTCAAGTGCCAAGTATAGACACAAAAATCCTGAAGAATTTAAACATAAGATAGGAATTATGGAAACAACTCGAGGTTTGAGTATAGGTTGAGGGAAGGGTCCTTAAGGTGAGTATATAGATTATTCCTGGAGTTTTAATTAAGTAAGTTCTGTTTGTACAATCTCCATCTCTTACCCGAACACCTGTGCTCCACCCCTTCCTCTCCCACCCTACTTAACTCTCTCGTCGGAACTGTATATATGTGACGACGACGACGATTCAGCGAAGTCAGCACAGGCTGAGACACGCTGGGGTATCTGCCGTCGGGTGGTCCGAGGCGGTAGGGACCTTAAGAGGTCCATTCTTGTGACCTCACCCAACGGTAAAGGAAGAGGTCACGTACTTTCACTTTTCACTTTCACTTCAGCGAGTCAGCACGGACTGAGAATCACTGGGGTACCTGACGTCGGATGGTCCGAAGAGACAGGTACCCTAAAAGGTCCGTTCTCATAACCTCACCCAACGGTAACGGAAGATGATGGTACACATTTTATCCATCGAACACCCTTTATAGTCGAACCACGAAACACTACTGTCCCCACGCACACCCACCTCCCATACCTCCACCCCCACCCTCCCTCCGAGTTCTTCCTCCCCTACATACATATGAATGTCGACTAAGTACAACAATATGTCGTCTTTGGTTGTATTGTAACATTTCGTTAATAGGAGGTTAGTTTTTGACTTCTTTAATTTGCTTTTCCTTACGTTTCTAATTGCTTACTCTCTAGACTCATCAGATCAGACCGATTTCCTTTGTCTGAACCCATTTAGTATTTAAAACGTAAACAAACATAAATTTATCATTTAACCGTTATTGTATGAGTTTGTATGACTAAAAGAAAAAGGAGAGTTAAATGAAGACGGACTCAAAGGGGGTACAGTTATTTACCGTAATAAAAGTAGGTCAACGAGTTCTGTCTTTGGATCTCCAGTAGGGCTTAAGGAGAAACAAGGTCAATAATCTGACAATTGAAAATCGTTATTGGGGAAGGGATGAGACGAAACACGACGACACCGACCCTGAAACGTTCGATGTAAAAATGAAAAAAAGTCGACTTAAGAACGATATCAGACATTCTCCGTAATCTATTTTCTGATTTTCATTCTTCTGTCTTTTTCTTGAACGAGAAGAAGGAACAACTGAAAGGTATGGACGGTCGTAACGGGTGACCTCTGGAAGTAGGACTGTCGTCGTCAATCGGGGTTTAAAGTTGCTAGAAGGTGAGAGGACCTTCGTTGGAGTCGCATGGGAGAGTCTCGATGGTCGTTCACCCGTTGTGGAGGATGGCGTCCGGTCCGAAGGTCGAGACACTCAGGGACGAGGACCAAGGACACGTGATACGAGCTCGATTCAGCGCAATCAACACCGACTGAGACACGTTGGGGTGCCTGACAAGAGGGAGGTCCGCGGAGACAGGTACCCCTAAGAGGTCCGTTCTTATGACCTAACAAAGGTACAGGAGGAGGTCCCCGAGAAGGACTGGATCCCTTGCTTAGGTGTAGAGATTGCAGAGAACACAACTGTCCACCCAAGAAATGGGATCGTGGTTGACCCTTCGACCCAAGATCATTGAAGTCCAGAAGGAGCCAATTAGGCCCTGATCTACTGAAGGACTTCAATAATGAGAGAATAGAATCACGAGGGGAAAAGGAAAAAACCAATCTGTTGTGAACTAGTTAAAAAATACGAGTTAAAGGACAACAACTTTATGAATCGTTTTCGGTCTCACGGAGGAGATTTCGTCACCAGGGGTTTGAAAAACCGTAGTCCCTGGTTAAAACACCTTCTGTCAAGAAGGTGTCTGGTCCCCACTCCCCGTCAAACCCCTACTAAGTTCAAGTAATGTAAATGACGCGTGAAATAATAATGATGTAGTTGAGGTGGAGTCTAGTGATCCGTAATCTAGGGTCTCCAACCCCTAGGGACGAGACTTCGTGTATACCAGGGGGAGAGGAACAGTGTCTTGTTTTAAGTCGGAGGAGAGAGTCCGGAGGTCGGAGAAAACACTGGACCGGACTAAGAGACTAGAGTGGAGAGTGGTCAAAGACTAAAGAGTAGACCGGGAATAAGACAGGACTTGTGTGACGCAAAGGTGGCACCCCGGAGACGTGAACGAGAAGAGACGGAGACGTAACGGGTCCAGAAACGGATCGAGTGACGGAACGAAGTAAGTACAAATAAGAGTTTACAGTAGAGTCCCTCTGGACGAGAGTGATGTAATAGACTTTACGTACTAAGGACGGGTGTTGGGAGGGAAAGGAATGAACCCAAAGAATAATACTAGCAATGGACTAAAACAATATAAACAAAGAGAGAAGGGATAAGAGTTCATTCTCGAGGTAACGAAGTATGATTCCTTCCCTACACTAGAGTAAATGGTGACCACGACCGTGAGTTATGTAAGGTCAACTGTTTACTTAAATTATCACTTAACGTCACTTTTACGTCTTCTTTTCACCTGGTTTCATTAACGTTTCTTCTGTCATACGTTGACTCTGTTTCTGATGTGTTATCTCGATCTAAGGTGAGGAACTCATGTATTACGTTGTTTACTTAGTCTTTTTGGTGAATCTCTAATTGTCTTCTCTTGAAGGTGTTTTAATACTTTCTTGACTTATACGTCTTATTGTATCAGTTTCTTTTTCCCTGTATTTATAAGCGATAGTTCCACATATGACCAATTCGATAATTGTTACTTCTTACTTCCTTCTTGAAATCTGGAGATCCGATCTTTTGATTCATTGTATATTCTCCTTTAGTACGACCGGAATCTGAAGGAGATTCGTTGTAAGTTTCGTTTTTACAAACGTCAAAATTCCGTTTCGGTCGTTCTGGGGTTTGATACCATAGATTTATTCACAGTAAGTCTTTGACTGACTCTTTCCGTTTATACCGTAGGTACTTAGGGACCATCCTTTTGTCTTGTTTTGATGAAGCACTTCTCGTCTACTCACTACCTAGTTTTAATCATCCTCAATTCTTGACTCCACACAACACTGGTGACCTAAAATTTTATCTCCAGTACTGGTTTACTGGTTTCCTTCAATTTCAATGTTTTGTCTTTGTAATTTTGGAAGTGAATTTTATTACTGGTTTTATTATGTAAAAAAGTGTCGTCAGTTGGACACAGAGATTTAACCTTTGTATGTCTATTTTTTTTAGAGGTTTGAGAATTAAAAAATTTGACCTATAAAATCCTTTATTCTAGAGTACAACGTGTCTTTGTATAAAAGACCTTCAAGTCGTTAAGGAAGTCGAAGAGTATCACGATGGTATAAGTTTATTAAAATTTAAATTATAAATTTTTTAAATTTTTATCACATATGTAAGAGTAGAATTTATTCTAATAAATAAACATATTCACGTATCTTCATACGGACGATACTACCAGTAAATTATGACTACCATTTCAGACCCTAGACTTCTCTAAATTTTTAGAAGACACTGAAAGATATAAACTTAATAAATATTTACTTGTACATAACAAAAATACTTTGGTCATCTTTGTGATAGGAATTTTATGATAATATATGTTGTGACGTTTATGTGAATTATGATGACTTGACATGCAAAAATTTAACAATTCTACCATTTAAAATGTAATACACAAAAAAATTGACAGAAAAAAAAAATGGTGTTAACTTTTATTTTTTATAACAATATTTTCAAAATATATTTTAACCAAGTCGGTAATACCGAAAGGTCTACCTAAAACTGATAGATTTCCAGAGGGGTTTAGTTGAAAAGGTGGTTTGTAATGAGGAGTTCAATATGGGAAGTTTATGATGAGACATAAACGAATATAGAATAGACTAAATCAAAATCTTTGTCCCTAGTAAGTGACCGTCTACAACAATATTTATACGTTTTATTTTTCTACGTACATTTTTCATTGACAACATATTGAGATAATTTATAGAATCACAATATTCTTACGTTTATACACAATAAACTAAACATATAAACCCTTCTTTAGAAAATTACTAAAAAAAGACTACCAATTTTATGTACGAGTAAAATCTTTTACGTTTTTTTTCCATTTTTAATGGCATTAATGTATTATATGAAACCATATAAAAGGGGAGTCGGGTACTCCTCTTTATCAAAATTTTGGATTTTCTAAATAGACATGTAATTTAATTTGTACTCGTAAAGAGACACCATAAGTCATAAAAATCACCAATGTTTTTAAGGTAATCTAACTACATGGAACCAAATAAAATATTGAGGAAATGATAACTTATAAGTCTACCAGAGGATAGATATCTATGACAATATTCGTATATATTTAGAAACTAAAGTATAGACTAAAAAAAAAAAAAGTCCTAACCAAGGACATTCACTTTGATGACATAGTTTCTAAACCTGTAAAAACTGAGGTCTTTCCATTATATCATTATCTACCCACACATTTAATGTAAGAATCATTGTCAATAATCGTGAATAAAAGTCAGAGACGGTTAGACTACCTTTCTGAGAAAGACATTAAATCTATTTCAACGTAAAACGAGTATGTGAGTATAATTATTGAATTGGTAAAATCCCTGAATGTCAAGAAATATCTCGGAACGGTTCTATAACTTCTTTTATATAAAACAAAAACCGAAACCGTCGTAAATTCTATTTAATATAAAACTTGTGTGTCTTTCCACTCCTTTTTCCTTGTATTTTTTCCTAGGTTTAATAAAATGAATTATTTTTCATTCTAACATAAAAAAAAATCTTTGTCCTTTCAAAATACTAGCAGATTCTTCGAATTATCTATATATTTAACTAAAAGGTAATATCTTTACCTCTTATGACGACGAAAAATGTAAAGATAATTTATATATACGTTAATTAATAAAGAACCCGTGTTTCCTTAAAGTTGTGTCATGTTCTTGTATAAGAACATGATACATGTCCGGTATAAGACTGTTGTTTTGTTACAAGACACTACTGGATCTACCGACCCTAACCTCCATCCCCATCCCACCTCCCTCCAGGTTCTCCCTTCTCTGTGTACATCAGAAGTTAAGAATTACATCATCATCTCGTTATAATGATAGTTGGTCGTTGTAGTACAAAATAAATACCTTTAGTAACTTAAATAACGAATTCCACGGTAAAAATGATGTCTTGAAAAGTCTTACGAAGCTTTATGAATCAGATATTCCAATTCTTTTTGTAAGTGACCTATTGATGAAACTTTATTAAAGGTGTTGGGACAGAAGTAAGTTCTCCGGATCTTTGTCTGACCGAGTGAAGGTTGAAGGAATGAACAATAGAAACGATACTTCAGTAAGATATCTATCCAATTATTCGTAAGACCGTATGTCGTTTTAACGTAGACATTTTGATATACCGTGTCAAACCGACCCCAACAAGGAGGAAGGCTTGACATAATGCATTAAAATTCCACAAATGAATTCGAGGAAACCCGACGGAGGTACCATCGATACTTCAGTGACTCTTAATCCTTGTCAAACGCCGGACTATTGTTTCAGATAATCAAATTACACTTGTGACAGTTAAAAAAAATAGTAACGATATATTCCTTCAAATTTTTGTTTCTATAACTAAGTAAAATAAAAAATTTTCTCGAACGATGAAGCTTTTAATACTTTATATTATGTTTCGTTAGTATTTACATGTAAACGAGTAATGGATTTACACGAATAAAATTTTGAACATTACTTAAGTGTTACACTAAAACTGGGTTATCTTGATATTTATTAATACGTTTTAATGGTTTTACATATCTCGTGTCGGAAATCGTCTCATACTTAATAATTTTGTCGGATTCGGAAGAGATTCAGTATTTCCTTCAAAAGATACTCTTGTAGTTTCCATATATTTGACATTATTATAGTCGAAACCCTCTTAAATTTTTCTATGGTCCAATATTCTTTTCTGATAAAATAGAACTAACTTATGTCTTTCCATAAAAGTCAAGGAATCTCTTGAGAATTCGAGGAAATGGTTGGTTTATTGTCATACAGTACGTCAAGTCCGTCATCCGTAACATTTTCACTTTCTCGATAAGTTTAAAACATACCATTATTAGTTCAAAATATAGTTAAGTTCCTTTGTACGTCTAAGAATATGGATTTTAGAGTTGGTAGTGAAATCTTAATATGACTCAAAATACTTAGTTGTTCGGGTTCATTTTTTCTAGGACTATAGATTTTTACATATTGGGAAAAATTCTTGACAGTAAGACAGAATTAATATATTGTACTTAAATAATATTTTAATGAATTACCTTATTAGAGGTACCGTAAAACGAAAATTTGAACCTCTTCAGTGACTACCAGAACGTTACTCGATCATTATAGGTTTCAGTCCCTGTCAAATTCCTCCGTCACCTTTTGAAAATCCTGGACTAGTACAGAAACTTTTCACGTCGGTGACCCTCACAGGATGGATCGAAACCTCTCTGTCCTCAGACATATACCTCCGGACTGGACCTCCCCTCCCTTACCAGTACCTCCTCTTTTTCCCCTCTTCTAATACTCTAACGGGTGAGTCTGACCGAGAGTTAATCGAGACGACATTACTACTTTATGAACCTAAAAATATAAGTGAAGATTATAGTTTTTTCCTATAAACAATACAAATTTGTCAAAAATATATGTTGCATAACAAATTTAGACAAATAGACTTCAATTTTACACACCACTAAAATTTGTGTACCGTTTAAGAAACTATGAGAAGGGTCATTTTCCGTCTCAGACTAAGAGGAAGATCTTAGACATACCGAATTCACTATGCGGAGTCTCCTTGTCTTACACTACCTATCCTAAAGATCCTAATCCAAGATGTCGAAGTGAACCGAGAGTCAGAACCCTGGGAACCTTGGGTCTCGGTACGACACTCCTTCGGGTCTGGTGTTCCTCACCGGTACACGTCCACAAGTCCGACTTTTGGGATCGATTCTAGGATCGGTAGACACTCGTCCCTAACGATCTACCCCTTCACTTGGCGGAAGTCTACTACGTTCGGAAATCGGATACTCGACGGGGTCGACTGAGGGACACCCGATCTTTGTTCGTAGAACGTCTCGGGATGGGTATTGACGTATAAGGACTCGTTCACAACCAAAATTTGGTAATGCAGGACTCCCACCAAACAAAACATAGACTCAAAGACGAATGTAATTTAGAGATCGAGTCCAATCGACACTGTTGACCCTTTGGAAAAGGGGAGTGAAAAACAACAAAGGGATCGGTCTGACTCTAGAATTCGTGAAGAGCCATGATTGACACATACTAATTCACACCAAAACTTCCCGGTACTCTTTGTTTATGGTGGGAATACCCTTAAGTAAGATCGAGTACAGGGAAAGGAACTTCCAGACCACCAACTCGTCCCGTTTTTGTTTCGAACTAAGGTAGACAGAGAGGAAAAGAAGAAGAGGTCGATAGGTCAAAAATTTTTCTCTCCTTTCGTTCTAAAATAGGAGAGGACGGGAACAGAGGGAAGACTTAAGTTTAGAAACCCTTCCACGAAAGAAAAAGTGACCTTCCCATGTGTCGGAAAAGTCACCTAAAAGTCGGTGTCGAAAAGTAAGGAAAAGTTCCTTCGTTTTGTCTCAAGGAGGAGGACTTGGTCTCCGGGTAAAGAGGAGGGTCAGGTGTCGGGTCTGATCTTACCCCTAGGGAACTAGACCGGGCAGTCAGTGAAAGGGTAAGATGGTCGAGAAAGTTTAATCGAAAGAACTTGGGGAGAGGATAGGGGTGACGGTGATCCATATGTCGTCACCAGGATCAACTAAGAATCTAGTGTCCGATAAAATAAAAGGTAGAAGGACAGAGGTCCTGGGGTGGACCACATTAGAAAAGTTCCTGGACATAAGAAAAGTATGGACTGGTACGTAAAGGTAATTTTTTTACTTTAGGAAAATACCAAAAGGGAAAAGACATCCAAATTTAGGACTCCGGGTTATTAGTAAATGTGTGTCTCGTTTGTGAACTCTAACATACGACTTAACATCATCTCCAATGAGACCTCTCTCTGGTCTAACGAAAGGGATCCAAGAGTTTTCCCATAAGCACGGGGGTTTTCGATTTGTGAACATCCAGAGTTCGATGTAAGGTTTGAGGGGTCGCACCTGATGTTTCAGGACACACTGGACCGGAAAGTAGGTCGGAGGGAAGAGGGGGAAAAGTGTCGGGTGGGTAAGAATGAACCGACATCAACAAGTGATGTCCGAAACATGGACGATGAAACGAACAAGTCGAACCCCTTTGAGAAAGGAATCGACCAGATTGAAGACGGGTAGGTCCTTTGGCAGAAGAAAGAAAATTCTTCGTGGAGTCCAGTCGATGGATGTCCTTCGATAAGTCCGATTCGTTCGACCCACACTTAAGGACGGAGGGACTTCGGTCCGATCGTTGACGAGAAAGAGAATCGCAGACGGAGAACCTAAAGGTTTGATCCCACCTCCACCCTTCTTTTATTTTGTCACTTCATTTTGGACATTTTGTTCGTCACTGATTATTTAACAAACACGACACGTCGTGAATGTGACTTGTTGGTAGGGTCCGACATCATATGTGAAAACATCACGAAAGAATCCTCCCTCTCTAACCCATCGTTTGCACATTAAATATAAACGGGGTCTCAAAACTGCTATTTATGTTGTCTGTGGAACGACAATTCTCTTAAAGGATGTCCTTAAAAGTCGTGGTAGGGTAAAAGGAAATAGAATACGGGTCGGTGGTTTACCACAATACATAAATTGTTTATGACTTTAATTATTTATATCAAGACTATAAGACGATAGATGATCCTAACGACCCAGTAAATAGACTTAACAAAGAGGAACCAAGTGCGTTGTAGTGGCGGGGGTTTTCCAGATTGTGTAGCACTTCACAGGAATTTTAAGAGGTGGATGGGTCCTTCTGCGAGGATGAAAAACTCTATGTGACACATGAACACTCCAGACGAAAGAGAGTGTCGTGTCCGAAAAAATTCAGTTGGGAAATGAGCAAGTCTTTTTCAATTCCGAATTAACAACAGAACTTTGTCTCGAGAAAAGGGAGGAGCCCGCCTGCCTAGACTCTCTTCACATAAAGGGACGATGATTGCTTAGTTGAATATTTATCGCGAATGGCGCGACTCAGTGGTTTTGGGCCTCAAAGGGGTTTATCGAAATATTGCTGACGACCTTAGCTCACGAGGCCTTGCCACTGTTTGAGGACAGTGTGTGGGCGCTCCGACCTGCGATCCGAACGCGGCGGCTCGCCCCAGGGGTTTGAGGGCCGAAAGCCTCTTGCGCCCGTGCCGTCGGATACAGGGTCGGACCTCAACTCTGAGCCTGGAGTCCTCGCGCGACCCGCGAGAGCCCTGCGCCGGTTCTGAACCGGAACTGGCAGGCCCCGGCAGGGGCGGGGGAGGCCTCGACCCTCGGCGTCCCCCGGCCGTGGTCGGAGGCGCGCCTCGGCGGGCGAGTGTGTTACCCCGCGCAGCCCCCTCCCGCCGGAGTCGGTGGCGAGACCCGGGCCCGAAGCTCGTCGACCCCTGCTTCGGTCCTCGACCCCGTCGTTGCTTTTGGGGGAGGTGGGCAGAGGACGGGCGGGTGAGGGTGTGAAGCTTTACCGACGTCGGCGGCGAATCCCCCGACCAACCCCCCCTCTTGCCTTCACGGTGGGGGACGTCAGTCCCCTACCACTGCAGTAGGGATGACAGTCGGACATCGCCCCCGCAGACGGGCAGTGCACTGGGGGGCGAGGTTCGGCTTGGGGCGCGCGCGCTCGCGCGCGAGGGAGGGGGTGTTCGAAGAGGGGTCGAGAGCGGGAGGGGCGAGATCGCGCCGACAGTTGTCGCGGTCGAGGCGGGGGAGGGGGCGCGGGTCACATTGGCGGTGCCGCCGCGCCGCTCGCGAGCGCGAACCCTGGCCCGCGGGGCCTCCTTTCGCAACGGAAGACAGGAGTGGAGCGGGGGGAGGGGAGTCAGCGGCCGCGCCGCCCAGCGCATCCGTGGCCTCGGTCCTCACACGCCACCGCACGCCGCTGTCGCGAAGAGGCGAGTCGGGAGGGTGTCGTCGACGCGCCCTGCTCCACCCCTGCGATCCAGGCTCGAGGCTCCCCCGCTCGACCCGAGTCGTCGGGGGACCAGGACCGCGCAGAAGGGACCCCCAAGCCATAGGGTTCGTCCTCGACGTCGTCCCTCGGGCGGCAGCTGGCGAGCGAGCGGGCGGGCGCGGGGGCGCCGCGAGGGCGGAGGTGAGAGGAGCGGCGGACCCGCCGCGTTCGATCAGGACCGAAGCAGAGACCGGCGCCGCGCCGGTGGCCGACATGCTGCTCCCCCCGGTCCGCGACTGGCAGAGGCCTCGGGGAGCCGGTGGGGCGGCACGTGACGATCCGAAGGTCTAACCCACCGACAGTGACGACGCGGAGCGAGATTAAAAAAGGGGGAAATAAGGGAAGATTTTCATCTCCGAACCCCCTCCCTTCTCTTTTGGGTCACATCTTTCCCCGCCACGCCTGACTGGACAGTTGCCACCTCCTCCTTCTGGGGGGCTAGGCCCGCTCGAGAGCTCGGGCGCGTCCCTGGCCTCGGGACCCAAGCGCGCCTCTCCGCGCCGCCGCCGCCGCCGCCGCCGCCGTTACGGAGTCGGTCCACAGGGGGGAGCCGACCCGGGCGCGACGGCGCGGGCGGGGGAGGGGGCCCACGGCGCGAGGGGCGGGGTAGCGGTCCCTGGTCCCTTGGGGGGTCGAGCTAAAAAAACACGTCAAAGTCGTTTCGAGGCTCCTTCAACCAGGAAAACAAGGTGATAAATATCTAACGCAGTTGTAACGCTTTTCCTCTTCCGCCTCGCCACCGGGGAGGGGGGAGGGGAGGAGGTCGGCCGAGGACCCTCTCTTTTCGGGGTCGTGTGCTGGATTCATGTGTCGCGCGGTCGGCGGGCGGGCGGGGACCGGAGGGCGAGCGGCGGAGGGGGAGGAGGGACGGGCCCGGTCTCGCGACGGTTGGGGCAGTGCACGGGCGGGCCCTTTTGGTCGAGGGGCCCCGAGGCGCGGCGGGGGGTCCGAGGCACCGCCGCCGGCGGAGCGAGTCGACACGCGGACCGAGCACCCGAGGTCGGTCACTGGGTCCGCAGCGCGTGTCGCACCCGTGGGCGTGGGATCAGTGGGCCCCAGGCGCTGAGGGCTCTCACGAGCGGTCGGTAGCCGCGAAGGCGGGAGGAGTTTGGAGGGGCGGTGGTGGTGGGGCGGGCTAGAGACCTCGCGGTGGCGGGACCAGCGGCTCACACGCGCGCAAGCCCGGAGCGACGTTCGACCCCCGGACTGACCCGGGAGCGCGCCGGCGAAGGAGTCTGCTCCCCTACGGTCAGGGGGAAAGGGAAAAAGAGGGGGCGTGCTAGTCGACGCCCGCCCCCTGGCTCCCTGCGGCCCCACCGACCGCCGGCGGGCTTCCGACCGCCCGCCTCGCGCCCTTCATGCCACGCCGGCAAGGCTCTGCGCGCCTCTGCGGGACGGAGGAGGCGTCCACGTCGCCCCGCAGCGCGCTCGAGTTGAATGACGGAGGGCCTGAAGACGCCTGGCTCCTCAAAACGTCTGGACTCGGCGGCACCCCCATGACCTCAAAGACTCCTCAATGACCTTCGATCTAGACACTGTTTTTTGTAAACTTGAAAGAAGAGTTTGGACTACTGCTTCACTATCCGGGGCCGTATGCGGGGCTTTACTTTGACTCGAGGGAACGACCGGATTTCGAAGACAAGGACTCGAGCTACATTTGTTCCTCCCGCCAGTTATGATCTCCTTCCGGAATAATTTTTTTTTATTTTGTTCACGTTCATCGACCAAACTCACATTAAATGGAAGCGTCGAAGGCCAGTAAAGGGAATCACTAAATAAATCTAGAATCAAATTGAAAGGTCTCAGCCTTATTTTTATTAAATCGGGAAGTCTAGTGCCCACCTCTTTTCAAGCTTGACTCGACCCTGCTCACGTCCTTTGCGCAGCCTGGAAAGGCCCGTCGACCTGTCACACCATTTGTCAGACGTTCTCAATAAAAGATTCCTCAAACCTCTCTGACAAGGGAGCGTGAGTGGGAGCAAGCCCGAGTTCACGTCCGGCGGCCCCCTCCTCCCGCCCTGAGACGGGGCCGGGAACGGGCCCTCGCCTCGAAGGCCCGGGACGCAACCCGCGCACGTTTGGATCCTCTCGAAAGCGTGCCCGGTGAGCCCCGTCGTTGTTCAAATGGAGATAAACTCTTTGGAAAGGTTCAAACCGAAAAAAAAAAAAAAAGAAATTCCCCCTCTGGAATCAGGTACTCAAGTAGTCAAATCCTATGTACGCGAAACGAGTGGTAATTCTCTCTCCGCTCTATTTCACTTCGCTCGGACACGTCACCAACGACCCAAAAAGGTTTCGCGTCTCGACTCACCTGCTCGTCGTTTACCCTGACCCGCAACCACGGGGGAGTGTGGACTACCATGAGTCTCGAACCCCACCCTCGGCCTAGGGCCGAGAGCTTTGAAGAGAGAGCCAAAGGAAGGTTGAATCACTTTCCGAGGCCGGCGGGGAGAAGGCCGGAAAGATGGGACGGATAAGCAGACATAGACGTTCTGTGTCAGGAGGATTCGTCCGCTTAAGCAAAGGCGCGGTTGAAACAACGAAGTCATAGATGTTTAGTGCAAAGAAATGTGCTTCTTTTGTTCGGTCCGGACGACCGGGAAAAGCGGGTACGTTCCCTGTCCCCAGGGTCCGGAGTCGGACTCGGAAGGGGAGAGGGGCGGGTCGGACCCTGCCTTGGCGCCACAGGGGTAGTGAAAACAGTCCTGTGCGCAAAAGGTGGGGGTAAAACAAGAAGGCGCCAGCAGAGTCGACGCCTCTCTTCCCTCGCTTTCGTTTTGCTTTCGTGGGCCCCGCGTAGTCAGCGCCGCCGAAGGGACTCGTGCCGGCACCCTCCAGTTCCAGACCCCAACCCTCCGTTCTCACCCGCACCCCCGACGCACCTTTGGGCCACCGCCCACCAGGGGCGTCCCGGGGGCCCTCGACGGGCCTCGAGGTAGCGAGGAGGAGGGGGACCCTTTCCGCAGGCGCACACTCTTATATGGTCGGGGCTTCCCTTTCAAACCGGACCCAGAACTCAACTTTGAGCTCTGACTAACCCTGGCACGCCTCCCCTGGGTCTCCGGGTCCTCACACCGCGCCCCCGCTCGCAACCGGGGGCCGCTGACTAGGCCCCCTCTCCGGCCCCGCCCGCTCCCGCGCGCCTCCGGCGGCCCCTGGCCTCCGGGTGCCTTAACAGCGAGGTGAGTCTAACCTATCCGACGGGCGAATGGGCGTTTTGGGTCTCAAGAAGCGGCATATTTCTGAAGTCCTTTGAAATCACTGTTGGAGGCGCGGGCGGGGGGAGGGAGAGCCATCAGTGAAGCCCCTGTTTCCGCCGGACTCGTCTAAACCTGTTCCGCGCCGGAGACACCCGCCGGAAGCGCCGGAGTCTGAAGAAGTCAATTCTTCTCCTACTCATAGAAATGCTTCACTTCAATTGGTGGGGGGTGGTGGTGGAGAGTGACCACTGTCGGTCTCAGACTAGACGATTTTCCGCAGGGCAAGGGGGGTGGAAGGGAACGTTACTTGGTTGTGCCCCTCTCACCGGACGTTCTACGAGTGGGACAGTGAGCCCATGTAAGCAGGTACAGTGAACCCATGTGAATACATCGGTTTTCGCGATTTTCAGGGTGGAACGGGATTATTTGTTGATTGAAGTAAGAACGGACCGTGGAAAGAACAGCGTTATTGACACCCAAAACCGTTCACAATTTTTATGGTAAACTAGGATTTACTCAGTTTGCACCTTTGTCAAAAGACACGCTCATCAAACTCAGACACGAAAGAGAGTGACCGTGGATTATGTGCCGCGTCGGGTGTCGGCACTGTGGAGTTGGGCACGTCCCCGCGAAAGCGCGGCGTGGAAAAGTGAGGAATTTATTCATCTGAACCTTAACACACGAACACACGTAACAAATCCAGGACGTAGCGACCAATAAGTAAAGTGGTTTTCATGAGTTTTTGCCGATATGAAAATTTTCTACGTTTTAACTTAATAATATTCGCTTGGAACCCTTCCGTCAGAATTAAAGGACGACTACAATACGGCCATTATCCGTCATCCGTTAGGGTCTGATTAATACAAGCAAAAATAAGGAAAGGACAAGTGGTGTTGACGTTTATGGTATTTCAAGACACTTTTTGTACCGGGTGAGGTGGGTTTAAAGAAATATGTTATTACTCTCCTTTGAACGTCCACTTTATCTGGGCATCCGATAATGAAACCCTTCCTCAGAAGATAAATTTTTTTTTTTTTTCGTTTGAGTCGTTTTCGATAAAAAACTGAGTTGTCCCACTAATTTTACGGACGAAAGTGGTACGAGCGGGAAACCAAAGTATACACCGGTGACAAGAGTGAAAGAACGTTCAAAGGGGGGAACATTGAATAAAGACACTTTGTCTCTAAGGTAGTCCAATAGAACGATTTGACCCGTAGATATTAGCAAATAGGAGGTGGAGTGAAGTGTGTGCCGAAACTTTCGGGCATTAACAGAAATGAAGTGTGGGGGGAAAAAAAAAAATTTAATTTAGATGCGTAAGCGTTTGCTACGAAACGGACCCGATCTCATGGATTTTGCAATGGGCGGGCCCGTCAGGGAACTCCTTAGCTTTGAGGTCGGAACGCGTCCGGTGACCTTGGACGTGGTCTTTGGAGCTAAAACCTCAGGTCAAACCTTTGTTTAGGCACGAAAAGCGCCACTTTACCCTTGAACGGGTTCGCTACGTAGACCGAAATATAAAATACCCCTTATACTAGACCTTTTCCCTTGCGGACAAAGTCCGCGCCGTTGCACGGGGCGCGTCTAGGGGGCCCCGAGGGAGTACGAGTTCTCGCGCGCCCCGGAGCTGGGCGTCCCGGAGTCGGTTGGAGACCCGCGGGCCCAAACCCACTCGGGGTGTGGGACCGAAAGAGGGAAAGGCCGAAGCGGACCCCAGCGAGAGGCGCCGACTGCCTCGACAATCTGGGTTCCTCTTTCAATTCTCTGACTTCTAGTCTACAGGAATTTCCCCGACCCCTTTCCCTCTCCGAGAAGCGGCAATCACGGCTCTTTGAGCCTATGGGGCGCGAGCGGCACTCCGCTTCTTTTGACAGGACCCCCTCGTGGTCACAAGGGCTCTAAAACGGTTTCAAACCTCTCGGGCCTCCATCGCACAGGGGGTGGGGGCGGGCGGCGGCCCAACAAAGTGTTAGGGGAGGCCCGACGGAATCCGCTCCCGGGCGCGCCCACCCCGCCCCATCCCACTCCACCCCTCCTACCCAAAGGAGGCAAAGGCGGGGGAGGCGTCGCCTTTGCAGCTTCCCCAATTTTACCGCGCCGCCTTACGCGCGCTCCTCTCCACGGTCACAAGCCGGGGCTGCCCGCCCTCTTTACCCCACTCCCACACCCTAGGGGCCTTTCCCGGCCCTTTCGCCCGTGGTTCCCCTCCACACTCCGGTCTCACAAACGGTAACCCCCAACCAAAGTTCCGTCAACGGCTAGCATCACCCCTGGACTCGCCGTGATCCCTTCAATTCGTTACCAATCACGGGCAGAACCGGGCGGGAGCCCGTCCCAATACAGTCCTTTCGCAGGACCGTGGCTCGAGGCCGGGCTCCTCTGCTATGAGGGGGAGCGCGCGTGAGGCGCTCGCCCCGGCCCGCCCACGCCTCCCCGCCCGCCACGCGGCGCGCTCGGGTCCCGCGACTCCAGCCGTTCAGCGGAAGCCTCGCCCGCCGCCGCGAAGAGGTCAGATGCACCTTTTTTTATTTTATTTTGATGTCTTCGTGGGGAGGAGCCGTTCGCCGGGAAATCGGGACCTTTGCTTCTATCTTTCCCTGAGTCCCTTGGCCTCTTAGAGTCATATCATGAAGGGTTTCAAAGGTCCAAACAGGTCGCTGACCCTTAGGACTCTCGAGAGGTTCTCAACTCGGGTAAAGGGGAAGGTCTTGTTTTGATCTCGCAAGGAGGCGTCCTTCCGACGTCAAGTCCGGGGCGCCCCTTCGGCTCGTCGGGGGCGGCCGACTGAAGCCCGAGCGAAGAAGGATCCTGTCGCCCCTCGCGGGAAAGACTCGGCGGGGCCCGCCGTCCGCGCGCCGAGCCCCGCGCGAGCCGCGACCCGGGTCGACGCCCGAGCCTGCATTGCCGTCCTTTGAGGAGCAGGGCAAAAGTTAGAGGGTCAGTTTTGTAAACCGACTTAGAGCTTTATTGAAAAAAACTATCAGGCCTTTTCTTCGTGCTGTTTATCTGAGTGGTAGCTCGGAACGCAGTCGCTTGGTAAAGGGGACCTGATGTCACTCTAACCAAAAAAGTAATCAACGTTCTTGACTTAAAAACTACTAAATGGACGGACGAGTCCGAGGACCCACATAAGAGGAGGGGAAGTAAGGGTGAAGTAGACCAACAGTTGAGCCAAGAGAGAGAGACAGAGAAAAAATTTCGAGGACTATGAGTTGAAGTAGTATAGGAAACATTGTGTGCTTCGGAGATCAGATTGAGTCGGAGACAGTTACCAGTCACATTCGGTGTCACAAACGCAGCAGGAATGTTTTGCTCAGTACAAAAGCCAAGGAAACTAGGTGTCTCTGCCTTTTCACAACCAAACGTACAAAGGGAGGGGTGGGGAGTAACGAAAGTCACTGCCGCGAGAGAAGGATCAATGTTCAAGGGAGAGGACGGTTTGTATTATTTCTAAAGAAATAAAAATGTGCCTGGATTTCTCAATCCTCTTTAAGCCACTCACGACTGAGTGGAAATGAGGGGGAGGGGGTGTCCTAATCGTGATTTGCTACATTAGTCAATTTGGTTGTCTGAAATTATAGTAATTTGTACCTAGAGAGGTAATTGGAACCGTTATTATAGTGAAGCTTCTTCCTTCATTATTTTTGCTTTAAGAACGCTTATTTTATTTTAATACCTTCGACAGGTGAACTCCAGAACCTACGTCTTCTTTCCCAAACCAGAAAAACTTTTCTCGTGGATAACTAGTTGTTAATAATGATACTTTATTTTAAACATTTCGGTCAAGATGGTCCCACAGACGCGTATCATCCATGAGTTACTCATAAAGTAGAAGAAAAGAAGAGGTGTAGGAACCTTTAAAACCGTCCTCTATGTCTGAAGGGTCACAGATTCCTTTAATACGAGTTTGAAGTGAAGACCAAGTACATTAGAGGTGAGTGAGTTTTTTTTTTTGGGAGTGTTTTAAATAGGTCCCTTGAAATTGTCGAATAATTTTGAATTACCTTTATCGATCTGTTTTATTTTTCATATCACTAATGTATGCATATTTAGGCTTTGTAATTTAATAAAGCTTGAAAGAGTCACCTGCATTATCGGTTTGGTAATGGTAAGCTAAAGCAAATGGCTAAAGATGTCATTTTTGCTTTTAACACCCGAGGACGAGTAAAGAGCGCAAAGACGATCTCGTCGGAAGTGGGTGTGTGACTAGATAGAGCTGGAGTATAAAAAGTATCGCGTTTAAAATGGTCTGCGACGAGACGATAAGTGAAAATTCTGAACACGAGAGAAAGAGAGAAATTAAATTTTTTTATTTTACTCTTTTATCTCTTCCTCCGACATCGTGAGTGCCCGCCTCCTTTGGGTGGACGGGCGTGCAGGGAGGGCCCACAGCCTGAGAGTCCTCCTCTCAGCGGCCCTCGCCGACCGCAACCTCTAGAGCGGGCCAGTAGACCAGGCCCGTATAAAAGAAACCCAGGGTAAGCGGGCCTCATTTGTCAGTGCAGCATCACTCAAAGGATCGTTCAAACGTGACGAGAAATTTGTTGTCTCTTAAGGGCGTACAAACAGATGCGAAAGTCCGAGGAGAAAGTTTAACAATTCATAAAAATTTTTCACAAGGCTCGTCGGGAAACCGGGAAAGAGGATGTACTACTGCTCCGTCCAGTGCTGCCCACTGGAACCACAGACGCCGTCCAGAGTCGGAGGACCTCGCCCCGACGGGGCAGCCGCCTCTGACTCTTGGGCCCGCGGCTTAACCAGGCACCGAGCGCGGCTCTACTCGCGCACCCGTGTCGCACGCGAAGAGGTCGCGACGCGGGTTCAACTTACGCGGCGCGCTCTCCTTTTGAACCCCGTGGTCAGAGGAGAAGACTGTTCGCGAGCCCCGATAGACACCTCTATGGATCCCCGCGCCAGCACGAACCCCTGGTCCAGAAATGAAAACTCTAGATATATTGAGCAAGATCTTTTTATGGGGCATGCCTTCGGGTGGTATGTTTATGGAGGGGCTGAACGGAAGGTCACCAGACGTTCGGGGAGGGGACGTGGACCCAAGGGCGAGTACGTCTCGGGTTCCGCCCGGCGGCTCCAGTGCAATTCAAGTCTCGGTGCCTAGGTCCAGTCTAGCCTATTTTGTCTAAACATCAGGCCGGGCCTCGACGACAGACCCCGAGTCGGGGCATGGATGAGTTTTAGGAAAGGTCTCGTATCGTCAACTACCAATGACCTGAAACGCGTTTGACCTGCGGCGCGGACTTCCCGGCCGCCCCAGTGACCGACCGGAAGCGACCCCTCCTGTGCAGGAATGACAACGTTTGGCTCTGCACTTACCTCGGGGGTACGAGGTGGTCGGGGCGCCGGGCCTTATTGAGGTCCCGAGAGACCAAACCTCCCAGTACCCCAGCCCGCCCGGTCCCGAGGGTCCTGGGGCCCCCAGGGCCGGCCCGGAAAGTGACTCCCCGCGCCCCGTCGGCCCTGCCGCAGCGCGCGCCTCGGCCCCAGTGTCTCGTCGCCGCCGGCTCCCGTCGGGTACGCCCGAGGCCGCGGAGCCGCTCCAGCCTCCGTGAAGGATGGAGCCGGACCTCACTCTCCGCGCGTCTCCCTTGACGAACAGCTCGAAGCTCCGCGTCCGGTCAGACCTCTCCTCCCCTTTCTCCCCGCCCCTCCGCGAGAGACAAGGGTGCCCAGCCCTCCCAGTCGCCTCCGCCAGCCCCACTCCCAGCGTCCTCGCAGTCTCAAACGTCGCCGGTGCGACCCGGACCGGCCTCGATGGGGCTCCGCGAGGGTCGGGACCGCTGCGCCGGAGACGAAAGCCCCACGCCCGGCGTCAGACCGGCGCCCAGCAGGTCAGCGCCGGCTGGACCAAGAGTCCCTCCGGGGACGTCTACCGGCCTGCCGTCCCTTGGGGGTCCGGGGCCGGATCTGCGCCTCTTAAGTGTCCCCATAAAGGTCCGGGGTCGCCGGAGACCCATCCCCAATCAAGTCTCAGTCCAAAGACGAAGGTGGTTTTTTCTTACTGTTTTCAAAGGGTCTAGACGCCACTCGAGGTCCGGCTGACGAAAGAATCCTAAGAGATCCATAAAAACGGACATCTTCACTTAAACTCGGCAAGGAGAAATTGGAGTGCACTCGACCGGTGTCCGGACAACTGCGAAGCGGGGGACAATCCAGACAAGGAGGAAGAACCCCGGAACACACAGGGTGTGCGACGACCCGGACGCCCCCTCCAGGGCGTGACCGTGACACGCCCTCCACGCGAAGAGACGGACTGCAGACTACGCTCACTCTCCGGATGAACCTTCTGTCGTCCCTCCGGACCGTTCCTCCCCCTCCGGGACTCGACACACACGTCCCGACCCCCACCATTCCCGTCGGAGGAGGGACTCTTTTTCTCCGGACACCTCGAAACGACGAACCTGATCCTTCTGTTCCACCTATACGGGTCAGATTTCCACCCACCCCGGAGCGGTCGAGGGTCTCTGGTTTGGTTCTACCGTTTAGAGACAAAAGGACGACAAAGAACATAAAATTCAAACAAAAGACAAATGAGAAATCAGTTCACAAAGACTTTTAGAACGGTTTTCCTACAGTAAGCAAATTTGTCTATCAATAACTCTCGGATGATATACGGACCTCGTCTTTCCCCTATTACTTATCCTGTCAAGGACAGGAGTGTCCCGAATGGTAGGTTAAAAGAGATATCTCTCTTTTTCTGTCCGTTAATTTTATACGACACTTTTCCCTGTGCACCCGTGTATACACTACTTGTCTCGTCCTGTCAAATCCCGACAACCATTCTTTAAGTCCTTTTCCTTTACCATTGGGTGAGGTCATAAGAACGGACCTTTTAGGGTACCTGTCTCCTCGGACTGTCCGAAGTGACAGGTAACCCAGTGTTTTCTCAGATTGTGTTGACTCACTGACTTGTTGTCGTTGTTCTTTAAGTTGTAAAGACCTTGTATCTCACCTCTCCTGACCCACCCACTAATCGGACCTGGGTTCTCTCCTCAAATTTCCTTCTCGTCACGCAGTACCCGGCAGGACCACCACGGTGTCCTTTACTACGACTCCTCCGGAACAACGACGAAATCTAGTCTACGGGAGATGTAAAGGGAAGACCACAATTCTAAACTTCCTAAGTGAAAATAAAATAATTCCCCGGACTATAAGACACGATGGTAGACGACTCCGTTCACTTTCACGTTGACAATTAACGACCCAGCGCCGGTTCAGAAACACCAGGGTACCTGGTATCGGACGGTCCGAGGAGTCAGGCACCCTAAGATGTCCGTTCTTATGTCCTCACACAACGGTAAAGGAGGAGGTCCCCTAGAAGGGGTGAGTCCCTAACTTGGACCCAGAGAACGTAACGTCCGTCTAAGAAATGGTAGACTCGGTAGTCTCTTCGGGTTATATCCACGTATATATCTATTTATTTTGTATAGATACGGATAAGACGTATTAATTATAAAGTCTGGAACTTTTCTTTTTCGGGGATTTTGATTTTAAAAAAATTTTAATAAAAACTAGTACCGAACTCCGAACACTCTAGAATCAATGGGCTGGTTTCCAGTTTGGACCCAGAAACTCAAAATTGGTGACCTGGAGGTCCCTTAAGGGGAATTTTTGCCTAAAATTCTCTCGAGTAGATCATATTTTAAAACACTGTTATAACGTCAATCTTTTAATTATAAACTCCACTTGGGATTTTATTACTCCTTCTGTAACAAGATTGGTGTACTTAAAAGTCAGGTTACCTTCTATGTCTCTTTATTTATGTTCGACAAGACGTAGAGACTATATATTTCCCGTCGTCTCTCCCGTCCGAAATTTGAGAGTCTTTGGCCTAGTACCTCACCCCGTCAATCGAGTATCATCAAGTCTCTTCAGGGTACCTCTTTAAACCTATTATAATTATCCTTTCTCTTTCGAAAGTACCTAACTGTGTCAGGAAAAGGAGAGTCTTTTACAACCTCAGAAGGGCTCTAAACCTTCAGAGTCCTGACGAACTTCGATTACTGAGACGAGATCTCCCTGTTTCCTTTTCAGAACGTTGATTGATCTCAAATTCTTTACAATGTAATTACAGGGTCACGAATTAATACTTTTATGGATCTGTAACATGGAAATTAACCTCGATGACTTAGGAAAGTATCGTAAAACCGTCCCCGTCCAAGTCAAGCCAAGTCAAGTAAAGTCAACGAGTCAGCACAGGCTGAGAAACGTTGGGGTATCTGTCGTCGTGCGGTCCGGAGGGACAGGTAGTGGTTGAGGACTTCAAATGGGTCTGAGCACAGGTAACTCAGGCACTACGGTAGGTTGGTAGAGTAGGAGACAGCAGGGGAAGAGGAGGACGGGAGTTAGAAAGGGTCGTAGTCCCAGAAAAACTCACGGACGACACAAAGTATCCGTGTAGCGTATATAACGGAAAAGATTGGGTGTATTGTTGAGGTACTTCATCCACAAATATAAAGGTAATATATCTAATCCTTTGACTCCGGATCACTCATATAATACGTTCCAGTGAACCGTTCATTCAACGTCTCGATAGACTGAAGTTCAGACACAAGACAAATGAGAAGAGTACTCCAGAAAAAGGTTGGGCCTCCCACTACTCGGAACTTTTCTTTTAGTATAATTCTCTTAAGTGTAGAGTCCCGAAAGTTAGGGACACCCTTTTTTATTCCAACCCACTTGAATATCAATCAATCAATCAATCGAATCAGCGAGTCATCACAGGCTGAGAAACGTTGGGGTACTTAACGTCGTGCGGTCCGGAGGGACAGATAGTGGTAGAGGGTCTCAAGTGAGTCTGAGTACAGGTAGTTCAGGCACTACGGTAGGTCGGTAGAGTAGGACCCAGCAGGGGAAGAGGAGGACGGGGGATAGAGAGGGTCGTAGTCTCAGAAAAGGTTACTCAGTTGAGAAGCGTACTCCACAGGTTTCATGACCTCGAAGTCGAAATCGTATCATAGATAATTAATAATGTCCCAACGGTTATATTTTTAATTCCTCTAATATTATACATCCTTACAAAATATGTCTAACTTAAGTGTGTACACTAATTAAACAAAAATGGTAGAAACAAACGATCTTTTTAAAGTCTTATTTCTCTACGACTACATAATTAAAAATAATATGTCTCTTTGTGTATACATATCAGAAGATAGAATATAAATTTATCTTTGAGAGAAAAACAGAGGGTCAAACATCAGAGATCCAGTGAGAGGGACCCAACTACACGAGTCATGAGAGGATCTGTGTAAATGAGGAAGTCTGTTCGGACGAGAAACAGGGACACATATCACATGGACGTGTTTTTTTATCTCCGAGTCTTTTAAATTTATTAAACAAGTTCTAATGTGTCGATCACTTACCGTCTCGAGGTCAAGTTTGTGTCGTTATTTCTCATACATAAAAGTGATTTTGTGTGACGTAAGAACTGACACGTTTATGATTTTTAACACTCATGAACGATCAGTAAAATAGGGAGGAACCGGACACAGGAGTTGATTTTGTCGACCTATTGATAAGAATAGGACAAATGAAGTACCTCGTGAGAATTTTGAGTTTTCGTGACATTCTAAAAAAAAAAAAAGGAATTTCGATTAGGATTAACAAATAGAATTAACTGAGAGTGTTCTCTTTTTAGTATATTTGAGATTATCGTTCAAATAATAATTATTAGATAACTACTTTTTTTTTTCGAAGATCGGATTATCCTAGTCTTAGACTACTTAATGACGACAAGAAACAACATAATTAATGACACTACGGTTTGTAAATAACCTGTATCTGTTAACGGAACTCGGACATCTGTGTCTTTGACACCGTTCAATGAAAAGTCTTTCCCCGAAGTTTAGATCACCCACTTCCTCTTATATATTCGTCATCTAATACTTTTCCACGATTTTCTCTCCGGGTTCCAGAGAACCCTAGGTTGTTATAAGACGTGGAGGGAGTGGTTCCGATCTTGGAAACAGAGGGGTTTCACAAACAGTTAGATCTTCTGTGGACCCGACGAGTAACTTTTCACTTTCACTTTCACAATCAGCGACTCAGTACACGATAAGAAGCTGAGGTACCTGACACCGGGTGGTCCGAGGAGACCAGGTACCTTAAGAGATCCGTTCTTGTGACTTTACCGAGTAATTTTTGTATTTTAGGGTGAGTGAAAACATCTCAGTCTAAAAGACCTTCACCCCGGACTGAGAAGTAAAATTTGTTTAAGAGGCTATCGAGAATAAGATCAAGATCTGGTCTTAAACCTCTTTTATTGATCTGGTGAACTAATGTCAGTTTCACGGGATTTCCTTTTATCAGGGGGTCACGGATTGACCGTACACCAATATGGGATGGTAGTTTTCAATTCTTAAGTTAGGGTGAATCCCTTAAGTCACATGATTTCGTATCCTTTCAAACTGTCCTTTAAAAGCTTTGTCTACTACTACTACTGTATGTTAATATTGTGTAATATAACCCCTTGTAAAACCGACTATCAAAATGGGCACTCAAGTAAATTTTAAACACTCACCTACGGTGAGTTGAGGTAGATCAACTAATTTATTCTCATCTCATCTCTCAAGGTTTACGAGAAAAAAAAAAAAATCCAGTTCCTTAGACAATAAGGTTACTTTGAAATTACCCTCCGACTGCATATTTCTTGACGACACCAACTTTTTTTCCTACCCACTCCTTCTCCACCCGAGAGACTTTTGGCGTTCACGTCGACACTTAAGTCGTCGAACACTCCCTGAATTCGGTTCCTGATCCGAACACAGGGTTCAGGACCGTGACACACCCGTGTATACACGTGTCACAAACTACTGAGGACACCTGATTTCAATAGGCGAGACAGTATAAGGATACAACTTTGGATTAGGGTGTGGTTACATACCCATAAAACCTTTACCCCAGAAATCCTCTACTATCTAATACTCTCACCTCGGGAGCACTTACCCCAATCACGGGAACATTTTCTCTGGGGTCTCTCAAAGAAACGAGAAAGGTGGTCCGTTCCGATGTCAGTTTTCTGAAGACAGATACTCGCTTTTTCGACTGGATATGGTCTGTGACTGAGACGACCGTGGTTCTGGAACCTGAAGGGTCAGAGGTTTTGTCACTCTTTATGTAAAGAACACAAATATTAATGGGTCGTAAACCGTAAGACGATATAGTCAGGGTTTGCCTGATTCTGTTACTGACTCACTTATTTACTCATTTTACAGTAGTAAAGACAAAGTTTTACATTAACTCTTTACGTTTCGAACGATATATAAAAAAAATTAGTCATTTCTGATTTCATTTATTAGGTAAATCGCCGAGTAAAAGTAGACGTTTAAGAAAACCGGTGCATTACCAGGATGAACGGAAGAAACTTGTACTTAAATACTTCGTAAACCAAAAATGTCAGATTAAAGGAGATCCTGACAAAGGTGAACTGAATCAGTACTCTTCTTTGGTCCACTTCAGTCCTTTGGACCGTCTTACGTCCGACTAAACATATACTCCCACCATCATTGTATCCTGTCTTTCCTTCTTTCCTTTGACAAAGAGACATTCTTAGAGTGTACTAATTCAAATTTCTATTTTACACAAGAAATGGCCTACTACTTTTATTATATAAAAGTGACATTTTTCAAACCTTTTATGTCATTTCGTGTTTCTTCCTTTATCTGTTAATAAAAAAGGACAGTAAATGGGTCTCTATCACGATAATAACCATAGATAGTAAGGTTCGTATAGAAATATGTCATCAGAAATTTTAAAAAAAATTTTAATTAATTAAATAACAACTGGTACGACCCAGAAACAACGACACGCCCGAAAAGAGATCACCACCGCGTGTCAGAAGAGTAACGTCACCGAAGAGAACAACGACTCCCCGAGATCCCACGGACCCGACGTCTTCAACCCCGGCGACCCGAGATCTCTTGTCTAAATCATCAACACTACGTGCCTGAACTGACGAGGTGTCGGACACCCCAGAAGAACCTGGTCCTAAGTTTGGGTACAGAGGAGGTAACCGTCGACCTGGGAATTCGTGACTCGGTGGCCCTTTCGCGATATGTCATCAGAAAAAAAAGAATTTAATCCTAGTGTAGGATTACACAGAATTTGAACGAAAATAGTAATTTATTACATGTACTTATAAAGGATACAGTAATTCATAAGAAGACATTGTAGTAAAATTTTAAAGATGTAATATTAGATACCTTCTTTCTTAGTGCAAAACAGTTTGATTAAAGAATAACAACTTGTAAACCTAACAAAAGGTAAAAAAGTGATCAGACTTCTCACACTGTGACTCATAGGAAATTAGAAACACACAGACACAGAGTCATAAATTCCTTGCGTATAAAAAATTCCGAAAACTGGGGGGCCTTACCAACCTGAGGACGACTGTTACCTACGTTCAAGAACGATGAGTGGGATATTACTGTCAGACCGACAAATACCAGACATGACCAATAAACTATCACTCGTGTGGTGAAAGGATCGAAACCCTTCTTTCCCTCCCATAATTTCGGGACTTACATCATATCTATAAAAAGTCTATAAATGTCAATTTTTAGATAGAGTTATAAAACGAAAAAGAATTTTACGTCGTAACAGACTCCTTCCGACTAATCGACCGATAATCGACGACGGAGTACGGACGTCCCACAAGACTCACAAAAGTAGAACTAAAGTCTCGAAGTACGAACCCGGATTTACTCTGTAATGGGGTCTTCTTGAAGAAGGTGGTACTGGTGGTGGTGAAGACTTGACTCAGACAGAAACCGACACTTAAACGAAACCCCTGAAGAGATCTTCAATTTAAACAAACACACCTCCAACTTTGATCAGTAAACTGGTGTATACACTATACTCAGTGCAATCTTATTTCTAGATCCTCCCACCATTTAACAAGACGGATTTAACGTAGTTATTACCGTCACCTATAATAGTGAATGTCGAATATGTGTTACAGAAAGGGTCAGGAGAGTCAAGTCAGACCCAAACTCAAAAAAAATTACTAGACATGTGTTTTCACCACACACACACACAATAAAACCTTTAAAACTTGACCTAAAGGTATACATCAACACCATATGACGATATTGGTTCACAATTGAGTCATATGTGTGTAATGGGTAAATCCCTTTCATGTGACTGAAAGAAAAAAAAACGAACGTTTTGACTTTTTAACCGTCTTGGAAATTTAACATTGAACCGTCATAACGTTAAATGTCCGTTCTTTCCGTTCGAGTTAACCCACTTTTAACAAACTCTTTTTTAAAAAACTCAGAATCACTTGTAGTACATCGACTCACACGTGTGAACCCGTAAAAGACGAACTAAAAATTGGTGTAGGTAACCGTGACGGTCTCCATCAATTTCGAAGGATCACCGCCGCATACTCCGCGTCTCCTTCCACACTCCTAAATACTGATAGGATAGGTACGTCCATTACAATTTTCATGACAACCAAAAGAACAAAACTTTATATCTAACCCCTTTATACTTTACACTGAAATAGACTCGAAGTATTTAGGTGGAATTAGCACTTAATATATTTGTGTCTGGACCCCTAACCCTCCAGTTTTAATCTGTAAAAAGTCCGGACTCGAAAGAGGCACCCAAGAACCTTGGAAGTACCACGGGCTCCGCGGCGTCCTTGGACTGCCGAGACTCTTGTCTGAAAGAGACGACTTACGACCCCGGAAACTTTAGTAGAAGTCTTACTCTCCTCAGTACTTCAGTACTTTTCGAGAAAGGAAAAATTTTACAAGTCTGTCATCGTGTTTGTAGACCCTTAAATAAATTTATGAGACCAAGGGACTTAATGGGTAAAGGAATTGTATATGAAATGAATAAAAACGTTCCCCCTATTTAAAGGTGAAACACAAAAAGGGTCAAGGTGGCACAATCTAAGAAGTAAAATTGTAAAGCAAACGAAGTATGAATTCTCATGTTTCCTCCAAGATAGTGAGTTCGATACTAAACCCCCCATTCCCCTCATCCTACAACAGTCCCTATACTTCGTTTCACCAAAACACACCAGTTCAAAGTAATGTAATGTCAAAGTAAAGAATATTTAGTTTATTTCTCTACTGGTTTTACTCACATAGAAAAGCAGAGGTAAAATTTTGTGGTTGTTTAATAATTAACTGTGGTCTGTTTTTACTTTGTTTTATCCATTTATGTTTTATCTTAACTAATATTTAGAATCTTTACTTCTCATGACAGTAACTTTATTTTTTCATTAATGAAGTCAATAGACAATGTGACCTCACATAGAACTTTTTATTAATTTGTTGCTATAAAATGAGTTAGGAACTTAATTCGTTTTGACGGTGAGAGAAAGAGGAAAAGTCTTGAATTAAGGAGAAAGGTTAAAGTCTTCAGTACTCTGAAGAGAAAGAAAGAGAAAGGGAGTGGGACGTTACAGAGTTCACCACTTTTACACACTCATCAGCTCCCTCCACCCCTCATCACCAGTCTTAAGAGTCCTTCGATCTTATTTTCTTTGGTCGAACTAAAGACGTGAACCTTTTATCAAATACAGATAAATGCCTATACTCTAGACCTGCCTACATTTTCAGCCCTGAATGAATTTATAAAGTCGGACATTATAATCTACTACTCTGTCACGTCACTTATATCGAAGGACCAAACAGTCACACCAAACCAGAGAAAAAGACAAAATGAACAGTATAAGCATCATCCAATTCAGTCACACCAAAATTTACAAGTCCTGCCCCGATAAAATTTTGTTATCCTGAAACAATAACATACATCGAACGGTCAAATACTAGTTAATTTTAGACTCTTTTTTATACTCAAGAGAGCTCATCGTACTACTACGATTATTCTAAGTTAGATCAACTAAATAAATCATCGGTAAAATCCTGTAGTGTCAATAATGACACTTGGAGTTACCCAATATTCGTTGTCAACGATGACACGTCGTAGTCTGTACCTTTACACCTCTGACCCGAATTATATATGTTTAAATCAACCAGATTCGACCGTCAACGGATAAAATTATAGAACAACGGTAAACTTTATGATAAGTAAACGAGAGTAGAGTATTTTCCTCCAACTTCCTGTATAAAAAATTTTAAGATCGATGTACTTGACCAAACAAATAAAAATTTTTCAATTTATTATTAATTAACACTAAACACCCAGTAAAGAAAGGGGGGTAACAAAATTATAGACAGACGAATTTATTTACTTCCTTATAAAACCTATAAAGGAGGAAATGTGATTTAACTCCTCATAACACTTCACTCTGAGACCGACTGATACCTTTCCATATATAAACATGGGATAATAGACCCAAAAGAAGAGTCACAGAGAAAGACCAAGTCTACCTTAATAGGTAAAATATAGATCCAGACCACTTTATCTTTGACTCCCTCTCCCGGGAAGATCCGGGGGTAAAAGACTTTACAGTACAACGGACTACACTTACTTATGTGTCAGTATGAGAACATGGACACTGACAGGCACTTATGTCCGTGTCTAGGGTTGATCCTCTTTTTCTCCGGATTCCGGGAGCTTCATACCCCTACACAACGTTGTCCAGGGTCTTCATCGTCAAGTAGTGACTCTAGGTCTTACTGAGTAAAACACAACACTATGTGTCTTGGTTTCGTTCCAAAAGCGATCGGTCCCACTTTCACGGGTTTGGATAGACCAATTACTCTCCCGACTATCAAAACCCACAAAAACAAACAAAACCACACACACATACACATCTCCCATAAACCACTCTCGGTCCGTCACACTCTTGTCAAGGTCCCCAGAGTAGGGAAACCCTTGTTGGGGTTCAAGGAGTAGACTCGGACCATTAGAAACTGAGAGTAAATCGTGTCATGAGCCGAGGATTGCTCACCGAACAAAGGAACGACACCATATTTGACTAGGGAGACGGTGTACCAACGGAGGAGAGACAGAGGTGAGGGACGGGGGTTTAAACCGGAAAGGAGAACTCTAGACCCAGTGTTGGAAACACCTTCCCACCTTTTTTCATCTTAACCGTCAATAGGGTCACTAGACCTAAGATTAATTAATTTCAGATGAAAATAAAATGAAGAAAAAACCATCCCCCCTTATCACGGACATCCGTAAAACACCCTTCCTACGTAAAGAATTACTGATTGAGATGGAGATTGAAAAAACCTGGGTTCCCCCCTATATTTTTTATTAATCGATGTTCCCCGTGTTGACTTTCATACTCTAAATGTGAGTTCGGTTCTCGAAATAAACGTATAGTTTATTTGCTGTCTCAGTACGAACTACAGAGTCTTAGAGATCGATAGTATTAGTCATTTCTTTCACTTTGGTCTACAAAAGTAAATTCGAACTTAACACAATGATAATTTTATTTTATTTTTAGGTCAAAAGAAATTCACAAGAAGATCCAGGGTAGATTAGAAAAAAAAAAAAAAAGGATCTATCTTAAGAGTCTTTCCGGTCACCGTAAAACTCTCACCTTGGACCTCAAAACGACCTAAATTGTCAAGAGGGACTTCGATGCATGTTTAAAACAAGTAAACGGGAAAACGACATATAAAGAATTTCACGATAAAAACAACACCAAAGTCACTAAGAGTAGGTTTTTGTATCGTCGGAGTACAGTACCTTTTGTGACCTGACCCTCTTAGTTAAGTGCAGAGTCAGGAAGGCAATTTGCTTGTCTAAACTCGAAAACCTTTTGGTGAAATTGAGAAACCTGAAGTCGATGCGATCGACGTACAGCCAGACGGTGCATTCCAGTAAAGAAAACAGATTATAAAATACAGAAATAATCTTGTTCGTGTAATGTCGCTCGATGTTCCTACGAACAGACATCTTTTAACTGTAGAGTTCGAAGTCTTATCGTGACGAATCGAAAATTTCACTCACAGTCACAACCGCCTCACATATGTAGAATCGTAATCTTTTCGTTTCTGGTAATTGAATAACTTGACTGTCAAACTTTTTTTAAATTTACATAATTCTTATTGTAAATGAAAAAAGACAATACGATACAAGTAACGTCTTGTAGACACTTTAAGTCTTTTTTTTTTCCTAGAATTATAGTGATGAGTCTTGATTGGTTATTATAAAACTATGTAAAAATAGGGAAAACCGAGAAATATAAAGAGAATGTAAGATACGGTATATACTAAATAAAAATGTTTCAAACATTTCATAAAAATGTAACAAATACGACAAAACACAAAAAAAAGTGAACTCTTTTGTAACACTCAACGAAGGGTACAGGAGTAAGACTTTGTATTAAAAACTTTGGACAAATAAAAGTACAAACTTGACATTTTGTCTATAAACGGTCTATATTTCTAAATTCGTTATTGATCAAAGTATTTCGTCTTTTAATTTGAGAGAAGTGTGTGACGGCTGAGTTAGACAGAGTCAGTATAAGGGACCTCCATTGAGATAAATTTCGAACCCCATAGAATACCAGTAATTTTTTACATTCATATATTTACATACACATACACTCAAAAAAGATTTATTCCAGTAAAGTGAGTTCGGTGAAATGTGAAACACCCAAAAGACCGTCGTAGTGCCCACGTACCAAAGAAATAAAAAAAGAAGGTCAAAATAACTTCATATTAACTGTGTATCGTGACCTATTCAAATTCCATATGTCGTATTACTAAACTGAATGTACGTAACACTTTACTAGTAGTGTCATTCCAATCACTTATAGACAGTAGAGTATATCTACGTTTTCATTTCCTTATCCTTTCTAAAGGAAAACTATACTCTTGAGAATCCTAAATGAGATAATTAGCGAAAGCATACATTGTATTCGCCACAACTAATAGTACAACATATGATGTAGGGATCACGTACAAATACTGATCTTAAACATGGGAACCTAGTGAAAATAGATCAGAGAGGAGGGGAATACGAGCGGAGACCATTGGTGTTTAGACCAGAGGAAAAAAGACACTCAAACAAACAAAAACCTTATATTAACTGGAGGTTGTGATACGATTAAGGGCACACGTTGTATCACTAAGTTATAAAGATATGCAAAGTTTTACTAGTTACCACACCTATAAAAGATCTCATACATATCGGTCTTAATGGGATGGCGTCACTGAAGTGTCACTAAGGTAGGTACCCCAACTGGTTAAAATAAATTAGTCAGAGGATAACTACCTGCGACACCAACTAAATTTTAATAAAATAAAACGATAATTTTCACAACGTATTTATAGCATACGGGTTTAAAACCCCAGTAGAAACTAATAAAGGGATCTTACTTAAGGATCTACATTTTACTGACCCAGTTTACACTAAAAACCATGAATAACTGTCAAAAGGATGTCTTTCCAGTAAAACTAAACACAATCAGTGAGAAACGGTGGGGCACCTGCCATCGAACGGTCCAAGGAGATGAGTACCCTAAGAAGTCCGTTCTCATAACCTCACCCAAGGTAAGGGAAGAGGTCCCTTAGAAGGGTTGGGTCCCTAACTTGGACCCAGAGGGTGTAACGTCCGTGTAAGAAATTTCAGACTCGGTGGTCCTTCCGGGACACTAAAAACCATGAATAACTGTCAAAAGGATGTCTTTCTAGTAAAACCAAATATAAGGACTTTTGGTATGTACTCTTCGAGACAGATAAAGGTTAAGTCTTGAACAGTTTTAAATTTCGTTTCAAAAGTAGTAGTGATATGGTCAAAAATGGAGTCAAAATCAAGTCCTGTAAGAAAAGTTTCATATCCCTTTTTTCCCCGAAGGGACCACCAGGTCAACACCCCTGGGACACGAAGGTTACGTCCCCCACGACCAAGCTAGGGACCAGCCCCCTGATTCAAGGGCGTACGGAACGCCGTGTCGGTCTATTTTATTTATTTTTCACAGTCAATTGTTTTTCATATCCTTCTTTTTCATTAAGTTTTAGAGACAACAGAACCAATAGAAACTAAGAAGACAACTCTGAAGCATTTTCTACGAACCCTTAAAATTCAAAATGATACGATATAAAGATAAAAATAAATCGTACTTCCTGAGTATCTAATTATTAAATATATAAAGAAAATTTAAAACTTTAACCGACCGAATCCAAAGGAGAAGATACTTTTATATTTCAGGAAACCCTTACTTTGGACAATTTCCTGTAACAGTAAGTATAAGATCTTGATCTAAGACCAAACTAACTCGAAAATTTTTAGAAACAGTCATCTTCCATTTCTCTCAGGTTCTGACCTCCTGTCCCATGAAATAGGATGTCCTTCCCAGTAACAACCTTCCGATCCCCTGGTTACCTCTCGGCCACATTACTTATCGTTAAATTTGTGTAACCTCAATTTTTAATGGTTCTAGGTTTCGGAAAATTTTCATAATTGTCATTTCCATTGGTATAAAATAAACGTAACTTGTTGTGTGCAATCGTGAAACCAAAATCGTTCGACATTGGTAATCAACGTTTGGTGTTAAAGTAAGTCAGAAATTTCTTTACATAATGTAAAATCAACTTATAAAAGGACCAGAAATCTAAAACACTGACCTCTATGTGACCTCAATAACGATACGGAAAAAGGATCTTTTCTCTCGAGGGTCTACCCGTTACAAAACTTTGTGTCGGTTGTTGTAAAATTATATCGTGAGAAGGCACCCCCAAGACAAATACTGTTACCTTACGTCATTGATCGGTGTTTCCTTAACTCCAGCACCACATTACCCCTCGTCCAAGTTGGGATTCGGTCCTATGAACACAAACTAAGGACCGGGACCTCCTTAATTTATTGGGCGTATTGAGACCTGTCCATTGCGTCCAGTACTGTCCCACACGACGCGACACGACACGAATCAACGAGTCAACACATGTTGACAAAAGATGGGTTACGTGACATGGACGGTCCGAGGAGACAGGTACCCCTAAGAGGTCCGTTCTTATGACCGTACCCAACGGTACGGGAGGAGGTCCCCTAGAAGGGGTGGGTCCCTAGCTTAGGTCCAGAGGGCGTAACGTCCGCCTAAGAAATGGCAGACTCGGTGGTCACTTCGGGTTCTTATGACCTCACCCATCGGATAGGGAAGAGGTCCCCTTGAAGGTTGGGTGCTTAACTTGATCCCAGAGGACGTAACGTCCGCCTAAGAAATGGTCGACTCGATGGTTCCTTTGTGGATATTGTCCTATCCGTTGATTATTTATTGTCACACTTGCTCGTTAAGTCAAATCCCGGGATTGTGAGGTACCATAGAAGTGACTAAAGTCACCAGTTTTATGTTCACCCTTTTTTCTTGGGGATTGAGTCCAGTCCTTCGTTGTCAATCTTGACCTGTACCTTGTTGTCTGACCAAGGTTTATCCTTTTCCTCTCACAGTTCCGACATATAACAGTGGGACGAATAAATTGAAAATACGTTTCATGTAGTACTCTTTGTGACCCGACCTTCTTCGTGTTCGACCTTAGTTCTAACGACCCTCTTTATAGTTATTGGAGTCGATACGTCTACTGTGGTGGGAATACCGTCTTTCACTTCTCCTTGATTTTTTGGAGAACTACTTTCACTTTCTCCTCTCACTTTTTCAACCGAATTTCGAGTTGTAAGTCTTTTGATTCTTGTACTGTAGACCAGGGTAGTGAAGTACCCTTTATCTACCCCTTTGTCACCTTTGTCACAGTCTAAAATAAAAAAACCCGAGGTCTTAGTGACGTCTACCACTGACGTCGGTACTTTAATTTTCTGCGAATGAGGAACCTTCCTTTCAATACTGGTTGGATCTATCGTATAACTTTTCGGCTCTGTAATAAAACGGTTGTTTCCAGGTAGATCAGTTCCGATACCAAAAAGGTCACCAGTACATACCTACACTGTCAACCTGACACTTCTTTCGACTCGTGGCTTCTTAACTACGAAAACTTGACACCACAACCCCTTCTGAGAACTCTCAGGGAACCTGGCGTTCCTCTAGGTTGGTCAGGTAGGATTTCCTCTAGTCAGGACCTACAAGTGACCTCCCTGACTACGACTTCGACTTTGAGGTTATAAAACCGGTGGAGTACGTTTCTCAACTGAGTGATCTTTTCTGGGACTACGACCCTCCCTAACCCCCGTCCTCCTCTTCCCCTACTGTCTCCTACTCTACCGACCTACCGTAACGACTGAGCTACCTGTACTCAAACTCACTTGAGGCCCTCAACCACTACCTGTCCCTCCGGACCCTACGACACTAAGTACCCCAACGTCTCTCAGCCTGTGCCGACTCGCTGACGTGACTTGACTCGACTTGGTGGTTCAAGTCAAAACCGGTATGTCTGGCCGGAAAAGAAGAAGAAACGGACAAAGAGGTGATATCATTTTATAACCATGGTCACTCTATATCGGATCTTATACACTGAAATAAAGAAGTAAGTAAATAAGTCGTTTCCAAAGAACTGATACACAGTCCAGGACACCATGAGGGAATTTAAGTGTCACCATCCTCAGTCCCCTCAGACTGGCCTTCCGTGTGTAATTTCCTCGGGTGGGATGAGGACCGTAGAGACCCAAGACGTACGGAACGTTTACGTGACCGGAGAACTCTTGAAGTGGCGACCGAAGGGTCACCCTCCACACTTGAGTAGAAACGTCAATAACGAGAAACTAGGAAGAAGTCATACGGTTCTAACCTTCGTCCCTCCTCCTCTTTTCGGTTTAAACGTATAATTTTCATAGAGACGGAGTTTCTAAAACTTAAGGACTTAAAGTAACAACTTGATTATAGAAATCAGTGGATAAAATGTCTACCGTTGTTAAACAAAAACTACTCATCGAGTTATGGAAGAGTTGGTCTCTCGTTGGTTGCACAGGTGTGTTGTCCTACCATTTAATTTCTGTGCAAGGTTTTTGTGAAAGTGTATGCGTTAAGTGACTACCTGCGTCCTTGTACGTGTGTCGATAATTTCATGTGCCGGAATGACTAAGAACTCTTGTCTTGACCTGAATGTCAACCCCTTATGTTTACCTTGGTGCAAATAAAACCCTTTTTAATATGGAATTCTTTTTTGTCAAGACTCCGTCTTTACACCATAAACTCTTTGTTCTTGAACATTTTGTGGTGTGAAACAGTTTTGATCGTATTATCTTCGTCGTAGAACTGTTTCACATGTATTAGACATAAAGTAAAATAAAAAAACTTATTAAAATAAATAAAAATAAAGACCGATAAGACCCAGAAACAACGACTCTCCCGAAAAGAGATCAACGCCTCTCGACCGACGTCACTCACTCGACAAGTAACGTCACCCAAAAGAATAACGACTCCTGTCCCGAGGTCCGGGCGTCTGAGGTTGTCAACGGGACACACCCGCGGTATCAACGCCGAGGGCCCGAGATCTCGTGTCCGAGCCATCAACACCACGTGTCTAAATCAACGAGGTGTCGTGCACCCTAGAAGGGCCTAGTCCCGAGTTTGGGCACAGGGGACGTAACCGTCCGTCTGAGATGGTGACTCGGTAGTCCCTTCGACGAATAAAGTGAAATAACTCCGGTGTTTCATTCCGTCCAAAGTAAAAGTTAAAAGGTTTTTGACGAAAAGAAAAAAAAAATTCATAGGACAATATTAACTCTTATTTTTCCAATTGAAACATATGAACTTACGTAAATAACATAAGAATAAATTATTTTTAACTCTTTTTCTGAACATTTCTCTTGGGAACCCCCATGACTCATACCGTGCAAAAGACTCCGAGTGGGACCCACGAGATTCTTTGTCAAAGTATAAAAGACGGTAGACCCTACATCTAGTTTTAATGTTCCGTGCAGCCTGGTGGAATCCTGTTCCTTACTAGTACAGTCCGTAGTTAGTACGATAGACAGAACTACTTTCTACCCTATCGCAGTTTGGTACGTAAAGACACAAACTAAATTGTAAACGTAAGTCGTAAATGATCGATTACTCAATGACCTCTAACCGTAAGAAAACCTGTCGGCTATAATAGATCGACAAATTGACGTCAGATTGGACCTCTTAGGGTCCCTGCCCCCTCGGACCACCCGACGGTAGACACACCAGCGTGTCTCAACCTGTGCTGACTTCGCTGAATCGTCGTCGTCGTCGTACCACACCTTCCCACGGAGTCTGTCGTACAAAAGGTTCACAACCTGTTCTGACTGTAAGTGTTTTGAACGTTGTACTTACTTTTCAATAGGTTATTATCAGAACTTTTACGTCACTGAGATATTCGTTAACACCTTGTAAATATACAAATAAATTTTTTATAACCACCTTTTAAATCCTACTGATTCTTTAAAGATTCTGATAGAACCGAAATCCTCAATGTAAAGTTATAGAAAGAGGTCAAAAGACAGTGGGGAAAACTGGTAGGGGTGTGGAACAAAATGTTAGAAGTTTGAGTGAGGAGTCAGGTAAAATTACCTGAGTCGTAAAGTCTAAAATAAAAAATAAATAAATGAAAAATTAATTAAAAAATAACCCCATGACAAATAAATGTTACAACACAATCAAAAACGACACGTCGTTTCATTTAGTCAATATGTGTGTGTGTATATATATATATACAGGTAAGACAAAATCTAAGAAAAGGGTATATCTAGTAATATCTATCTCGTGACTTATCTTAAGGAACCCAATATGTCATCCAAGAATAATTAATTGAAAATATATAAACAACGACAAGTCAGTAAGTCAGCACAGACTGAGAAACACTGGTGTACCTGATCCCGTGTAGTCCAAAGGGACAGGAAATAATAGAGGACCTTAAACGAATAATGAGTACAGGTAACTCAGCCACTACGGTAGGTTGGTAGAGTAGGAGACAGTGGGAGAAGAGGAAGACAGGAGTTAGAAAATATATATGAGACTCGACCACCGAGTCTGCCAATTCGCAGACAGATGTTAGAAAATATATATCATCACGCATAGAGTCGACCATTTCTTAGGTTGACGTTACGTCCTCTGGGGTCAAACTAAGTGCCCAGTCCTTCTAGGGGACCTTCTCCCGTACCGTTGGGTGAGGTCATAAGAACGGACCTCTTAGGAGTACCTGTCTCCTCGGACCACCCGATGTCAGATACCCCAACGTTTCTGAGTCTGTGCTGACTCGCTGATTCATGTCGTGTGTGTCACACATATACAATAGTCTAAAGTGAAAGACAAAAGATCCTTAAATAATATATTTAATATCGTCCTTCTCTTATGTCTACTTTCTTTTTTAATTAGTTTTCAAACTGTTTTGTCCTGATATACTCCCAATTTCCTCGGTCCTAATAAAAACGAATCTTCTCTCTTTGAACACCCACGGAATTATTTTGAAAAGCCCATATACTTCCCAATAACATACCTTTGACCATTGGTCGACAAGAGAAACGACGATTCTCCTCTTGTTTCCCTTTTCAAGAGATTAAAGTCGTCTCCCTTCGATCCAACTTGTGTCCCTTCGTAAAAGGGTTTCACTCCAAACGATTCGTAACCTTACCTAATGGTACTTTAGAGAAAGACCTCTACAAACGTTTATTCAGCGATTCTCAGGCTGTGCTGACTCGCCGAAGTGAAAGTGAAAAGTGAAAGTACGTAACCTCTTCCTTTACCGTTGGGTGAGGTCACAAGAACGGACCTCTTAGGGTCCCTGCCCCCTCGGACCACCCGACGACAGATACCCCAGCGTGTCTCAGCCTGTGCTGACTTCGCTGAATCGTCGTCGTCGTCGTCGTCTTTGAGTACACCCTCCTTACCAAACCTCTCCACCTCAGAACGGATCCCGGGACCTCTTAGTTGTTCCACTAGAAGGGGAACGACCAGGGATGTGGTTCGGTCGACTGGAGTCAGACTGTTCCATACCTCCTCACGGTCCAATCGAGAACGGAAGTTGACAAAATCGCCTACAACTCGGCCACAAGTGTGACGGCGTCCGAACCAAAAGAACCATAGATTAATAATGAACCACCCTTCATCACTGACCCGGTCCTCACCTTCCTCCATTTCTTACGACGGAACAGTGTCCGTTTTTATATGTATTCGGGGGAAGTTTCTTAAGACTCACTTATTCCCTTTTCAGGTACTTCACACTCCCTCGGAACATTGAAGAAAAAAAGAAAGGAAGGAAAGAAGAAAGAAAGAAACGGAGTCTATGTCAAAAAAAGGAGTCGTTATATTAAAGACACACAAGTAAGTTTGACGAAGAAGGAATTTAAAAAACTCTATGTCTTTATACACACACAGAGGTTTCTTCGTAAAGTAAATCAAGAACAATTATTTGAATAATCTTAAAATCTAAAAATCCGAACGAAGTTTAGCACCTCACCGACAGAGTAAATTTTGACACCTTCTCAAAAAGATTCGAATAATTATTAGGGATTTAACGTAACGGTACTGTCATCGTTTATGATATGTATAATGGTGTTCTTAAATTCATTTTAGTGTAATCGGTTTTATTGAGTCACACGAGAAAAATTGGTTTAACGATCATACTATGAAAATGACTTAACTTAAAAAGATAAAAATTTTTAAATAAAATAGTAAACCTGTGTTCTCTAAACTGTTATAAATGAGTCAAAATTCATGATTTTAAAACGTATGACCCATTATTTTATAAGAACCAACGAAGTTTGTGTCAATAACGATATCCTAATGTTATTCTCTAACTTAGTTATGATTATTGACTAATAATTATAACTATTATTGTGATTATAATAACCTGAGGTGGAGAGGTGTGTGTGCACGTGTGTGTGTGTCAGTTTACATTTGACTTGTGAATTCCACTTTCTAATATGATGACGTAAAAATCGGATCTCTAAAGAGAGAAAGTTGACGAAATTCTTCAAAACTCTTATTTTGACAAAATTTGAAAGGAAGACTGTAGTAAAATGTTTTTACAGAAATTTCTTTTGCTTTCATTGTAAAATGGCACGTCGTAGTCCGATTACTTGTACCTGATAAGAAAGAGAAAATCAGTAACGGAAATTACGGGGTAAGTGTTTCTATGTATTTCTTCGTTGACGTCACTCCTACACCAAACCGTCCGTTCCTCCCTGAAGACGAGTTAAAGGGTGGGGTGACGGATCTAAACTTGATAATTATATTTCAGATCTTTGGACTTGAGAATGGAAAGAGAAGGGATTATCCCCATTGGTCTGGATAAGTATAATTGTACCAGTTGTAGGGGTTTTTTAATTAGCCAGTCAGATGATCAGAATCCCAAACGACTTAAAAGAAACAAGAACGTTCTATAAATCCAGATATTTTAGACTAAATAAGTCCTTGTGGTCGTCCGACGAATTTCAACCTAAAAAAGTAGATTTCTTATATTGTTTACTCTTCATTCCCGTTCTTCAGTCTCTTTCGAACTACGAAGGCCGGGTCCATTGAATCAATTCAGTCGTTCAGAAAGTCGAAACGATTTTCGCTGTCGGTCTTCGAACCCAAACCAGTCATCAGGCATACACGGGAGAGAGATTAACCTTTCCAGTATACAATGTCTTATGAAAAAGTCAAGAAGTTTTGAACGACGACCCAATAGGACTAAAGAACTTTGTCAAAAACTCGTCTCGATCTGACAATCTATGTAGAAGACCCAAGTATCATCGTAAACTGTGTACACGTGTGTATGTGAATAAGAAGTCTGAAGACACACCAGTTCTTTCGAACGACAAGTCTTGAGTTTCAACCGGGTCCTGTGGTCTGATATCACGAACGAAACAAACAAAACAAACTTGATTTGCAGAAGTTCAAAGCAAAAGTTAAAAATAGCATTTTTGACACGTCCCTTCCATAAACGAATGACAACCCTAAACTAAGGTAGAATTTCTGGACCTCGTCTTCAAAATATGTCTAAAGTCTTTCGACCACAAAATACTACGTACACATCATGTTCCATATTTTTACGTTTCATTGGGTCATTCTCATTTTTCGTTGTATTGTTGTTTTTTTAGGGTTCAACTTATGAATCTTGTGGAGAGTGTTCTCTTCGGGTCTGGAAATTCATCAACATTATACGTATATTGTACTCTATAGACACTTACGACCAGGGATTGTCAATTGTCTAGACTGCCCGAGTATACAAGGACAGGAAAATAAGTACACCGGACGATAAGCATATAAGTCTACGTCGTCTAAGTACCCTCTTAAAGATCGTCCTCAAGACCATATAATAAGACACAATACCAAAGAGATAGACAAAAATACTACGTGTAGGACAACTAAGACGAGTACTTTCATCTTTCCTTAATAAAACCTTATACCGACGTAACAACTATATGTAAACTATGAAACAGATTCTATGACTTTTCCGTCCATTTCCGTTCTTATAAAATCGAAAAATTAATTCTATATGTAAAGGATGGACGGGTCGGATTTGTGACAAAACCTCCTAATTTCCCTTCCCCTCCCAAGTACTCTCTAGTGAAAATTTCCTTTTTTCTTACTTTACAGTTCAATTTTTCGTTATAATATTTGACGGTTTCCTGGTAGCAAAGTTGTGCTTATTGTACGTTCAATATATTTTCGGGACACATACTATACAAATAACAATAATCAAAAATCCGAAATATCAGAAACCCCTGAAACGACCGGACCTAAAGATCAAATCATCTCATGTAAGTCGACGTAACACGTAAACTCAAGATACCTGGGGAACACGAAGTAGGGATAAATGGAGTAGGAACACCCGTTCGTAGACGAAAAATTAGAATGAAGAATCCTGACGTCGACCTAAGACCTTAAGACACCGACAGACCATAAAAGAAGACGTATAATTATACTAATTTAACATGGTTACCAAGAGAAAACTAGGGAAGTTTTACTTATATGAGGATTATAAAAATCTAATATTTTTACTCCATCGAAACAATCTTTTATAAGTTTGTCATATCCTTTCATACCTCCAATTGTTGTTTTTTCTGGAGCGCTATTACGACCATCACACCATTGTGTAAGTACAAGTAGGAATGGCTACAAAGAGTTCTACGAATACAAGTGTATATTTATGTATGAAAATGTACGGGAAAATGCATTTACTTTATTATGGTTTTTTTGACGAAACATTAGAAAAGGATATGATTATTGATGTCTAGAGTAGTAATAAAATGACCTACAGAATACATATATTACACATATCTTACGACGGACCGTAAGTTATCCGGGAATTGGTTATCAACAACTTACCTACTCATTATTAAATAAATTGGTTAGAGGACAAAAATTTAAAAATAATAATAATAATAATAAAACCGGTACGGTGAGTCGTGTACTTTAGAAGCAAAAGGGGTCGATCCCTGACTTGGGTCCGGGGGACGGAACCTTCGTGTCTCAGAATTGGTGACCTAGCGGTCTCGTCAGAATTGGTTAGAGGATAATTATCTGTACCAAATAAAGGTTAAAAAGTGATATCATTTAATGTGACGTTACTTATAGGAAAACATAACAGAAACAAGGGTACATGTTACTAGACAAATTTATTTGAAGAATCTTCGCCCAGTTTAACGAATCTTAACGACCAAGTTGTCAAACTATCACTATTTGAACGACTCAGTGATTTAAATACGAGTTCCACAAGTTTAAATATGGTAGTAGTTATCATGTGTTTCCATCGACAAAAGTGTGTAAGAGGGGTTACGAGACTAACAGTCAGAAAATTTTAAACGGTAGAACTTTTTAACGAGATGACCTAAATAAACGTAACGTAACGAATGTAGTGTTCGTTTTGACTTATACAGAAACGTATTAATAACCGGTAATAAGTAACACACAAGAAACAGGTCACCAAAAAGAACTTTCTCTCTCTGGACAAAATAAGACGACTTCAGTAGATTAAAATATTAGGATTCGATATAGGGTTTGTCCACTGTTTTATGAAGGAAATCAGTCCATATGACCATTCACTTGTACACCTGGGTATCAGGAGTAAACAGTCTCTCTGGTTTCTTCTCTTAAACCTCCAAAATGGAGAATTACATCACAGAAAAACAGACTCCTGGTGTTGACTTCGAAATTCTTAAATAATTTCTCTGTCATCAGTAGACCTCGTTTCTAATACAACAAATTATAGACCCAAGGTTTTTTCACCCCTTTTTAGTCAAGGAATAAATACGTATAATTTTATTGTGAAATAAAGGTTGAAGACTTATTTATAAATGAAAAGAAAACAAACAAAAAAAGTCGAAATAGTAGTCCCAAGACATTACACACACACACACACACACACACACACACACACAAACACATAAATTAATCCCTCTTTGAGGGAGGATTGAAACATACATCACAACTCTGGTAGTGAAAAACTCACTCCGATAAAAAAAAGAGTCTGACTTCAACGACGACTTAAGGGTTATACTTATTTAGTGTTCCCAAAATCATGGGAAGGTGTCTCACTATTATTTCACGAACACAAATTTTTGTCATCCATCCAATACAGGTCACCCCAATCAAATTTAAGAATTAAAAGGTCTGGTTGTACGGTCTTTTACTTCGAGCCAAAGAACCATTATTATTTCACTTGAGTGAAGGTCGTCTCTCTAAAACGCCGAACCCTACACGGGGACATAAAGGGGGAAGACCTCGAGGGAAAAGGTGAACCGTGTGGAACGAGTCGGGAGAGCGGAACGAACCTTTTTGTAGGAGTAGTCACTCATGAACAGCCAAATCCCACTATTCCTAATTTCCTTTCTCCCGAAACAAAGTTAAGTTTATTGACGTAATCAGTGTCCCTATGAATTAGGTAATGTGTAACATCTTAGGAGGTCGTTTGAGGAAAACAAGTGGTCTCACAAAACGTGAATCAATTCCCCTTTTTTTACTTGTTCACTTACGTTTGATACCTCCTTGACAGGTCAAGTGTCTCAAGGCTAAAAGGACTAAGATTTAACGTATTCGCAAACAACAACAAGTCAACGATTCACCACAAGGCTGAGAAACCCTGGGGTACTTGACGTCGTGCGGTCCGAAGGGACAGGAAGAGATGGAAGGTCTCAAACGAGTTTTAGCACAGGTAACTCAGTCAAAATTTAAAATTAAAAATTATATAAAATTTTAACAGTAATTTTATATGTATTGTATGTTAAATGATAAAATTGATAAAATTCACGTAATTCAGTCACCGTAATTTATGTAAGTGTAATAACACACCAACAGTGGTGGTAGGTAGAGGTCTTGAGAAAAGTAGAACATTTTAACTTTGGGACACGGGTAATTTGTTTTTGACGGGTAAGAGGGAAAGGGGACTGGGGACCGTTGGTGGTAAGATAAAGTACCTCTGCAAAAACTCCCTATAATATAGAGAAAGAAAATTTTTCTCCCATCTTTAGGTAGAAAAATCCTTACCAAAATCCACGTAAGGACGGATCTGTGTGTCAACCTGTCAGAATATGAAATATGTAGAAGGACTTTACGTAAACCTAGTAAAGATGTCTTTTGAATTTTTTTTTTTTGTTGAAGTAGAACGTAGAGAATAGGGTGATTGAAAAACTTCGGTATTCTTATAGAATAATTCCTAATACGTTTTATTGGAAGATGTTTAGGACTATAATAATGTGGCGGGGTTTTTGAAGTTTCGTAGTCCTTTCAAAGAAAAGAAAAAAAAAAATTGATTTGGTCTAAGTCGACCGATGGGGTGAACCGATGTCTCATGATTTCTTCTCTGACTTGAACTAGGACGTCGGGAACGTATGTGTTGTGAGGGTAACTGAGATCTCTTCTGAATTCACGTACTTTCCTAAGGTCCTAGTTTTCCAATCGAGATGCCCCTCGACACAGACGGAGGTCGTTAGGTAAAAAAAAAAGGATAACTGTCACTTTTGCAAAATATCATGAAAAAGTTTCAAAAAGTTTTTGTCCGACGAACACTTTTTCACTTTTCCGTAGATTAACTTGATATAGGTCTCCTCTAGTACCGACTCTGGTTGTCCCTCCTTTTGTAAAGATTTAGTATCACTATAACCGGTTTAGTAAACATAAACTTTTCAATTCACGACCTCCGCGACCGACTCCCCCCAAAAGTAATACTCTGGACCAACCCGACACTTCGTCTGATACTCTATTTGATTTTGTGTTTTGAACCTCAAAAATAGGAACAGACGATTACTGAACTGTGACCGTCCGATGTAAAATCCTTTAGACACTTTATCCCTTTTTTATGTACGATATGGATTTATTATATTTACACGTCTACGAATTGATTATAAATAAGTAAAGACCCTTCTATTGACGGAATTTTGTGAAGTTTTTCTCTTTGAAGGAATTCCTCTCATTAATTGTACCTTCTCATCATTATTGTAAAAACTCCTTTCACTCTATACCAAGGTACACACTTAAAAGATGTAGACAACCTTGAGGAATCTTACATATTTTTCAGTAAGTAAATAGTTTGTAAAAAACCACGTAAATGATACACGGTTTATAATTAGATTGTCAAAAGGTTTTAAAGTTAACTTGTTCCTATGTTTCTTTACCTAAATGTAAATTATTTTGTCCTACCTATCGACCCCTATGTGTACACACAGAGTCTATAAAACGTAAAAGTTTAGTGAGAAGCCATCACTTAAATGGAGTTAAAAGAGGTCGAAATGGACCTTACATGTTTAGAACTAACCTTTTACCGAAGACACTAGAAGGAGGATCCTTATTGATAATCTTACAAATAGGATTATGTACATGGTCCTGTCTCTTACGATGGAACTCGACTGAACTTTTCGTACAAAATATAAGTCTTGTGGCTACATTACAGTAATTTCAAAACTAGAATTCGTAGGACGGAGCATACTCGTTACCGTTCCGAACCACTCCTCGAACAGACTTGTCAAGAGACCGGAAAAGTGTATTAACCCGAACTGTCAAAAGACGGCAACGTGTCCTATTGACGTCAACTACCACAAGTACAAAAATGAATTCCCGGTAACTTAACATAATCTTTGAAATATGATGAGAGAACATTAGGACATTCAGTCGAAACTCAACGTACTAACTTTCACTTCTTATTATATGGTGTTTTGTTTTTAATGAGTACGTCAATTTCGAAAGAGACACATCAAAATCTTTGTTGGTCAGGCGTCTCTTATTCCGAATACTTTCTTTACTTTTATGTACGAGTAGGAATGGGTGAGGAACAACAGATCCGGACAAGCCTAGACCACTTTTGTACTTCGGTGAATGAGATTCACCATAACCTATCGATGAAATAAGTCGAAGACCTTCCAACTACGAATATCTCTGTCCTAAATTCTAAACTCTCCTACCCCCTTCCACTATCGTTTGAGAAGATCCATCGTGTACGGGTTTCTGGGTGTCTTTAGTTCACACAATTTTAAAGGTTAGTGAAATTCAAAGGAATCCTTAAAAATGTACAAAGGACCCAATACAGGAATTTTAAAACAAAAAATAACCTCACATCAATTAAATGTCACAATATAATCAAGGATGACATATCGTTTCACTTAGTCAATATGTATATGTGTTCTGGTGAGAAAAAATCTAAGAAAAGGGTATATCCAGTAATGTCTCCTATCTTATCTCAATGGACGTTCTTAACCCCGAAGGGTCCACCGTGAGCACCATTTCTTAGGTGGACGGTTACGTCCTCTACATTCTCTGAGCCCAAACTAGGAACCTACCCCCTCTAGGGGACCTCCTCCCGTGCCGTTGGGTGAGGTCATAAGAACGGACCTCTTAGTGTACCTGTCTCCTCGAACCGTCTGATGTCAAGAATTCCCACGTTTCTCAACGTGTACTGACTTCACTGAATCGTACGTGTATACATGGACATTCTTCGTAGTGAAGACGAGTCTGGAGGGACTGTATGGTGTGAGGGACTTAGTCAAGGAGGAGACACGGTTTTAATATTAATGAATCGTGTACCTAGTATTAGTCATGACAAAGCACCATAAAAGAAAAGTACTCACTAACGGAGGAACTTCCTTTCGTCACACATCATAGGTGAAAAAAATAAGGATGTTAGAGTGTACTATCGACTGTGTAATCATTAAATTGTTTATAAATGACGAATTTGTTTAAGTCACGATATCATACTAAAAATTATCGATGGATCATAATATATAGGATAGTACCCGATACATGAATACGTCACCAATTCAACTGAACGACTTTATCTAGATCTTTTCTGGCTCCCGTCACTGACTAACTGTTTGCCAAGAACTCACGTGAGTCTTTTAGTTTCTCCTTACTGTCCCTCGTCCGAGGGTTTAAAGACAAGGTCGGTCAATTGTGATTCGAGATTTTGAACGGGGATCACAGTAGAGTCCCGTAATGAAGGGTCTTCTTGGGATGATTTTAAGTTTCTACAGGGAAACATCACAATCGTGTGATTAACTCCACTAAAACAGATTGATTCGTCAATAGATACCTTGGTTCTTTCTTTCCAGGCCCTCCTCATCCTACTATCTATAGGTCCACATCTTTTCTTCGACCTCCTTATTTCCAGGACTCTTATATTATTGCAAACACCTTCCCTCCGGTCCCCATTCGTGTTTCGTACCTTTAAACCGTCGAACTACATCGTATGTGTAGGATCTACGCCCCCGAAACAACCCCACCTCCTACTATCTTTGTTACCTCATTTAGACTATTCCTCCAATTTCTAGGGACTTCTGTTTACGTTGGATAAAATGTTGGACTTAAATTCAAACCAGAAAACAAAAAAATTAAAAAGGTCTTTTCTTTTAGAAAAAAAGATTAATTCCAACGAAATGTTACACAATCAAAGAACGACATGTTACTTCACTTAGTCGATATACATATATATACGCAGGAGACAAAACCTAAAGGAAGGGTAAATCCAGTAGTGTCTTCTAATACATCTCCAGGGACACGATATGTCATCCAAGAGTAATCAATAGACGAAATATCTATTAACCCGAAGGGACTCTCGAGTCAACCATTTCTTAAAAGGACGTTACGTCCTCTGGGCCCAAGCTAAGGACCCAGTCAGTCCTTCTAGACGACCTCTTCCCTATCCGATGGGTGAGGTCATAAGAACCCGAAGGAAACACCGAGTCGACCATTTCTTAGACGGACGTTACGCCCTCTGGACTCAAGCTAGGGACCCAACCCTTGTAGGGAACCTCATCCCTTTCTAATGGGTGACGTCATAAAACCAGACCTCTTACGGTACCTGACATGTCAGGTACCCCACGTCTCAGTCTATGTTGACTCACTAAAAGTGAATAAATGAATATCTACACCGAATTTCGAGTTGTAAGTCTTTTGATTCTAGTACCGTAGACCAGGGTAGTGAAGTACCCTTCATCCACCCCTTTGTCACCTTTGTCACAGTCTGAAATAAAACCCCCCGAGGTTTTAGTGACGTCTACCACTGACGTCGGTACTTTAATTTTCTGTGAATGAGGAACCTTCCTTTCCAATACTGGTTGGATCTGTCGTATAATTTTTCCTCTCTGTAATGAAACGGCTGTTTCCAGGCAGATCAGTTCCGATACCAAAAAGGTCATCAGTACATACCTACACTCTCAACCTGATATTTCTTTCAACTCGCGACTTCTTAACTACGAAAACTTGACACCACAACCTCTTCTGAGAACTCTCAGGGAACCTGACGTCCCTCTAGGTTGGTCAGGTAAGACTTCCTCTAGTCAGGACCCACAAGTGACCTACCAGACTACGACTTCGACTTTGAGGTTATAAAACCGGTGGACTACGTTTCTCGACTGAGTAACCTTTTCCGGGACTACGACCCTTTCTAACTCCCGTCCTCCTCTTCCCCTGTTGTCTCCTACTCTACCAACCTACCGTAGTGGCTGAGTTACCTCTACCCACACCCACCTGAGACCCTCAACCACTACCTGTCCCTCCGGACCACACGACACTAAGTACCCCAACGTTTCTCAGTCTGTGCTGACTCGTTGACTTGACTTGACTTATCACATATATACAGTTAGGGTTATAGGGGTAAGTAGGGTAGGGGTGAACCGTCCCTAACCGACACTGAGTAACACCCCCGTTCCTGTAATTATCGACTTCGTAGTCCTTCTGTAATAATTACAATAATGATAATAAAAAACAAATAAAAAGACAACGAGAAAAAAGATAATAAGAAAGTTAAAAAATTTAAACAAAAAATACGAAAATAAAAACAAAAAGAAACCAAAAAAAAATTTCAGAGAAAAATTTGAGATAAAAGTTAAAAATGAGATGAAAAAACCTTAAACTAGAAATGTCATCGAGAAGTACCCTCTAATCTTCCGGAAACGGACACACACCTTTTTCCGAAGTGGAGTTCAGAAATGAGACGAACTAACTCCAACGAACCCAACCCCACGACCGAGTTCCTCTTCAAGACTTCGGTTCAGGTCTGAGTCCCCTTCCGTAAGGTAGTAAATTACTAAAGACGGTGTCCAGGTTCCCCTTATTCGTCAGTCAGTTACGTCGGTCTCTAAGAGGACGTAAAAACTCTTAATTCATCTAGTGGTTACTGTCACTGTTGGGTCAGGTCAGGACTGTTCTTACTCTTCTCGAACCCTCTAGAACAATTACTTAGATGTTCTCAATTACTGAGATGTCCTCGTGACTTACGGAATTGATTCATAGGAGGAACGTATAAACATATTTGGACCTTTTAACGAAGAACTTCTCTTTTCCTTCACTATAAAAATCTGAACCTAGTCGTAAAGGTCGTGTAGATAACTACCCGATCGAGAAGTCACAAATGTACCGTTGCCCTACTCGATAATAATCATGACGAGTGTAGTACCCCATAGGCTTACATAAAACAACACTATCTGGTCGATATGTCTAACAAAAAACTAAAAAAAAAAAGGCTTTTTCAACTCACGTAACTAAATAACCTTAATGACAACTGTAAAATCGATACTAAGACAAAAAAGAGTTTATAGTCTGACTTAAGAGCACAAGAACTCTCTTCTAAAAACTTCTGTTGTCTTGTGATTTACTGTAAAATCACGTTACCAAAAAAGAACTTACAAACGATACAAAGACTGTGACACACGACTCACGACATCACCTATGGTGTCTTTACTTCTCTTATGGAGTTCCTTGAACATTAAATAACTCTCTGTTCCGTAGAAAAAAAAACATTACACAGATAAGTTTTATCTGTGTAGTTTTCTACCCAACAAAATAAAAATAATAAATTTTCGTAACTCCATATTAACTGTTTGTTGTAATATAATCAAAGTCCACATGTTGTATTACTAATATATAAACATAAATAAAACATAAATAACGTTTACTAGTAGTGTCATTAAGAACAGTTGTAGACAGTGGTAGCACGGGTCAGTGAAAAGTCAGTACAGGCTGAGAAATGTTGGGGTACCTACCATCGGGTAGTCCGAGGAGACAGGTACTCTAAAAAGAGTCATCCTCATGACCTCACTTAACGGTACGAGAGAAGACCCCTAGAAGGTCTGGGTCCCTAGCTTCGACGTAGAGGACGTAACGTCCGCTTAAGAAATGACGATTCGGTAGTTCCTTCGGGGAGAGTGGTATACATCAATGTTTTAACAAAAAAGAATACAACTTTTGAAAATACGAGAAGCGTTGAAAGTTTATACACTGTACCACAAAGGAGGAATAGATAAAGTATATGAGGTGGTAGGAGGTGAAGACCGTTGGTGATTAACCAAGAGATTTAGACATTCGAACAAAACAAACAAACAAAAAAAGACAAAAGGAATCTAAGGTGTAAACCCTTTCTAGTAAACCATAATCTCTGTTCCGTAGGAACTTAGTCCCTTTATTATTCTATCATATACTATGTGTACCCCTTTGGGTCCAACCAAGTCACCATTTCTTAGACGGACGGTTACGTCCTCTACGTGTAAACTAGGAACCCAATCCTTCTAGGGGACCTCTTCCTTGATCGTTGGGTGAGGTCAGAAGAACGGACCCTTTAAGGTTCCTGTCTCCTCTCACCGCCGAATGTCAGGTACCTCACCGTTTTCTCAGCCTGTACTGACTCACTGATTTGTTGTTGTTTTATATTATGTATCTAAGTATTACTAAATCATCAAATCTCTTTCCTTCCTTGTCACCCTAATAAATTTATCGATTATATGGGTATCAGACAAGGAGAGTAAATCACTGAGACCTCGGGACACTCTCTTCCCTACTCCTCTTACCTTCTTCCGAACGAGTAGAGAATGAAGAAACGAGTACGCCACAACGAGAACACTCAGTTACAGATACCTTTAGACCCCTCACTGTCCTTTTAGTAAAAGTCTTTGCGTCTACTTCCATCACTACCACCTTATAATTGGTTGTCATCGAGAACGAAAGACAGGGGGTCGGGTCTCTTGGCTCATGTGTATATACGAGAAGATCCATGACGTCTAGTAAGGACCTACCAGTGTCCAGACAGACTCCAGTGTCCCTGAATGAAATTAAAGACAAAAAAGGTCAATTCGACGACAAAGTCCGTCCCTCTCTGTTCTCGGTATGTACCGAAGGGGGAATGAAGGAGGGAAGAGAGTGGAGGGACGGGGTAAGAAATAGTAAAGTGACTAAAGAAAAAGAGAGAAGGAGGATCACCAACATAGACGAAAAGGGATCTAAGGATCAAAGGGAAAGTGTTGAGAAGTACCGAGAGATGTACGGTAAAAGAGACAGATTGGGTCTTCGTTGTAAATCTTAACCTGTGCCTTGTCACCTGACCAAGGTTTAACCCTTTCCTCATGCAGTTCCGACATATAACAGTTGGACGAATAAATTGAATACAAGTCTCATGTAGTACGTTTTACGACCCGACCTACTTCGGGTTCGACCTTAGTTCTAACGGCCCTCTTTATAGTCATTGGAGTCTATATGTTTACTATGGAGGGAATACCGTCTTTCGCTTCTCCTTGATTTCTCCGAGAACTACTTTCACTTTCTCCTCTCACTTTTTTGACCGAATTTTGAGTTACAAGTTTTTTGATTTTAGTACCGTAGGCCAGGGTAGTGAAGTACCCTTTATCTACCCTTTTGTTACTTTTGTCACTGTCTGAAATAAAAGAACCCGAGGTTTTAGTGACGTCTACCACTGACGTCGGTACCTTAAATTTCTGTTAACGAGGAACCTTCTTTTCGATACTGGTTGGATCTGTCGTATAATTTTTTGTCTCTGTTCGGAAACGTCTGTTTCCAGTTTCGATACCAAAAAGGTCATCAGTACATACCTACACTCTCAACCTGATATTTCTTTCGACTCGTGGCTTCTTGACTACGAAAACTTGACACACCGTAACCTCTTCTGAGAACCAGGGAACCTGACGTTCCTCTAAGTTGATCAGGTAGGATTTCCTTTAGTCAGTACTTATAAGTAACTTTCCTGACTACGACTTCGATTTCGAGGCTAAGAAACCGGTGGATTACGTTTCTTGGCTGAGTAACCTTTTCTGGGACTACGACCCTTTCTAACTTCCGTCCTCCTCTTCCCCTACTGTCTCCTACTCTACCAACCTACCGTAGTGCCTGCACTACCTGTACTCAAACTCGTTCGAGACCCTCAACCTGTTCCTTCGGACCGTACGACGTCAGGTACCCCAGTGTTCTTTAACCTGTACTGACTCGCTGACTTGACTTGGGACTTCTTTCCTCTTCTCTTACTTCATTAACAAAGGTTTGTTCTGAAAAGGGAAGAAAGGTACAAACCTTTTCGTGGAGGACCTTTTAATCGAGAACTTAACATCCTTGACTTAATAAAAACAACAAGACATGTGTAGGGTCACACAAATGCAGTAAGGTATTTCAAACTCTCGTTAATTCAGTGGATAGTATATATTCTGTAAGACTCGAAGTACGATCTATTTACTACGTAACGATATACAATGTGTAAGTAAGTAAGTGACTTATTTCTCTATTCGTCTTCGGTCTAGAGTAATCCGGAATATCCAGTATTACTTCCTAAATCAAAAGAAAGTAAAGAAAAATCTAAGGTGTATATTCCCTACAGTAAGTTATAAAGAGGAGACAGACTGAATGCTGTGAGTCATACTGTTAGAGATCCAGGTAGGAACAACGATGTTTACCGTCGTAAGGTAAGAAAAATTACCGTCTCACTATGAGGTAACGTATATACATGGTGTCGAAGGAAGAGGTGAGGAGACGACTACCTGTATCCAACGAAGGTATAGAACTGACAACATTTATCACGACGTCACTTGTAACCCCACGTACATAGAAAAACCTAGTACAAAAAAAAAAAAAAAAAGACCTATATACGGGTCTCACCCTAATGTCCCAGTATACCATCGAGATAAAAATCAAAAATTTCCTTGGAGGTATGACAAGAGACGTGATTGTTTTTCCAAATCAAAACTAGGATTCCTGACACCCTCTGAACCTCTGACTGTCTCAGATTAAACTATAAATTTTCAACACCGACGTCATACTCTTAGGTACTTTCCCGTCCTACTTCTCTTCGAGGAGACTCTTCGATAATGTCATAAGGTTGGATTTCTATTACCATCGAATCTGATCCCACAAACCTCATCTTTACCCCTCTTCACCCGGTTAAGAACGGTTTTATACAGAAACGTCCGGGTTAGGATAAAGAGTGTGACCACAGCGGAAATAAATACCGATCTCCGATCGATGTCGTAAGTACAAGAATCGAATCATAGACTCGTCGATCGACTAAATTTTGGTGTCTTCGACCCGTCGTGACCGAACCTACATTAAGACTGAATGATCGGCAAGTACGGATAACATCCCGGGACTACGACGAGTCTTACACACTGTTGAACTAATGATGTAAGGAGACCGAATTTTATATAAAAAATTACTCTTTCTCTACGACCCTTGAAGGGATCGTCAAGTCACTAATTCTGAGACGCAAAGGTGATGTCCCCCGAGTCCAAGTAGGGATGCCGTACCACCACCGGTTTTTTCATTTTTATGTTCAATTAAAAAATTTTTTTAATCTTTTCTCTAAAACCTTGACTATCAAATTATTTAACGTTTTACGAAGAGAGTAGGTAAAGTATGAAGTAACCGTAACAACACACTCCACAAAGTAGGTTAGTCAGATAATTTTACTCTCCAAATTATAAACCTCGTACCCCTATGGTCACACCGGAACCTTTTGTGGTTTGTCGTGATCTGTACTGTCCTCAGTAAAAGTGTGCATTAATGACTCCCGACCCACGTACGTTCTATTCTTCGTTCCACACGGAAACGAAGGTTCTTTCGACTCCTCTCTTTCATCGGTTCAATGACCTCTCGAAAGTTTACGACCGGAAAAGGTCGGAGGTGGTAAGTTGGACCCACCCACGACAAGAATGGGGATAAAATACCGTTCGTGTCTCCGTGGCACAGACAGAGTCCAGTGTGACGACAAGACACGTCTCGGTACTCGATTCGGGTCTCGGGTACCAGAGGGGTGCGACATCCATGGTGAAATGTTCTACAGTCTACGACCTGAAGGGATCACCAGGTCACCAACTCTTAGACGGACGACTACGTCCTCTGTGTCCAAACTAGGAGCCAGACCCTCCTAGGGTGTACTGTGTCTCGTTGATTCGAGTACACGGAGCTGATGACTTCGAGTGTGTGACGTTGCTTCTCATCTGGGGTAAACAGTGTCGGTTTCTTTCTGACACCCGTCACAGTTTCCGGGTCTCGTCGGTTTTTATTTATTTTTTAATTCTTTTTTTCTACAGTCTATAGAAAACAAACTTATGAGGGGGTCGACGAAGTGTCGATGTTCTAGAACCTCTTTTACAAGATTAGAGAGACTCGGAGTCAAAGGAATAGACTTTTTATGCCTATTGTCATAAAGGAGTTTTCCCATACGTCCTTCGCACATACACACAAAGACCAACTGTCATCTGTCCTTGATGTAAAACGCAAGGGAAAGAAAACACTGGGTGGTTCTCCTTCACACTACACTAAGACAACATCTCAGGATTCGTTCGTACCGTTCAAAAAAAAAAAAAAAAGTTAAAGTGTTGACAGTCTTTTCGAACGTAATCTGCAAACCCATACCCCCAATCCTCTTCAGACGCTCTGACACCCTAAACGCACGTCTTATAGACACGGACCCTTCTTTCCGTAAGGGTTCGAGGTATCCGGTAGCGTGGTTTAAGTCCATCGTTGTCCTCCCCTTCCTCCGTAACAAATATATTCCGTATATTATTTACTTCGGGAGTTCAGGCCACCCCAGTCAAAACACACAGTAACCCTCGACTTTAATTACCTATAAAGGGAAACTTCCTAGTCGAGAAGTCTGTTATCGTTTACCTTATTTCCCTGAACTGTGAAAAACACTCCCTAGTACAAATAAAAAAGGTCAGACTACCTTTGGTTAAACGGAGGGGACTTTGATCCGTACATTCGAAACTATTCGACTGTTCTCCCCCTTTTTCTGTTGTTGGTGTTTGAAAGTCAGACATCGTCTGAGAGACAGAGAGACAGAGAGCGAGAGATAAATATGTATATATACATATATATATGTGTAAACGTTTGTCAAATTAATTAACAAATAAAAACCGACGTGACCCGGAAGTAGCGACGTGCGGCCGCAAGAGGTCAACGACGTTCGTCCCCGACGAGAAGTGACCCCACATGGCCACGTGCCCGAGGAGTAAAGCCACCGAAGAGAACGACACCGAGGGTCCGAGATCTCGTCCGAATCAACAAGGTGTCGCACACCCTGGAAGGACCTGGTCCCTAGCTTGGGTACAAAGGACGTAACCGTCTACCTCATAATTGGAGACCTGGTGGTTCCTTCAGGAGATCGTCTGAGAATTTTTATTACACACTCTATTATCAGGACGATTTGAAAGATGTTTCACTAGGAATGTACGTACACTCCTTCTGTTCTTTGATGGTGAGACCCTCTTTTTTTACGGTTTTTCCATTCGAATTAATAGCTTGACACGGCATAACCGGACTTCAAAAAATTTTCACCTCACACCTCCGTTGTAAATCCCTCCTAAGAGGTAGAGTGACCGACTGATACGAAGGTAATAACTGGTCTCTACATAGTTATGTAAAAATCTCTCACTATGTTAATTATGGTGGTACTCTTCAACAATCTCGAATTTTAACCAGTTCTCAAGTAATATGTTGAACACTAACAGTAATAGTAAGTGTAAACCGAGACAATCCAAAAACAAGGTTGAGACACATATAATATTTGTATTTTCCAAAGCTTCTATTGTGTAACGTTTTAAAACTCACTTCCTAAGCCACTTAAAATCCGTTTATGAAAGAGACTAGTAGGTTCACTGTACACAGTCTTACAGAGTCTTCTACTATCAAGAAGTCTTATAAGACTAAGTCTACTACACTAATCTGGTTGTTGTTCTATTTTTTGAGGTCACTACCTAAGACTATGTCTTTCACTTTCACTTTAAGTACCACGACCTCTTACGAAGGAACGAAGATGTCTTGTCACCTAACTTCTGCTGTAAAGTCTTTTCAATCTTCTGAAATCTCCACACAGTCCACATGTTTCATGATAACTTACCTTATTGGGTGTTTCACAATCTCTTTATTGTATTAATTAAAAACTGACTGGTTTTATTTTTAACGGTTGGTGTCCGCAATGAAAAACGTTTGTAAAGAGACCAGTTACTACTCAATTTTAGTGACTTCGTACCTGCTAACGACCCGGAAATGAGAAGAAAGGAATGAACAGTAGACGAAACTTGGTTCAGAATGTCCATATATCTCTGTGGGTCTCCGAAACAATCTGAGTAGTCACAGGACAGAAACCTAACGAAGAGAAGGTTGAGACAAAAGGATATTATGCCAGATAAAGTGTGGTCGCCGGTCTGAGGTCGTTAGTTTATTACTTTCGAGACTTTTTCCACGATGGTCACACAGGTGTCCTAATACCTACAAAGATTCAAAACGTTTTCGTTCTAATTTTTTTTAAATACATAAATAAATAAAAACCGACACGACCCAGAAGCAACGACGAACCCGATGAGAGACCAACACCACACACCCGAAGAACAGAGTCACCGTAGAGGACAACGTCTTTTACCCGAGATTCCGTACTCACGAAGTCACAAACACTGCAGCCAAGTCATAGCGTCGAGGGCCCGAGATCTCATATTCGAGTCATCAACTCCACGTACCCGAATCAACGAGACACCGTACACCCTAGAAGGACCCGGCCCCTAACTCGGGTGCAGAGGACGACCATAACTGCCCACCTAAGAGATGGTGACTTGGTGGTCCCTTCGGACGTTTCGTTCTACAAAATTTACGTCCATGAGTTCTAGTGGAAGAGAAAGGTGAGACTAAAGGAGAGACAGTGGTAAACAGTCGACGGCAGACTCACTACTTATATAAAACCTAGACCGATTCTCCTTCAACTTAACCCCTAGGTTCATAACTATCAAATCACCCTATCAAAATGCATCAAACGTCAGGGAAAATATTGGTAGATCCACTCCTTGATGTACCCTGAAGGGACCACCGAGTCCCTTTCCTAGACGGATGTTACGCCCTCTGGCCCCAAGCTAGGGACCCAACCCTTCTAGGAGACCTCTTCCTTTACCGTTGGGTGAGGTCATGAGAACGGACCTTTTAGGGTACCCACCTCCTCGGACTATTCGATATCAGGTACCTCAGCGTTTCTCAACCCGTGCTGACTCGCTGGAGTGAAATGAAATCCACTCCTTTCCGAAGAAACTTATGAGGATGGTGGAACCTACGAGTGGTCGTACCTACCCCTCGGTTCCACTCGTGGTCTCCAGGATTCCGATACTCGGTCAGGAGGCCGTCAGTAGTGTCCTTCATGTCCCCCTGCACCTCTCTTTTCTTCCAACCTTCGTTCCAAACTCAAGTCGACGCCTTTTAAGAATGGAAGTCGTCTGTATTTCAACACTCTTCTAACTACGAGAGAACAGACCTTTTATCAACTAATACAACTCGTAGGCTAATATTTGAGTGACACACTTACTTATCGCACCTTATCTCAAACAATCTTATGAACACGAACATCCCGCGTCCGACATCCGTCATGTCGTTCTTACAGACACCCTCTTCTACGCACAAAGGTCGTAGAATAAGACCCAGAGTAGAAGAACACAGACAACGTAGAACAGGGTTCTTTTGAACCATCAAAGACACCCCTTTCTACTGGTTTTAACGGTGGTTTCGTCTTCTTTGCGAGACTCTTTGATCATAAGTCCACTGTTTTGAGAGTGTGTGTAAGTAGTGTGTGTAGAGTGTATGTTGGGCGTCATGCACCGTATTCTTCTTAAGTTCAAAAGACAATGTATTGAGTTACGTTACATCTTTGCAATCTTAACAAGAACACACACAGAATTGAAGTCTTATCAAAACATAAAAAACGGTCATAATAACAAGAATGTTTTTAAGTCTACACTGGTCTTTCTACATACACAGAACCTTCGGTTTTCACCTTTAACTTTCTTTAATAAGCACCATGAACAGTAGTGAATTTTTTTAATATCCCTGAAGGGACCACCCTACTGACCACCAACCGTGAAACGGAGGGTCGGGTCCCCCACACCCAACCTAGGGACCAACCCCTCAATTCTAAGGTAAACGGAACACCGGTTTTTTTATTTTGTATTTTGTCTTCGTTATAACATTGTTTAAGTTATGTCTGAATTTTTACCAGGTACACCTTTTTTTTTCGAATTTTTTAACATTGCACATTAATGAGTAAGAGGTATTAATTAAAAACATAACTTAGAACATAAAATAAAAGGAATTTCTCCCATAGTTCAATTTTTTAAGTGTTACACTCTCAATTCGAAATAAACCCCGTTTTCTTCCTGACGTCGGATCCTCTGTCGTGGAGTCTATCGAGAATCTTTGACGAGGTTTCTCCGTCCGCTCTACCAGTCATATATACACTAAAACCACTTCCGCCTCGGGTACTTTAGTCCGTGTAACAAAAAAAAAAAAAAAAAGGTCTTCCAAAGACGATCAGTACTCCCTCGTCAGTAGTGGTACTTCCTAAAATCACGAAAAGATCCTCTGTGTTCTTAACCCCAGTATTTTAGTCGAGGCCTTTTATAGATTGACAGACTTCTGGACAGGACGGTCAGGGAGGAGGCGGAAGGGACTCCTGTCGTACGGAGTAAAGAGGAGAGGTGGGACTTGAGGAAAGTCCTCCACAACTCCTAGACGTCGACGTCGTCGTGTACCAAATTGGGAACAACTCCATCTACCGGTCACGGTTAAACCTCAACTGCCCAGTGTTGCAAACATACTCGAAATCCGGGACATCTCGGACCCAGGCGAGTCGAGGTATGGAAGTGAGAATACACACACACAAGTCATCCTAGACCCTCAGCACACACACACACACACCCCCCCCACCCCCCACCACGACGTACGACTTTATCTTCCTCTTCGGAACTAAGATGGTGGATGTTCGACACACCGAAGTCGTTCAAAGAATCGGAGAGACTTGAAGTCAAAGGAGTCGATATTACAAACCTACTAGGAAGAAGTGTTCTAACAACATTCTGAAGTTTCTTATGAATTGTATCACACCCCGTACACTAGTCGTGAGTTATTTAGAATGAAGGGGAAAAAGGGAGAGAGAGAGACCTTACCAAGTACCCAAATAGACTCCAGTCCCTGAGTCCCCTCCTTTATAAAACAGAAAAGTTTTACTCAAAACTATATTCCTATAATTTTTCTCACGACCCCAAAGGGGACACTAAGGACAGAAATTGTTCGGGTCATGTTTTACTTAGTGTTGCTATAAAAGAGACTCATATTCGTTTCTTACTTCACGAAAGTAGTCAACATTTCTAATAACCCGACTTTCAAGGTCAAGTCACACAGACGGTGTGCGTGTGTGTGTGTGGTGTGCGTGCGTATGAGTGTGTGAGAAAGAACATAAACAAACTATACCGAGTTCCTAATCTACTAAGACTTAGTGGCTTCAAAAAGAATTTTTGAAGTAGCCAGTTAGTTTTTATAACTAATCGTTTCGGGGTTTGGTACACAATCCAAGAGTACTCTGTATCTTTAGACCCTTGACCCTAAACGTCAAACACAGAAGTATTCGTTTATCAAAGAAAGACCCCACACGGGACCTTGTTTGTCGTGTTGGGAAGACTATCCCAACGAAGTCAGTGTATGTACGTCTATATCAGAGACCCACCACCCTCACCCTTCACCTTTGTGTTTCAAACGACTTGGGATTGAACGACAGTCCCATAGTCAGTCGGACGTCTCGTCTGACTGATTACAGACACTACAACCTGGTACTTGAGAAAAGAAGTTCCCGCTCTAGGTTATTATGGAAAAAAAAAAAACGTTAAGGATGGTCCCGATTGTATCATCCACAAGTATCATAGATAGCTTAGTTAAATGTTAGATATATATCATCTTAATTTTTCTTTCTGAATTTCACGGGTTTCGCAAAGGGAAAAACTTTTTTTGGACGTCGAAAACTAATTATTCGTATTTATAATACAGAGAACGGTACTATAAAAACTTCTTCCCCTTATAAAAAGTTTACCCTTTAGTTTTAACCAGATGAAGTGAATAAAACGACTATTCGAGAAGGAAGAACCACACTTTCTTTGGTAGAAAAGAATGTATTCGTTCAGGTCCCAGTAGACTCTTTAATCGTATGAACATTTCTGGTTTTTTAGTGTTCATCTGAGAGTCGACTCACTTCTCGTCACACCTGAGATTGGATGACCGTCGATCTTTCTTTTGGACAAAAGACTCTAATGGAGACAGGGGGACATTGACAGTATATATTGACTAAAGATTACTTCTCCTTAACAACCAGTTCATTCTTTCTCAGATACATTATATACAGGATTACCTAATAAGCAATGGGAGACGTATAATTTGTTTCGACCCACGCATATCAAATAGGTTTAAACAAACTCTGATAGAACCAATTAAAAGGACAAAAGACTTGATGACTCACTTTATTTGAGTGAGTCCAACAGTTTCACTTGGGTGAATTAGACCAACTGTAGTACCACATACCCACTCTAGATGGACCCTAGATCAGATAAACCGACGATTTGTGTGTGTCTGTCTGTATGTGTGAACAAATTTTTATAAATAGGTACATGTGGAACACCGTTCCCATACGACTCCTGACGCCCACACTCGTCCGTACTGGGACAGGGACTAGTCTTCTATGCTGGTACGTCGGTATAGAGAAAAAACCCAAAACATCCTCCGGACCTCGATTACGATTCGAAGGTCGTCACACAGGTCTCCACCGACCCAAACGAGAGAGTTACCTGTTCTGTACGTCAAATGGTCTCTGTTTACGGGGTAAGCAACAGAAGACCCGGTGAATTTGGAACTAGATAATTAATGAGTATATTTTGTTGTCTTTTCAAATTTTCTTACTAACAGAGTCTGTCGGTATAAAATTTAAGTCTGATACCTTGTCTTCAATTAACTATTAAACTTCCGGGAATCATTATTGATGAGAGCTAACGTCGTCAAAACGAAACTCGACTCCAATGACTCTATTCAAAATTAAGACCAACCTTTTCTTGTACCTTTATCATGAATGGAATATGACAGTTTAAAAATCACGAACTCATAAACTTCAATGCCTCGACATGAGAAACATGCAAGTCCTTACAATCAATAAAGTCTGACGTCGTACTGACCGATGTCGATCGACTTATTTTAGGAACGTCAAGTAGGCAAGAAGAGGATGGTCGTCCACAGTAATACCTTTATACTTTTATGACATTTAAGGTTTCAACATCCTTGACCGATATTCTCTCTTTTCCTCGTGAAACCTATAATTTTTTGTCGCTTCTCTTTAGCAGACCATGATTGGTTCCCACCGTACAAATTAATGATTAAACCGGCACAAGATGTTGTATTACTTTGGCTGTGTCCTAAAGTTCCGTGTATGTATTAAATAAAATTAATCCAATTCGTTCGTAAATAATTTTGGATGAGATCCGAGTATGCTCAGAGTTTTCCCTTCATTCTGTATTAAGAATAGGAATTCCTCGACCGTACTATAGACCCCTTTTTTCCCATATCAATACTTTATAATCACTCGTCTTACTCAGCCAGGAAAAATTGCACGGCTAACTTTACGTATCTATCATTTTCAGCGTTGTTAAGGACGACCTCTCCGACACAGCATAACAACTAAGAACCAAGAAGTTTCTTATGACAAATGTATAAATTCTTCTCGTCTCGAAGTTTTAATAAACCATTGAATTACCGAGTAAGAAAGGAAAAAACGATTGACGATAGTGGGTAGAAAGAGGTATGTAACTTTCACTATTAATATTACTAATACATACGTAGTCAAATGGTTCCTATATCATTAACCAACATGATCAAACGATAATAGTTGACTATTATACTGGTTTAAAAAGATTTTCGATTCCAGCTGAGATGTTCACCCGAAAAAATAGTCCTCTGAATATGGTCCTCGGAACCATTCTCATAATTACAGACCTAGTCCTCGTTACGAAGTAGATAAGTTAAAAAGGGGAGATCTGAGACCCAAGAAGGTTCCGTACCCTATACACCGTAAGGAGAAACGTAAGGATGATGAGATTAAGACATAGTCATGGACAAACAACTTACCGATCCACTTATTATTATTACGGTTTCTTGTCCTATGACTGTTAGGAAGTATGTAATACCACGATCTTACATACAACGATAATCTGATTCTTTAGAGTCTACTCATTAAGTCTTTTGACCTAACTTTTAAACTCTCATATCTAAGATTTCAAAAGACGAAACCAAGGTAATCAGGTGGGTTCCTTTAGACAGAGTTTTTAATAAAGAGTTTGTGGAAGAGTCAAAAAATTGTGGGTAAAAGGGGTTTGGAGGGTTTTGTTAGTGTTCTTCTTGGTTTATTTGTAGTTTAGACTTGGAGAGGAACCGGGTCTCCTACGGTTCAAGTACAAGGTGATGGGTTTCTAAAAAACCGTAACCGTGTAAGTTTGAGTCTGGGAGGAGAAGGAATAAGATCTTCTACAAATCTGTTACCCCTATAAAGTAATTTTATTGATACTTAACAAATTTATCATACACGATGTGTAAAATAGGTGTCATGGGGGTTGGGACTGTCCTGTAGGTCTACTCTTGGACTTAAACCTACCCCACTATACCCCATCAGTAAATAAAACCGAAGAGTGACTGTCATGTACCGTCTCTATGACTTGGGTCCAGTCAGACTGATGTTCCTAAAGAGAGAAAGACGATACGGTCTTCGAATTACGTTTCTAAGGGACGGTTTTGACTATCTCTTTCCTTTGATTTATTTTATCGATAAAGGAAGTTTCTCAACCTGTGCTGAACGTGTCGTGTCGTTAAAGAAGTCTTCTAATAAAGTCGTATAATATTAGATTTATCATACACGAACTGAAATCTGGTCTCCTACATAACAACAAAAAACTATTGGAAAAGTTATCGAACAAAGACACCATTACTAGGCAGAAACCGTTTCGTCCGTCATACAAACGACATGGGCATCTCCAGAAAATGAACTTCCAATAATAAGTGGTCGGTGATGTACCACTCCTACTACAGGAGTCGTAGGAAACCATCTGACTTGATCGATAGAAAAAAACATAGTGAATGAATTTAGAGAATGACTTTAGAGATTGATAAATGACCTGAAGGGGTAGAACGAAAAAAAGAACAGAGTGGAGGTTGAAACGTACATTTCTCCCTTTAGTAAAATTGAAACATTTGATGAAAGACAACCAGGATAGAAAAGAGAATTGCCATGGTAGTAGAAAGGTCAGGGTCCGATTTTTGAAACTGTAAAAGAAAAACAATTTGGGAAACAAATATTTAGTTGCTCAATAAATATGAAGCACAACGAAACAATTTTCAAGAAAGGAAGGAAAGACAAAGGTTATGCTCCTGAACACGAAATCTGGTACGGAGTTGCTTTGTCGGAGAACCTAGTAGAACAGTAGTCAAAGATGAGAAAAAAAAAAAAATTAGAGGTACTTACTGACACTTGTAAAATCAATCTGAGTAAGTTTGTGATCACGGTTCGGGTTTGAGAAATAGTCTCAACGGTACAGAGGAGTAGTATAACATTGACTATTGGAGAGATTGAGATTAGAACATGCACAGTTCACAAAACGAGGTCAGTACACCTTTTTACGTTTGAGGATCATATAGGTGAGAGGAAAACACGGACCGAACAAACTGAATCATATTACAAAAGTTCCAAGTAGATACAAAATCGTACACAGTCTTAAAGGAAGAAATATTTCCAAATCATTATAAGACAACATACATATAACCTCTTCCTTTACCGTTGGGTGAGGTCATAAGAACAGACCTTTTAAGGGGCCTGTCTTCTCGGACCGCCTGATATCAGGACCCACCGTTTCTCAACTTGTACTGACTCGTGTACGCGTGCATAAAATACATATATTGATGTAAAACAAATAGGTAAGTAGGTAGTTGCCTGTCCTGCAAATCTAACAAAATTGTATAGGATGATTAACGTCTGTCCAACTAGAAGGATGAGGAATGAAGTCAGTACAATGAGTTGACGAGTCTGTAGAAGTTACTTAAGGAAGAATGTCTGTCTTAGTCCACGTCAGAAGTGTCGGATATAGGTGACGAGAGGGGATGGACCCAGGACTGGATATCTATCTTATAATCTACATCTTATAAGTAGAAGTCGTGAATAAATACTTCGTTTATAAAAAACTTACAAACCAGATACAACCAGGGACTCTATTCACGACAGTTACGTTGTCACTTGTTTTATCTGGACCACAGAGAGGAGTACCTTGACTGAAGTCTTTTACTACGCCTACGTAGAAGATTTGATTTTATATAGGGATATGTAAGTTAATCCGTTGGAAAATCATATTCCAGTTCCGTAAAAGAAACGTTTACCCGGATTAATAAGTATAGTAGAGAGAGTGTATTTGGTATATGAGTTTTACTTAGTGAATACCAAAGACCAAAGTCAAAGAAATTTGTCCTCGTTCTTGAACTTCTATGAACACTACACTACTCACGTCGCAGGAACACATAAAAAGACGACGAAGAGACAGGAACTATCAACATAGTGAGTATCGGTTAAATTCTCGTCTAAAAGAATCTTTGAGTAGAAATAACTAATACATTTCATTGGGATAAACGAAAAAGTTTACATTGAAGGAAGAGTATAAAGTGGTCGAGTGTGTTATAAATTAACTTAACATAGTAATATCCTTCATGTTTACCGTGTTGAAGTGATGGTTAACTATGGACCTTTCGGATGGCACGTTGACCATCCTCTTCTTTGGACGTCCGAACACTCTTGATTTCTACGACACCACAGTCGGACTTACAAAAGGACTCCTGAATCTCGAGATACAGAAAGCATACATATCCTGAAAGTACGGACAATTTATATGTCAGAAATCCCGTCCAACCGATCTTCCTGAAAATGACACAAATAAGACAATAATAAAAAAACGAGGAGGCAGGTACCCTAAACGGTCCGTTCTCATGACCTCACCCAACGGTGACGGAAGAGGTAATAAAAAAAAATTACACCCGGTAAAAATTGTAGAAGTGACTTAAACAATATGATGACGAACACGAAATACAAAACCAAAAGACTGGAGCTCCGTACACCTCAGAATCGACGGGCCGGTCCCTAGCTTGGACATGGGGGACGTAACTTTCTTCAGTATTGGTGACCTGACGGTCCCTTCAGGGATAAACAAATAAGAATATCTGTTACCACACCTCTTCCCTTACCGTTGGTGAGGTCATAAGAACGGACCTCTTAAGGTACCTGTCTCGGACCGTCCCAACGTTTTCAGTCTATACTGACTCGTTGATTGTGTGTGTATCTGTTACCACACACACACGAATGATCGAATATTATTTCATTCTCGACTCCTCCCTAGACAGTCCTTAACCATCTTAAACACATGTGATCTTGACGTGTCTTAACCACTTAAAGGAAGGTCCAGTCAACGTGTTTAGGAAGGATAAGTTTATTATCCTTGTCCTTTTGAAACAACCTCCATTTAAATGTGTCTCTGGGTCGTAGGTTCCCACCTCCCACTACTTCTCCGTCCCAGAATCCGACAGTGTTGACCGGTGCAATAGAGACCCGTCTCCTTTAAAAAAGTATGGCTGGCACAGACGGTCCTGGAGGCGAGGAGGTGGTTCGCGGGGTCGGGAGAGACTCCGTCTGAGCGAAGTACACAGACGGGTGGGAGACCGACGGGACCGGGAGGAGTTTCCTACACGAGTACCGTAAGACGGTCCCAGAGGAGACGAATGAAGACCTACACACACACCTTCATCAACACCCGGTCCCACCCTCAGTCCCACGTCTAGAACACGGAACCTGTACACAGGGAGTCTTTAAGGAGTCGTCAAGCGTGTCGCCTGCGGAGCAGGGATGAAGGGTCAGGAAGGGTCAGGCTATGACCGACGAGACAAAAATATAAGGGAAACAGAAAAGATACCTTTAGGTGTAAATTCCCAAACCTTAGGAGAGTACAAAATAGGGTTTCGAGGAAAAGAGAAATGGAGTCTGAGAGACAAAATCCGAAAACCTGACCCGAATGCTACGGAAAAAGGAGATGACATTAGCCTACTATCTATTTGACATCCAAGATCAATCTGTCGACCGTCAAGAAACAAAGAGTCATAATCATGATAATTCAATAAGAAGGAGAAATCTAAGTTCCGGTCCCTTATTATTATGACTATTCAATAAAATACGACACGAACTACCAAAGTGACACCGAAAACGAAGTAAATTACTCTATTTATTGGTCTGATTAACTCTCCCTACCAAAACCTTGTTTTGTAAATGACTCCATTCTTTCCTCAACCTAAGAAGAAAGATAAGAGGGAAAGAACGTCAGGGACAGATCCTTGAAAATTGGGTAATGACTGACCCCTGTGATTAAAAACGTCTGTGATTACGGACACCGGTCACTAAAAATACAACCGACCGATTTTTAATTAAGATCAAAAAGTGATTGTGAAATACTCAACACACGTACACACGATTCAACGAAGTCAACACAGGTTGAGAAACGCTGGGATATTTAACATCGACAGGGGGGGAAGAGGGCGGGCGGTCGTCCAAGGAGACAGGAGGAGAGGTCCGTTCTTATGACCTCACCCAAAAGTACGGGAGGAGGTCCCCTAGAAGGACTAGGTCCCTAGTTTGGGTACAGAGCATGCAGCGGACGTAATCGTCCGCCCAAGAAATGATGATCACGGTGGACCTTCGGGTTGTGAAACTCCCAATAATGTATGTTATCAATGTGGACTGTATGCACATTTCAAAAGATTAAAAACACTTTATAACAGAAGTTAGGTGAAGATATCTTCGTTACCTCGTAGGAGGTTGTGACACTCAAAGTAAAAGTGAAACACATAGTCTTAGTCAGTGATTCCAAAAAATAGAAAAACAACCGGATCATAAGTATAACAGACTTAGTCTTGATATAAGACTTCTTGATAGTAGAAGACTCTATGATCATATATACAGTTCGTCTCTTTCATAGACGTATTTTAAGTGACTTTTTCAGAAGAAATGAGTTTTAAAACACGACACAGTAAAAACTTTTAAAATACAAATATTATATACGTTCTAACCTTATTTTTGGATTACCTCACTTTACATTTACTATTACTGTTATTATTTAACATATTACTTAGAAACTACTTAAAATCTGAGATTGTTGACGAGTACCACTACAATTAATATAGTGAGAGATTTTTGTATAACTATGTAGAGACCAGTTTTTACAAGTCCATCGTTTTCTGTATAATTAAGTAGAGATCAGTTATTACATAAAATTTAATAGATGAAAGTCGAAACAGAGTACGTCCATGTTCATGTAGCCCTGTCATCGAATAGTTACGAATGACAAGAAAATTTTTAATATCAAAAATTGTCTTTTCTTTCTGTTTAGTTATTTGTTACAGTTCCTCTCGTTTCTGGTACCAGAGTCAGAACTCCTGTCGAAAGTCTTCTGTCACTGACCCGAAAGGAACAGAAACTAGAACAAAAGATTAACGGGGTTTCACGTAACAGTGTCTACCCGTGTAAAAACGATCTAGTTCCTTTTCTACTTAAGACACCGAATCCTTGTTGTCAAAGAAGTCAAGGACTTGATGTCCGTCCTTTACCAGAAAAACTCTTTACCGTTGACCTAACGTCCGTAGAAAGAAAGGATCCTTCTACTTCACCTGGGAGACGGTCGGAGTGGTGTATGTTGGGAACGAAATACAATTGAACCCAGCGTTACAATCTCTGAGACAGGAACTAGAGACTTGAACTTTTAGAGAACATTATGACATTTAATGGGAGTAACCGAAGGGAAAAACTCGAGATCACTTATTAGGTTCACAAGAGTTTAAAGACACGATTTATACAAGGAGGTCCCTAGACGTCACTTTTACTTCGCAACAAAATGGTGACTTGTGACACACTTGGGTCAGGGACGAAACTAAAGCTTCGAGGCTGGTATAAACTCCGTTAAGGGGACCGAATGTCGACACAGACCGGAGAAAAGTAACGGAGACCCCAGTCCTCGGACTGACGTATTTCCACCCCCACTCTTGACACCGGACGGTATTCCTTTCCCTTTCAGTAACGAATGAATGGGTCATTTGACCCCCGCAGTTATTTTTTCTGTGACTTTTGTTAGGGGAGAATTCTGTCAGTTTGTGCTCTTTACGTGTCGTCCCATCACACCCGTATTATCTACGAGTTGGTCACAATCAACTTACCTATCGGACCCCGTCGGCTCCCGCCGTCAGCACGATGACGATCGAGTCGGAGAGACCGCCGTCGGAGGCAAAGAGAAATAGAAGAGTCTGGAAAAGAAGTAGGGGACGTGGGAGTAGTGACGACCGGGTAACAACGGGACGGAAAAGAAGAGACGACGACGACGACGATTCAGTGAAGTCAGCACAGGCTGAGACATGCTGGGGTATCTGCCGTCGGGTGGTCCGAGGCGGTAGGGACCCTAAGAGGTCCGTTCTTGTGACCTCACCCACCGGTAACGGAAGAGGTGGAAGAAGAGATTGGGTCCCCTTTTCTGTTCCTGACCAAACCCTTAGCTTAAGAATCCGACCTGAACTGACTACCATTAATTTCTTGTATTTTTACTCCTATGAAGTCTTAGTCTAGGCGATCCTAACTTGGACCCGGGAACCGTCACTTTTGCGTTCAGGATTGGTGACCTGTTGGTCCCTTAAGGATATAGAAAAAGTTAATCACAAAAACAAAAGAATCCCATTTATGGGTCTCCACCTTAACGATCTAATATACCATCAAGATGACGTTAGAGTAAAACTTTTCACTTTTACTTGACCGTTTTAATAAAAATTCTTATGTAAATTGGACTTTCTAAGTTTTATTATAGTAAAGTTGTGCATTATTTATATTTTATAATAAATACTCTATAAAACGAAAGACAAAAGATATGATTCAGAAGTTGGAGTCTACACATAAAATTTAAATATCTTGTGAAATTAAACCTGATCTGTGTCAGAATTCACGAGTTATCAATATATATCGGTCACCGATAACATGACCTGTCGTCTCAAGACCTGCTTAGTATCAATCATACAATTGGTGTCAAGATAAACTAACTGACTCAGACGACGTATGACCCGAAACACGACCTGTGATCCTTATTTCTCTATTAACCACCATTAACATTATTGCTACTACTGCTAATAATTTAAGAATTATATTGAATTTTTTCTTAGTCTAGGGACACGCCGAAGAGAGTTTACGTCTGTATCTGTGGACCGAGATCGAACCGGAAAGGACAGGTCTACGAACCCATCCACCCTACCAGTAGCCACCGGTGTCCCGAAAGCATCTTCTTATAGACTCTACCCGAAGAACACGAAACATTGGGTGCCCCAAATTTTAGTCGACACAAGTGTCATGTAGAATAAGGTCGGTAGAAACCTACTGAGCATCCGACCACTAAGACCCTGACCCTTCACAAGAAGAGAACGAAGAGTCGAAAAATCTTGTGCGAAACACAGACACACAACGTAGTGAAGACCAAAAGTACCCCGGTGTTGAGCGCCAATTCAATCACCTTTTGTCTCGCACTGAAGAGAATTTGAGAAGACCCGGCCACAGATGAGACCTCCACCAAAGAGAAAAGAGATGGAAGTCCTATTAAGGCTCTTAAGTTTCTTTGAAACCATAGAAAACCTAAGGTCTTTGCACATAGACGACCACTCTGATTTGTAAGTACGTGCGAATCACACTCACTCCGACTCAGAACTCAACATCCCAGTTTAAGTTGCGAAATTAATCCCAGTTCAGGTGAAACCACACAGAAGAAAGGGTGATACAAAAGAGAAGACTTATCTAACCTTAGTATAGTTGATATACAAATCGAATTTGTTTACGTTAATATGAATCTTTTAAAACGAGGGAGGGGATGCGTCACTCGCGAATGGAACCCTGTACGTCCTCTACTAACTTTTGTCGGACGGGAAGGGAGCCAACAGAATCAAGGGTACACGACGAGCACGATACTTGAAAAGGAGGACAACTCACCCCAAAACTATAACTAACTATATTGTATAACAACAATGGTATATCAGAGATTTGTCTTCGGTCCAGAGACTAAAATTGGTTTTGGTACCAGTAGACAAAATGGAAACCTCCTTTTAGGCCCGTACAACCGGACTTGACTCCCTGACACACAAAGGATGTACCACGGGAGGAATCCCTAAAAGATCCCAGTAAAACTAGGATACATTAAAATTGGGATTCACGACTAAAATCTTAGAGAGGGGATTCTATAATGTGACACCATTACAGACCAAAGAGAAAGACCACGGAAAACACTGTATTAAGTCTGACCACTGTACGATATAAGGAAAAAAAAAAGAAATTAAAAACACATAAATAAAAGACCGACACGTGTCCGGAAAGACATCAACACCACTCGTCCCGATGAGAGATCAACGTCACTTACCCGAAGAGTGTCACCACCGAAGAGAGTAACTCCTCGTGTTCGAGATCCCGACGTTCGAAGGACCTCCAAGGAGCACGGTTCATCAACATCGTGTTCCCGAGTAATCAACACCGAGGACCCGAGACCTCGCGTTCAAACCATCAACACCGAGAACCAGAATCAACGAGGTACCGTGTACCCTAGAAGGGTTTAGTCCCTAGTTTGGACACAGAGGACGTAACCGTCCGCCTAAGAAATGGCGACTCGATGGTCCCTTCGGGGACGCAAGGGAAAAATTACATTTTATAAAAGATCAGAAGGATCCACTACTCTTATATCAACCTCGACCATAAACAACGAAAGAGATGTACACGACATATCTCAGATATCTTGGAATGACAACTAGACCCTGTAATACCTCCTTTGAATCTCGGTACGGGTCTCAATTTTATAGCCTGCTCGAGGTGCAACGAGAAAATCTCGACTAACTACTTACGAATACGGTGTTCTATGATTTTCAGTATTTTTATTCGATTCTAAAGTGGTCTCAAGGTAGAAAGGTACAAGAGAAATAGTACCTAGTAGTCAACAATATTATTTTCCTTTGTCCCCGAACCCTTTATGCAACTTTAGACTTCTACCTGAAACAGATTTACTTTGAGTGTATTTCGGTCCGAAGGAACATATCGAGATTAGAGAACATACATGTTGAAAGTTGTTTTCCATTGAGTTCTTTGGAACTTGTTATTAGATTTATAAATGGAATTTTCCAAATAAAAATTTTATAGAGTCGCTAAGTACCCCAGCGTTTCTCAGCCTGTGCTGACTCGCTGACTTGACTTGACTTGACTATCGTTAAAGTGTAGTATGTCTTTCGAAGGATTTTAAAGGAAAACGTGGGAAAAGGAAGGGTGGTCGAAGAGTGAGTCCTGTTACCACTTTAAAAGAGAACAAGGTACACCTCTCGTGAAAACCCACACGAGAGGGTGTGGTGTGTGAGTAAAGGAGATCTTACACATGAGAGATCGAGACCACCCAAAGGGACACTTGTATTCGATGGGAACGGGGTCTTAAGACCACTTACTTTTAAAGTATAGTAAAACTTACAAAACGAGAATAAATGAGAAACTAGAACCGAACTCTGTGTAACGAACAAGAATTCAACTATATTACACAAGTCAGTTCAGAAGATTCTGGGACGTTTGGTCTAGTTGGACGGAAGTGAGAAAGTAATTTAGTCACCCCGGTGCTGTTCCCCTCCACATGTCAAGATCAATGTCATATATGGTCTGTCACCCGGGTTTCGTCGTGAGGAGTGAAGGAGAGAACAAGAGAGAAATCTTTCATACAACAAATTTTGTCGTACGGAGGGTTTTCAGTATGCTTCACCATCGTACGTACGTACGCATCAGCGAAATCGTACAGACTGAGACACTGAGGTACCCGACATCGGGAGGTCCGAGGAGACAGGTACCCTAAGAGGTCCGTTCTCATGACCTCACCCAACGGTACGGGAGGAGGTCCCCTAGAAGGGGTGGGTCCCTGACTTGGACGTAGTGGACACAGAGGACGCAACGTCCTCCGAAGAAATGGTGACACGGTGGTCCCTTCGGGGACTTCACCATCCAAATCTACCTTTACCCAGACTGACTTACACCGTCGACATTTATGCTACCACCACCACCCCCGTCACCGATCACGGAAAATCCAGACCCACACTGAAGATGCGGGTTAGTAAGAGACTCAATGACGGTCTCGTCTTACATACCGATACCCAGGTCCCCTCTCCTTTTGTCGATTCCGATGAACTATATAGAAATAAAAAATATGTTCAAACAATATTTTAAATATCTTCGTAGACATAATCCCAAGAGGTTTCTTTGTCCTACACACATACATATTATATATATACACATATATAAATAAACCGAGTCCACTGACATCTCCGAATGTTTAAGGTTGTAGAAGTCCTACCCACACGTTTGACTTCTGGGTCCTCTCGACTATTACATCAAAATCAGACTTCCGACCGTCCGAACTCTACAAAGTCAAGTTCAGACCTCTCTCCTCTTTTAACTATAGAGTCGAACATCCGTCAGTCCGTCTCCTTTAAGAGAGGATGAGTAGGGAAAACAAGATAAGACCGGAAGTTGACCAACCTACCCCGGGTGCGTGTCATCACTCACGTTAGACGAAATGAGTCCGATAGGCAAGTTTCCAATTAGAGTAGGTGTTTGTGGAAATGTTTGTGTGAGTCTTATTACAAACTAGTTCATAGACCCATGAGACCTCGGCTCAGTTCAACTGCATATTTAAATAGGTATTATCATAAATGTTCTAACACCCTCATGTATTAAATATTAAGTTAAAGGTAAATACATGTACCTACCCCGAGTCTACCATTTCTTATACGATGTTACGCCTCTGGGTCAAAACCAGGGACCCAGTACTTCTAGGGGACCTCTTCTCGTACTGTTGCGTTAGGTCATAAGAACGGACCTCTTAGGGCACGTTGTCTCCTTGGACCGTCCGACGTCAGGTACCCCAACGTTTCTCGACCCGTGCTAACTCGTTGAAAGTGTGAAAGCACATACCCATAGGGAACTACCTATTCATTCATTCACAATCAGCGAGTCAACACGGGCTGAGAAACACTAGGGTACCTGACGTCGGGTGGTCCGAGGACACACGTACTCTAAAAGATCCGTTCCTATGACCTCACTCAACGGTAAAGGAAGAGGTCCCCCAGAAGGGTTGGGTCCCTAGCTTGGACCCAGAGGACGTGACGTCCGTCTAAGAAATGGCTGACTCGATGTTCCCTTCGGGGGGAACTACCTATACTAGCACAAAAATCTCAAGTCATTTTCCTTTCCGTACCCTTTCGACATTATTTTAATAAATAGAGTACACAAAAAGAGTTTCCCAATATAACTAGGTCTCTATAGAAAAGAAGGTGAGGTAAATTGTTAAATCCCATATATAAAATATAACGACAGGAACTGTAGTCCTTTATTCTATCAAGAAAGAGACAAGATACTTTTCTACTACAAGAAAAAGTGGTATCTTCCACGATATAGGTGAGGTATTTCAGAGATGTACCAGATGGGTGGAGTTTTCCTCATCAATCTGGTCTCAAAGACGGACTTACTATCGAATTTCTTTCGGACACCAAAAAAAGGGGGTAAACTAAGTAGATTGAACACAACAGAGTCTCTTTGGACGAATTCGACTGAGTGGAGTCATACTACGGAAACCCAAAACATAACAGTCGAAAGAAGTAGACTCTTAAACTGGCTCTCTGTTCAGACAGTTGTCTGACCACCAATAAACCCGGTGCCATGTCCCTTTATGGAAAGTCCACCCTGTTCGAAAGACCCACACCCCGAGAAAGAAAGTCTCCACCGAAGTTTTCTCCCCACCTTTATATCGAGGATTGAAAGAATTAGGTTAATTGACCCTCCGTTTTATACGACATTACAACAATAAAAACACCATTTAGAGTCTCTAGAAACCTGGTCATTGACCGGTCACCCGAAAGGACCACCGAGTCGACCATTTCTTAGACAGACGTTACACCCTCTGGACCCAAACTAGGGACCCAACCCTTCTCGGAGACCTCTTCCCTTACCGATGGACGAGGTCATAAGGCCGGACCTCTTAAGGTACCTGACATATCAGGTACCCCAGTGTTTCTCAACCTGGACTGACTCGTTGAAAGTGAAAGTTGTCCGGGTTTTCTTTCTGAGTGCTCTTGACAACCGAAGTGGTCTTCAGGTCCAAGTAAGAATAACGACGGGAAACACAGAAGGTTGGTCTGACGAACCAGTGTGGGTTAGGGAAAGAGTGGGTACAGGGCAGGAGCCACACCAGACACCGACCATGTTCACGTGGAGTAACGAGGTCTGGAAGAGGACCCGATAAGAAACATGAGTAGGTCTCAGAGTTTGAACTGGTAACAGAAAGTAAAGATCGAGACACGAAAGGGGAAAACTAACTACTCTAAAAGTCGAAGAAAGAGAAGAACTGAGAAGAGATTAAGAGGAGTAAAGATTTAGGAACTTTATTTGTGGAGAAGGTCGACGTGAGGCCTGAGACCCCGGAGTGGGACACGAAGGAATGGATCCGGTACCACCCTCCCCATTTCCTTCTCTTTAGGTTCTTTATAGGCTACTACAGGTTAAAAGTTTTTCAAGACTCGAATTGGGGTATTGATTGAATTCTTTATTGAAATCTTCGTCTTAGTAAAATATCACTAAACCTAGCTGTCACAATCAGTGAGTCACCACAGGTTGAGAAACGCTGGGGTACCCGACATAGGGTGTCCGAGGAGACGGGAACCTTAAGAGGTCCGTTCTTATGACCTCACCCCCGTAATATAAGTGAAACATAAATGTAGAACAGTTTTATTTGAGATGTTTAAATAAACAAAAACCTCACGAAAAAACAAAAATTCCTCGAAGGGTCCACCGCACACCTTCTTAGACGGACGGTGACGTCGTCTGTGTCCAAGTTAGGGACCCAGTCTTTCTAGGGGACCTCCTCTTTTACCGTTGGGCGAGTTCACACGAACGGACCTTTTAAGGTACCCGTCTCCTCGGACCACCTTATGTCATGAACCCTAGCGTTTCTCAACCCGAGCTGATGCACACGTGCGTATGTGTGTGTGTGTGTGTCTCTAAACCTAATTTAAATATATATTTTATTCATTTATATTAATAAAGTAAGGATGTAATAAAAGAAAAGGTCTGAACACGAACGAGTCCAGTATTAAAATGAGGACATCTTGCAATTATCATTTAGTGATTCCCTTTACATTTTAGACTATTCGTCGGAAATTGTACTTACCCCATCTCCCGCTTCGGTTTCCCTCTTTTATTCCTTTAAACTCTTTATGGATAAAACCTTACCTGTTAAAAATCTAATATATAGATAGATCATTCAAGGGTCGTAAAACTCCTCGTTGTCCTCAAACTACTGTTTTCTTAATCCACTGATTTTGTGTGTCCTTGGGTTAAGATCATTAATCGGAATAAATCCATAGTGTTACAATGAAACGAGTCCCTGAGTTCGTTTTTTCAGACAGAAGGTTTCAAAAGATTTATTACTTTGTGACAAAATCAACTTATTTTAAAAAGATGACGTTCTTTTGAGAAACAGTCTTCCTTAATTCTTAATGAATACGAGTATATTAACCTGAACCAAAACGAGTAAGTATCATTTTTTACCACCACCGAACGTAACAAAAGTGGGACCCCGAACGACCAGTATTTCGTGAGATTTTTGTTTAATTAGACATCTCAAATAAAACTGTTCTTCATTTATGTTTCCATTTCGTATCAAACACATCATGATAATAGTACCGTGAGAACCCGTATTAAATATATATTTCTTTTATTTTCTCGTTTGTATTGAAAGTTCGGCTAACGGACATTTCTTGAATTAACTTTTGTCAAAAGAGGAAATTTTTTCACTAAATAAAATTTACACGAAAATTTTTGTTTCCAGAATAACTATTGCTAAAATTCATCTAATAGAGTTACACCCCAAATTCATTTTCCAGTTTAGAACAGCTTCATAAAAACCATACTGAGTCAAGACTAGTGTCTGTGTGAAATAGTTCTTTTACTTTAATCAATTGTAAAAGTCCAAACTCATGAACAAATTTCTCCGTCTTTGAAAAAAAAAGAAGGGTGTTTCTTTCTAAAGTCCCTCTCTTGAAACTAATTCTTTGTACCTTTTAATTTTTACGACAACATATGCACAAGAAATTTATTCAATTATGATATACTCTCCCCTTTTCGTAACCGATACGATGTGATCTTCCTTGAATTACGTGTACACATTAAAAACGTCGCACCAGGCTAGTCAGAGTCTAGAAAAAACGAACTTTAACCAACGTAAATAAGTCAAACAAGTTGATTTCCCGGATGTAAAACATAGTCTTTTACACCTTGAAAATTAAATTGTATCCTCAATTAGAAAGTGGATGAGATCTGGGGCAGGACTCGTAGACACTGAACGAAAAAAGGACCTAGATCATACTAAGGACGTTGACCGGTTACTACCAGTACGTCGGTCAGTGTCATCCCGTCCGAGGTAGACGACTACCCGACACACTGAGTCGTGGGTGTCTACAAATCAGTAAATCGAGGAAAGGGTTCCTTATTCGGGGTTGGGAAACTCGTTAATTGGAAACACTCAGATCTCCAAGTAGTCTTCGTCCCGTCTCTCCTAGAAAAGTGAAAGGAAGAGTCAGGACGACGAGAGGGGCCGAAACACTCACTGTAGACTTCAGAGACGAGTCGTCTCTTGTTCACCCTGAGTCCAGGCATCTTCCGTGACGAACCATTTTCGAGACTCGTAGGATTCGATAATTCGTTGCTCTCAGATAATAAGGATGAAGAGGGACTACCCCTTCGGAGAAATTGTAACTTGAAGTAACAGAAATGGGGTAAAGGACGATTTTCCTTCACCAAAAGGAAATCCTTAGACTCGCCTGGTCACGAACCCACCGATTTAGGAGGTTCGGAGGGAAGACAAACGTGACGATTATTGGAGACTAAGGGACCACCAAGTCTATCATTTCTTAGACGGACGTTGCGTCCTCTGGGTCCAAACTAGGGACCCAACACTTCTAGGGGACCTCTTCCTTTACCGTTGGGTGAGGTCACAAGAACTGACCTCTTAAGGTGCCTGTCTCCTCGTGCCCAGTGTTTCTCAACCTGTGTTGACTCACTAATAATGAAAGTGTAAAGTGTCAGAGACTAATCTACACTCTCTATGACGGCCCGAGAAAGACGTAAAGGTAGAATTTGAGACCCCTTTTTTACGGTCTAGAACCGAGGAAGGGGAAATTTTAACAAGAAGGTGAAACGACACATATAACCCCAATCTTTATGACTGATTACAATACGGGGTGAACGAAAGTCGAACGGACAAGAGGTAATGGGGGAAAAAGGAATGACTGTCTTGGGACTAAAAAAAGGAATAACTGTCGTCGTACGGGTTGGGGTCCGTCACCTAGTACTAACCAGATCCGATTAATTCTATAGAAAGGGTCAGAGGAAACGTCCATCTCCACCGACTCATTGGATCAAGTCTTGTCGTTCTGAATTCATTGTCTTCAGGTGACTCTCCTTCACTCACCCCTCCCCGTTCTCTTCCGTCTAAGGTCCCTTTTAAAAACACGAGGACTATTTTCCCATGTCTTTAACGACCCGAAAAAACGGGGAAATAGAACTGCACTGACCTCCACTTAACGTACCCCGACCACGTCGATAAGACACTGGTACCTCATGTTCGTCCGGACTGAGACAATACACTCTTACTATTTGGGTGTGGGTGTATTCGATGACAGTAACGGAAGGTAATGACCCATGTTCGTAAAAAATTTTAATTAATTAATTAAACTTAACCTCCGATTAGTGAAATGTTATAACATTACCAAAAACGGTATGTAACTGAACTTAGTCGGTACCCACATGCACACAAGGGGTAGGACTTGGGGGGAGGGTGGAGGAAGGGGTAGAGTAGGGAGACCCAGTAGGGTCACGTGGTCGGGACTCGTGGGACAGAGTACGTAGCTTGGACCTGACTGCTAGACAAAGTGTATACTACTATATGTACAAAGTTACGATAAGAGAGTTTAGTAGGGTGGGAACGGAAGAGGGTGTCCCAGGTTTTTAGACAAGAAATGTAGACACAGAGAAAACGACAGAGCGTATGTCCCAGTAGCAGTGGTAGAAAGATTTAAGGTATATATACGCAATCATATGACATAACCACAAAAAGAAGGACTGAATGAAGTGAGACAGATTATCCGAGGTCAAAGTAGGTGGAGTAATCTTGACTAAGTTCACATAAGAAAGATTACCGACTCATTATGAGGTAACACACATACATGGTGACGAAAGAATAGGTAAGTAGACGACTACCTGTAGATCCAACGAAGGTACAGGACCGATAATATTTGTCACGACACTACTTGTAACCCCATGTGCACAGAGAAAGTTAAGACCAAAGGAGCCACACATACGGGTCGTCACCCTAACGACCCAGTATACCGTCAAGATAAAGGTCAAAAAATTCCTTAGTGGTGTGACAAGAGGTATCACCGACATGATCAAACGTAAGGGTGGTTGTCACATTCTCCCAAGGGAAAAGAGGTGTGGGAGAGGTCGTAAATAACGAACATCTGAAAACCTATCGTCGGTAAGACTGGTCACACTCTACCATGGAGTAACACCAAAACTAAACGTAAAGAGACTATTACTCACTACAACTCGTAGAAAAGTAACCCATGTTTTAAAAATTAACTGTGTGTGAATTTACCTCTATACTTTTCTTTTATGTCAAATAAATCGAAAAATATTGACTAAAGTAGAAGAAGGGGTCGAAAGTCCAACCTTTACTACCACCACCTCCACTGTCATCTATGACCGTGAATAACTAATTACTATTAAATTAAATAAACCCCATCTACTGGGTCACCAAACTAAAAAGAAGGAGATGGGCATACCGAGAGGTTCTACTATAGACCTTTTTACCCGTCCCAAAGAATTCGTCACCGTACGAGATCGACCGAACGTAGTCGAATGGTCTTGACTAATAAATTAAAACCCCTTAAAACGTTCAGTCAAAAATTTATGTTATAAGTTATTGTCGATTCCGCGTGTTTGAATGTTACTTTCTTTCTTATGACTGTTCTTTTCATTATGAGTCTTAAGTAGTGAAGGATTAAAAACTGATATGAAATGACAATAGACACGATAACTTCAAGATAGTTGACATAGACATTCACCTTTATGACATTTTAACACCGAAGATACTTGGAGTAGAGAAGGGTTGAGATACAAGCTACCACGCTTCCAGTTTAGAAGGAACCACCGTCAGAAATGTGGTTCCTATAGAGATTTATGGTGTTTGGTCCCGAAAAGGAGAGACCTCTCAGACAACAATTTATAAATTGAATAATCTCGTAGTGACCACAATTCACTGGAGTTCCAGACACGTCTCCGAATCCGGAAACACAACGGGGGAAAGACATGCAGTCGTAGTGGAGACGTCCAGTGACTGGTCGACGACCATAGTCGAAGACTACTCGGGCCCGGAGAGGGCGTCAGACCAGCCCGGAAGCACCGACAAGAAATCTACTGGACTGAGTGGAGTAGAGAACGACTGTGGTGTGTACGAGGACTCCAGACAACCCTAAGAATAAATAAGGGTCTGACCCACCAAACAAGACGCCAGGAACCAGTGTCCTAGAAAGGTGCCGATGGGACCGTTGGAGGTACCTTTAAGTAGTCCTTCGGGAGGTACCCCTTGTAGCCTTAAAGACCTAGGAAAGACAAGTATGCCCTCGACTCCTTCTGAAATCCCACGATGGAGTCTGGAAACATAAGAAAAAGAGAAAAATGTAAAACCGGCACGGTGCACCGTACGCCCTAGAATCGGGGGGTTGGTCCCTAGCTTGGACACGGGGGACGTCCCCTCACGTCTCAGGATTCGTGACCTGACGGTCCCTTAGGGGTGTCTAGAGAAAGATTAGTCGTAAAGGGGAGGGGGAGGGGGGTACTCTGAGGAGATATGACTACTCCTTTAATAAGACCTACTTCAAAGAAGAACCTCGGGGTCATCCTTCACCCCCGTCCTTGGGGAGTTGAAACCTGAAAAGGGAGTCGAAAATGGATTGCTGGAGAATGAAACTCTAAATCCGGGTTCCGTTTCTTTGGTCCGGTGTGAAACAGAGAGACGAATACAGAGAATAAAACTTCAGTGGTAAATGACCTTTCAAATTAAAGGGGACAACTGGCCCTCCTTTATAAAGATTCAGTAAGGGAGGAAAGACACCTCAACGAAAAAGGGGAAGAGACTCCCGTACTACCACCTTTCCGACGTCTTTTAGACTAAATATCCTCTCTTACTTGATTCTTATGTTGAATTGTATATATTTTTTACTAGGAGTAGCACGAATAAGAATACGTAACAGAACGGGTTTTGAAGTGAGAAGTCTTGAAGTAATTGACGAGGTTCCATTAGTGTTTAGATTCTTATTCCTGACTCCACTCCTGATTGACTGTCCGTAAACAGTGGCTTTTTCGTGACTTTTTACAGCTCATCGACATAATGGGAAATACATAGTCATGAATTTTTCTCTAAAAAAAAAAAAACTGACACAACGTGTCGGACACTCAAAAACCGACACAACGTGTCGGACACTCTAGAATCAAGGGACTGGTCCTTAACTTGGGACCCGGGGACGTGACCTTCACGTCTGAGGATTGGTGACCTGGTGGTCCCTTAAGGGTCTCTAGAAAACATTAATTATTTTAACAACTTATAAAAACCCATAATCTTTATTTTCACCCACATTTTTTTATTTTACCAGAAATTCTCCAATGTTATATGACAACGTCCCCGTTTAATCCGAGATCCGTTACTGACAACGGTTACGAAGTGACAGGGGTGAACGTTGTTAAGAAAGTCACGGGGCCGTAGAGACACTGAAGTCGACTCAGGGTCAGTAGACAGTTCGTCAGTGAAGGAAATGATTAAACCAAATTCTACAGTGTTGGAGGAAGTAAAGTAAATTTTTGAATTTACACGAGAACAAGCATAACCAATATTTACTGTTAAGTACAAGGAAAATTCCTTAAATAAATAAACGGACGTAATCCAGAATCAAAGTCGTACGTCTTATAAGTTAGAAACAACTTCGTACACCCTAGAAAATCGACGTCGTACGTCCTAGAAATACCTCTTCCTTTACCGTTGGGTACGGTCTTGAGAACCGGACCTCTTAGGGGAACCTGTCTTCTCAGACCGTCCGATGGCAGGTACCCCACGGTTTCTCAGTCTGTACTGACTCGTTGTGTCGTGTACGTCCTAGAAATCAACGCCGTGCACCCTAGATCAAGGGACTGGTCCCTAGATTGTGACCCTCGACGTAACCCGCGTCTCAGAACCACATGCACGCACGGTTCAACGAAGTCAGTACAGACCGAGACACGTTGGGGCACCTGACATCGCGCAGTCCGAGGTGAAAGATACCCTAAGAGAGTACCTGTTCTTATCCGCTCTTGCGACCTCACCCGACGGTACGGGAGGAGGTCCCCTAGAAGGGTGGGGCCCCTACCTTGGGCGAGAGGACACAGAGGACGTGACCGTCCACCCAAATGGTGATCACGGTGGCCCCTTCGGATAGAACCACACGTAGGAAATGATTAATAAGATGTTCAACGGAATTCACCGACGTCCTATACCCCGTGTAGGTAAAAACGGTCAATATTTGTCACATAAACACCAAATTGTTATTGAAGTCTGGGAATTGGTAATTGTAAGTCTTGAATAGCGTCTCAGCGTATACTGACCCGTTAGCTCGTGTGTGTGTGTGTCTGTGTGTGTCTGTGCATCTGTTCAGTGCCCCTTCACTAAAAACCGTCCCCCCAGAAGAACCACATGGATTTTAGTGACGGATGGAAACAAAACGAAGAGTTTGAGTCTGGGAAGGGGGGAGAAAATGTAGTTAGTTTTAGGAGGGACAGAGAGCCCCAGGTGACTTCAAAACGGGTAAATTGGAAGTTGATAGAACGAGTGTCATAAGAAGGGAAAGGGACTTAGGGAGTAATGTACACAACAAGTAAATCATGAGTAAACATGTAAAAGAGTTTAATAACGGTTTGACAAATTACAGAGTATCTTCACAAATCCCGGTCTTTCGTGAAAGTGCTAGTGGGTCAAATAAATTTTTTACTCTGGGTCTCTAGAACAATAATGTTTCTAAGATCTCAACCCTAATTTAGGGACAAGGGGACTGAGGGTTAGACCGAAAAGTGATAGAGTCTAACGTGGAGGAGTAACTGATTCGATCGATTATTCGGAATTTACGATCCTCGATGATAGTCGTGTAAGAGGTAAAATCCCTACTCCTTTGACTACACGTCTATTCAACTTATGAAGTTGAGTTCCAGTTTGTCAAACATTGGTACACCTTTGACCGACGTGGGTCTGGTGACTGAGGTCCTAAGGACGATAATTAAGGTGAACCATAACGGAGTGTCGGCACGACATTGAGGTCTTTCCTCTCAACCTACTCTTGACTTCTGACCCAAACTGTTTATTCTGAAAAAAATGAAAACGATCCCTTTGAAGTTATCTCCTCATCCTGACCCTTGATTTAATGTCCTTCACTCTTTACTTACCCTCAACTCCGTCGACTCCCGGGAGCCTGGTGTTTATCTGAACCACCACTTACTTTCCCGTGCGTCCCATCACCAAACTCCTCATCCACCTTAACTCCCTTCGGACCACAATAACTGACTACCCACCCACCTTTTTTGAGTTATTGACTACTTTGTAGGATCTTCTCCTTTTGCTCCTACCCTAGTTTTACGTCCTCACTACCCCACATCTTTCCTCATCCCATGAAAAGAAAAACCTATTCTTTCTTCACCCCTTCAACTCACCTGCATTTTGACCTTTCCACTTTCCGTATCTGCAACACCTACTGAGAAAGTAAACCTTCAATACCCGATCCCAATCCTATCCCCTGAGTTTCTTGGACCTTCTCAAACCTTCATGACGATATCCCTTTACGTTATCTACCTGTATAAATCCCGTCTCGACTCGAGAATTTAAATATTGAATCCATTAGTTGTCCCAAAACTCTAAGAGAGACTACGACGACGACGATTCAGCGAAGTCAGCACAGACTGAGAGACGCTGGGGTATCTACCGTCGGGTGGTCCGAGGAGGCAGGGACCCTAAGAGGTCCGTTCTTGTGACCTCACCCAACGGTAAAGGAAGAGGTTACGTACTTTCACTTCTCACTTTCACTTCAGCGAGTCAGCACAGGCCGAGAATCGCTGGGGTACCTGACGAGAGATCATCATGGTTTTTTGAATCTTGATCCTTAGTCAAGATTCCCCTGACAGTCGCTCTCCTTTGTCCAGTCCTATTGTCCCGTTCTCTTGTCTTTACAACTACTCCTGTAACAACTACACTAACGGTTCATAATGACAGACATAATAACTACTGGTTCTCAATTCCTGAACAGTACCTATACAGAGTATATGAAAATGTAATTTAAAAAATTTTAATTAATTGATTAATTATAATAAAAACCGACACGACCCAGAAACCACGACGCGCCCGAAAAGAGATCAACGTCGTTCTGTCCTGTTGATCCGTTGATCTGTTGAGAGATCAACTAGACGCGTCCAAAGAGTAACGCCACAGAAGAGAACAACGCCTCGTACCTGAGATTTCGTGTACGAGTTATCAAAACCGTGTGGTCGGGTCAACGAGGAGTCGTACGCCCTAGGAGGACCTAGTCTCCAGCTTGGACACAGAGGACGTAACTGTTCACCTAAGAAATAGTAACTCGGTGGTCCCTTCGGGTGAAACGTAAAAACTATACGAATTTCTGTTTCTTATGTGTCCGTATTTATACAAAAGTGTAATTTGTTGGTTTCAGCTGAATTAAGTGAAGAGTGGAAAGGGATGTTTGAAAACAGGGCTCTTCTACCTTCCCTCCACAAATGGGTTCTCATGCAAAATAGTAAGGCACACACAATGAGCGATTCAACACAGATCGAGAAGCTCTGTGGTACGTGACATCGAACGATCCAAGAAGACAAGTACCTTATGAGGTCCGTTCCTATGACCTCACCCAACGGCAAGGGAAGAGGTCCCCCAGAAGGACTGGGTCCCTAACTTGAACCCAGAGGACGTAACGTCCGTCCAAGAAACGGTAGACTCAGTTATCACCACCCATATACAACTACCCGCCATTCCCTTCACTCTTAGAGAAGGTCGGTGGGCACCCTGGGGATCTCACGACTCAGTGACAGAAATCCTACCTGTCTCTATAGTACAGAAAATCATCTACGGTCCCACTGAAGTACCACTGTCACGAGAACGATCCGGTTCTCGGGGTCCTTCTTGGTGTACGGGAAACCAAATACCCCGATCGACCCTCATCGGTACCAAGAATAGTCAACGGTGGACGGTAGTCGACAAAAGAGAGATGTGTCAGGGTTGGTTAGATCGTGTGAAGAATTTTCAAGTTTGGCCGCGAATATAGTGGTGGTATTGACGAATGTTAACATCCGGATCCTCTAAAACGATTAAATTAGTCATCAAACTACTAGTTTCCCTCTCCCGAATATTGTACCCGTGACCCGGTTTCTTTGTCAGAGTGCTCCCCAAAAGGACCTCAAAAGACACCGGCGTTCCTACCTCCCTCTCCACAGTCCGTCCCGACTAATTGACCCTCGGTTCCTTCCCACCTCCCCGACCCACAGACCACTCCGTCTCTTTCTCCAAATCACCCTCTCCCCCGCTCCCTTCTCACATGCTGTCCTTCGTCGCCAAAAAAAAAAATAAAAAAAAAATCAAAAAATAAAAAATTTAAAATTTTAGAAATTAAGAATGTACGCAAGGGTTTGTACTTGGGGGGAGGGTGTAGGGAGGGGTGTTGTAGAGAGACCCAGTAGGGGTACGTGGTCGGGGTTCGTACGACATAGGACGTAGTCTGTATCTGACCGCTAAGTTAAGAATATACTATCGTATGTACACCTTCGTCGCAAAAATCCGAATACAAAATCCACGTAAGACTGTGTCCCATCATACTACAGAGAACGAGACTGAGTCTCCACTCGCACTTGAACCCTCAGACTGGTCGTAACAAATCTTAGGGTCGGGGACGACAGAGGTTTATCCCCACGATATCGACTCGAAAACCAAACGACACTCTCAATATCTATTTCTACACTTTAATGACTATCTCACGGACCGTGCGTGATAGACCCTTCAACCTAACCGGTGCAGTAGTTCCTCTTGTGACTTCAATGAGCCTACGACCGTCCTCAGGTCCCCGCTCTTTCTGAACCTCGGTCTACGGTTCTGGAAGTCTGGGTGACCCCCTCACCCACCTTTTCCTACCGTAATGTGCTACCTCTCGCGTACGAAGTTTCCTTCTCACGGCACTCCTTTCTATCTTGTCGTTACCAAACCTTTTCTGTTCCGAGAAGGTATTCACCACGACCCTTTTGACCTGTCGATGTACGTTGTCTTACTTCAATCTCGTGAGGGATTGTTGGTATGTGTTCTTATTTGAGTTTTATCTACTTTCTGGATTTACATTCTGACCTGTGATATTTTCAGGATCTCCTTTTGGATCTTTCTTTTGAGAAACCGTATTTAGTGTCGTTGTAGAAAAAAGTGGGTGGAGGACCTTATTGTTTTTATTTTTGTTTTTATTTGTTTACCCTGGATTACTTTGAATTTTCGAAAGCGTGTCGTTTCTTTCGATATTTATTCTACTTTTCTGTTGGGAGTCTTACCCCCTTTTATAAACGTTTGCTTCGTTGACTGTACCCTGATTAGAGATTTTATATGTTTGTCGAGTACTTCACGTTATAGTTTTTTTGTTTGTTGGGTTAGTTTTTTACCCGTCTTCTGGATTTATCTTTAAAGAGACTTCTTCTATATGTCTACCGGTTGTTTATGCACTTTTCTACGAGTTGTAGGGAATAATCATCTCTTTTCGTTTAGTGTTGATGTTACTCCGTAGTGGAGTGTGGTCGGTCTTACCGGTAGTCCTTCTTTTAGATATTTGTTATTTACGAGTCAGCGAAGTCAACACCGGCTGAGAAACACCGGGGTACCTGACCTTAGACGGTCAGAGGAGGCAGGTACCCTAAAGGGTCCGTTCTTATGGCCTCGCCCAACGGTAAAGGAAGAGATCCCTTAGAAGGGCTGAGCCTAGTTTGGGTGTAGAGGACACAGAGGACGTGACGTTCGCCAAAGAAATGGTGACTCGGTGCCCCCTTCAGGGACTTCGAGTCGTTTATTATAATTAAAAATTTTGAACACCATTTTGTGTGTATTGTCTTTTAAATGGTAAATTTTTTCAGTCAAAATTTTTTTATACAAATAAAACAACGTAGTCCAGAGTCAACGCAGTACGTCGCTCTCCCGAATCAACTGGACGTCTTACACCCCAGAATCAAGGGGTTGGAGTAGGAGACGGAACGTTCCGTCTAAGAATTAGAGACCTGGTAGTCCCTACAGAAATTTTAAGTCGTAGAATCGGTACAAATACACAGGTCAGGGCCCCATACTTCGTATAAGTGTGACAACACAATGGTAGTGGATGGTAGTAGAGGTCTTGAGAAAAGTAGAACGTTTTGACTTTGAGATATGGGTAATTTTTTAAAGAGTAAGGGGGAAGAGGGTCAGGAACCGGTGGTGGTAGGATGAAAGGTTGAGACACTTGACCGGTTATGCTAAAAACAAAATTCCTGAAGTTCGAGAAGCGACGTCTCCTCGTTTGTCTCTTCGTTCTCTTGTTTGTGTCCTCAATCTCCACATTGAGGGCCACCGTCCTCGGAGTGGGAAGAAGAGAGAGACCCAACAAGTAAAAGTCAGAGAACATCTACCCCTTGTAGGTGTTCACGTCAGAACGACGGAGAATGAGGACCCACATCCCGTAGAACCGAGGACGTCCTGATTTCCAAGGGGGTGGCGGACGGGGACGTCGATCCTCCGTCCAGAGGTCGGGAGGAGGTGTCCTCGTCAGTCCAGTCAGAAACGGTACCTACTTCCTGGGACTTACTACTGTGCCACTGGTGATGGGGGAAAGAGATCCTGAAGGACAGAGTCCGTCTTAGGTGGGTCCCGTTAATACTTAAACTATCCAACTAAATGGTGAGGAGAACTTACGTCGCAGGGAGGAAGGACGAGGGGAAAGGACGAGGGTGACCTAGGAGGAGGAGGAGGGTAGGAGACCTCCTCCTCTCAGACGATGGAGTGAGAGGGGGGGAAAAAAAACCAGACGTGGTCGTATACCCTAAAATAGAAGGAGGGGTCCCTACCTTGGATACGGGGTACGTCACCTTCGTGCCTCAGAATTGGTGACCTGGTGGGGGAGTAGGGAAAAACATACAATGTGTGAAGTCGAGTAGTCGAATAACCGTCTACGAAGGAAGGACCCCCTCCCCATCTGGACCCAGAAAAACAGACGTCCTCCGAACACCCGAGATCACCACCCGTTGAGTCGTCAGGGAAGAGGGAACCCTAAGCCACCCGAACCGACTCGTGTTGAAGCTCTTCTTGATCCCGTCGAGAGTCTGACAGGGAGTTTTCGACTCGTCTGGGACAGGACCGTCAGTGAAGTGACACGCACGGCACAAAACAAAGAGTAGTGATCCTAGTGAGACAATCTCTTCGTACACACACGTGCCCACCCACACGTGTGCACGTGTACACACACTTTAAGAATCCTCGACGGGTATTTTAACTTTAACTTTCGGTAGTGTTCGAGTCTAACTACAAGACTTTAGTTTTGGTCAAACTATCTCGGTAGGAAACTAAACCGATGTCAAAACAATGTCAGTCCGTGGCTATGTGATATGAAGAGAAAAACGTGCGCACGATTCAGAGAAGTCAGCACAGACTAGGACACGGTGGGACACTGAGATCAGGTGGTCCGAGGAGGCAGGTACCCTAAGAGGTCCGTTCTTAGGACCTTACTCGACGGTAAAGGAGGAGGTCCCCTGGAAGGGTTAGGTCCCTGACTTGGACGTAGAGAATGTAGAGGACGTAACCGTCCACCCAAGAAATGGGGATCGTGGTCGACCCTTTGGGCATGAAGAAGGAATAGCGTCACTTTTCTATGTTCGTCTAATTCTTAATGTGTGACGATTCGACGATTCAGCGAAGTCAGCACAGGCTGAGAATCGATGGGGTACCTGACGTCGGATGGTCCGAGGAGGCAGGTACCCTAAAAGGTCCGGTATACATTTTATCTATCGGTCACCCTTGAACGACATACTGAGATCCTTAAGTTTGGCTCAGAGACACTTTCGGATCTTCCCACCCTACCCCACCCTCCCTTGAAGTTCTCCCTCCCCTGCATACGTATGATACCAACTAAGTACAACTACACACCGTCTTTGGTTATGTCGGGACATTTCGTTAATAGGAAGTTAATTTTTGTTCATTTAATTTTTTTTTTTCTTAAATACCATTTTACTTGATGATCTCCGTAATACGAGTGATCTTAGGGTGTGAAACTTTAAACAATAGAAATGAAAGATCGTAGTCCGGAAAATTTAGAACCTTCCTCTCGTCTGCAAACCCTAGAGGAGTAGAAAAAAGACAAGACAACCTTTTATTTAAGGGACTCACACTGTCAAACCTGTTCGACAAACCTGACGGTGACACCTTACGAGGTCTCCACCCGTCCGTCCTCCCTCCGGAGAGTCAAGGTACTACTTCCCCACCGACGAGACCCCCGAGGTGAGTCGACAGAGGTCGTTTTATGTCAGTCTTCTTAGACTGGGCGTTCTTTATCGGACTTAGGAGTCCGGTTTCTGTACGAAAGTCTAAACGAATCAATGAATTTGAACCAAGGGCCCCGTCCGGAAACCAACAGTAAGGGTCCATAGTAAGTTTGTCCTGGACACCCTAGGAATCCTTCCGACCGGGTAATCTCGACGACTACAGACTAAACTCTTAGATTCACCTTTGTAAACGACCTAGAGTTTACCGGACCGTCTAAAAATCTAAATGATGATAAGTAAAGACGACTTTATTATTATTAGGTGTAGTGTATGTACTAAAGGGACATATCTTGTCACCAATCTCGTCCTCGGACACCCCAGTCGGACGGAGCCAAACCGATGATCAAAACGGAAAACCACCTCTTCTTTTACCGTCAGGTGAGGTCCTAAGAACGGACCTCTCAGGGTACCTGTCTCCTCGGACCACCCGATGTCAGGTACCCCAGTTATTCCTCAACCTGTGTTCAATCACTGATGCAACATAGTGAAAGTGAAAGAAAAACGGAAAACCACGGAGACCAAAAATAAATACTTTCTTCCTATCTCCTTGAGTGAAGAATCCTAACAACATTTCTGTTTTACTCAATTACGGATTTTTCACGATTCCCATCACTTTACAGATCGCTTACACGAGTCATTTCGGCGACAAAGGTACTGCAGAATGTCCGTGAAATCCCCGTTTCGAGAATCCTCTCACAAATAAAGACACACCCGTTCTACCACCCCGTCCGTAGAGAGGGGATAGACACTGGACCTTATAAAATTTTTTAATTAAACAAAAAATCAACTTCCTATTAACGAAATGTCTTAAAACAACAAAGACTGGACCCTAGAACGGTGAGAACAAGGGGCGTTAGGAGTCGTCGAGAGTTCTCTCCGGTCAACGGGACTCGACATGTAAAGGGTCCCTGGACACGTAAAATTGTTTCATATTTGTCTACTTACCTTAACTCCTTCCTGAGACCCCCTGACCAATTATGAAAGATATAGGGACTGGTCGTAAGTCTGTCAAACTCTTCCCCAAAACCCTCCTCATTCTCTTCAACGGGTCTCAGTATTACATTTTGGGTTTCACGTGAAAGGTCTTCAATAAACGGGGTGAGAAAGACGGTTTATCTCTAAGAGACCAAATGTCTGAGGAGTCCGTCCACATCTGAAATTCATGTACGAAATATTTAACGAAGTCTATAAGTCTACCGAAAAAAAGACTTTTAGAACGTCTCCAGACTAAGACTTCCGGATCCTCAAAATAAACCCCTCGCTCCCCTTCGTTTCTTCCACGTAAAACCTTACGTCAAGGGATCTCCTCCCCACCAAACCCAACTCACGCCACCCCCGACCCTGGTCTCCACCGTACACCCGGAACCCATAGACTCCCGGTTTCTCTCCATTGTTCCTCTACCTAATCCCAAGTCTTCTCTCCACTCTCGAACGCGTCCTGTCATGTCCTACCTTACTGATAAAATCTTGTCCGGACCCAGTCTGGAGTCTAGAAAGTGAATGACCGAGACTCTCATTCAATAAATTAAGAGATTAACCACCCACCCCCACCCCCTGTCACAAAGAAAGACCCTGGGATTAGTTCATAGACTACGACGTTGAATTAAAAACACTAAATAATGATAAAATATAGTGGTTTCTCCTCGTCCTAAACTCTATAGTTTAGGAAAAAAAAAAACCAAAAGTGTGATATAAGTTTCCACCCACCTCTCCAAATAATCAAACGATCTCGACGACATTGTTTCATGGTGTTTGACCCTACAAATCTTGCTGGACTAAAATAACAGTGAAGGGTCAACCACTACCTGTCCCTTCGGACCGTAAGACGTCAGGTACCCCAGCGTTTCTCAGTCGCTGACTTGACTTGACTTGACTTGACTCCAACCGAATCACCATTTTTTAAGACGGACGGTCACGTCCTCCGTTTCCTCTGCACCCAAGCTAAGGACACAGTCCTTCTAGGGGACCTCTTCCTTTACCGTTGGGTGAGGTCATAAGAACGGACCTCTTAGGGTACCTATCTCCTCGGACCACCCAATGTCAGACACCCCCAGGGTTTTCTCAGTCTATACTGAATCGTGCGTACGTATGTACGTACTCATCCTCTGGTTGACTTATGTAACACTACCAGACAGGTAAAGGACCTTATAATGTATCGACTTCTGTACTCCATCTTAGATAACCGTAACTATGTATAAATATTATATATCAACTCTCTTGTGCTATCATACATATTTATTTTGTAAATATATGCTTTTAAAAAAAGAATTCGGATCAATTTTCATATCCTCCTATATATCGTTTTATCATTGTCACTAATAGGACTCTCTAACTCAATAATTAACAACAAATCAGTGATTCAACACGACTGAGAAACGTTGGGGTACCTGACTTAAGGCGGTCCGAGGAGACAGGTACCCTGAAGGGTCCGTTCTTATAACCTCACCCAAAGGTAAAGAAAGAGGTCCCCTAGAAGAACTGGGTCTCTAGTTTGGACACAGAGGACTTAACCGTCCGTCCAAGAATTGGTGACTCGGGGTCCCTTCGGGTTCAATAATTGATGGAAGATAATTTTATGATAAGATATAAAAGACTTAAAAAACGTTATTCATACGTATGAAACCCGAAGGGACCACCGAGTCTCCATTTCTGAGACGGACGTCACGTCCTCTACACCCAAGTTAGGGACCCAGTCCTTCCCGGGGTCCTCTTCCGTTACCAGTGGGTGAGGTCATAAGAACGGACCCTTTAAGGTACCGGTCTCCTCGGACCACCCGATATCAGATACCCCAGTGTTTTGCCAACCTGTACTGAATCACTGATTTGTTATTGTTGTTGTTGTCATATATAAAACATTATTTTTATTGTTACTTAATTATACTTTTGACGGAAACCTACGAGACCTACCGGTGAATTGTAGACTTTCAAAACGAAAAGGGTTGAGGTATCAAGAACGTGTTGACCGGAGGAAATCTAAGACTATAATATTTGGAAGTGTGAAAACTAGTTTTCGGAATATAAACTAGTTTCGAGTTACTGACGAATAACGTTTTGGGTAAGATGGACCACTCGAGACTAGAAGGGATCAAACGACTGGAACTAATTGGAGTACTCAGACTCGAGTAGACCTACTCGGGTCTCTTTTCAGATGGGACAAAAGTTTTTGTAGTTGTGGAGTGGTAGACGAACACTCCAAAGACTTCGTATACCTAGTCGAGTCTCTTCTCGTAAGGTCTGGGACGTTCTCGTACGGTTGAGTTTAACAGACGAGAAGTAGTGGAAGTAGTTTCGAACCGACTCTTTTCACCATAAATACCCTCTAACAAATCTTAAGTAGAAAAGGAGATCTACGATGTTTAAGACACGAACTTAGTTCGGTTTGGTTGCCTTTAAAAGTAAGAACCTTATATAAAAGATTCGAAGAGTACTTTAATATAAGTAATTTATAATAGGATCTTTTTGTCCTTCAAATAGTTTTCCTATGTCACGACAACAAAGTGTTTTGAGAGACTTTCTTAAGGAGGTCCCGACTGTGTCTGTGTCTCTTGTCTGAACAAGTGTATCACACCCTTCCTCTCCCACCCTGCTTAACTCAGCCACTACGGTAAGTTGGCAGAGTAGGAGACAACAGGGGAAGAGGAGGGTGGAAGTTAGAAAGGGTCTTAGTCCCAGAAAAGTTTACTTAGTCAAGAAGCGTAGTCCATCGGTTTCATAACCTCAAAGTCGAAGTCGTAATCAGGAAGGTTACTTATAAGTCCTGACTAAAGGAAATCCTACCTGACCTCCCTAGAGGCACGTCAGGTTCCCTGAGAGTTCTCAGAAGAGGTTGTGGTGTCAAGTTTTCATAGTCAAGAAACCACGAGTATATCCCGTATCTGATACTGTATTTTGGAATAAAATAAATGAAGATAGAATAGATGAAGATAGATAAGGTAGTGGAAACCTCCACTATATATGAAATAATGGACCTTAAGGGAAATGATCTTCAGGAACGGAACCCTTATTGATAAAAGAATACAACGTCTAAAATTGTTGACTTCTTACACCCTTAAAGGACCACCAGTCACCAATCCTGAGTCACGATAGTAACGATTCCAGTCCCCAAGTCAAGGACCAGCTTTTTGATTTTAGGACGTTCGGCACGTCACATATTATTATGAAAGTGAAATATCATGATAAAAATAATATTTTTTATTATTTTACATTCTTATACTGTTATTGATCCATATCTTTTAGTGAATCATGTAAAAAACCCCCATCCTTACCACAACTCCACTGACAGTCCCTGTAGTGACGTAGTGGACTTTCTCAAAGTCTATTATTTTAACGAAATCTTGTAACACGATTTATAATCTAATCTTTTATTTTTATATTGACTAAGAATGAAAAGAACCACCGAGTCTCTGTTTATACTTCGAGTCGCCATCGATAATAGGATCCGAGGATACAACATATAAACACAAAAAGAAAAACAACCAGATTTTGATGATGAAAACAAATCAGGACTACGAGAAGAAAAATAAATCAAAATAGCTACTAGTGTGCACAAAAAATAACCTTTGTGGAGTTTTAGAACTCTTCCCTTCGGTCAGTATTTATTTCCGGTATAACAGTTACAAGTTGTTCTCAAAGAGTCTGGTGAGGTGTACACGGAAAGGTAGACAGATGAAGTTCAATCAAAATTTTAACGACCAAGAATATTAGATTTCCCTAACCATTACACCTATATAGCGTGTCTCTATATGTGCCGTTCTTGACATCCCCTCGAAAAGATAGTGGGATACTTCTTGTCATGGATCGTCAAGGGCTCTTATAAATAGGTATCCAACTACGGGATTTATGAAGACACGCACGAAAAGGGTACATAGTCGTATATTTCAAATAAAACGTAATTGTTTTCAATCGAACACGTACACTATTTTATTTTCGATAAACAATGACAAACAATTAAGTATACTACTGAAAAATTAGTGAGAGAAGACAACACGAAGTACAGGTCGACTGCTGTGTGTACGTGAAATCGTATGCACAGGAGTTGATCTCAATTTATAAAAGATACTAAAAAAAAAGGAAAAACGTTATTTGACATGTATGGGTGACCTTTTCAAAACTATTTACGTATATCGACACATTAGGTTTAGTGATGATTTTATGTCTTGTAATAATAGTAAGGGTCAGGTAGGGGTATGGGTTTAGGGATTCCGTTGTTACCAGGACTAAAAAAGGATAGTATCTAACCAAAACGGATAAGATCTTGAATTTTAATCTTAATGTGTTGACGAAAACCCTTATTTTTTCACAAAGAAAATAACAATCGGGATTAATTCAAAGACCCCACTACTGTATACCGGAAGTTGTAGGATTTCATGTGTTTTAGTATCTAATAATAGTCACTCCATACTAGGTCACGTCTCGTCATCAAATGGGGACTTATATCACCTGTTCTCTCTCGAACCTGATAGAAGAACCCGTTCACGCACTCACCCGCGAGTCAGGGAGTCAACAGGTTAAGAAACTTTAGGGTACCTGACATCACCTGGTCCGAGGAGACAGGAACTCTAAAAGGTCCGTTCGCCTTTAACCTCACCTAACGGTAAGGGAAGAAGTCCCCTAGAAGGGAGGGTCCCTGACTTGGCCACAGAAGATGTAACTGTCCGTCTAAGAAATGGTGGTTCGGTCGACCCTTAGGGGAAAACCTCTTTTATCGAAGGTAATTTTAAAGAGGACACCGGGAAAACCTTCCCTCGGATCACTCGTTAGTATATGTGGGTGTATCCACAGACCGGTTTCTAATAAACAATTCAGTCGAGTTTCGTGCCTCTGTAAGACGACCGACCGACGGGGGTCCCTGTTCCTGTGTAGGACGGACCTCCGGGGGTCGAGTCCCTTCCCGGTCTTCCTCTCGCTTGGGTCCTTTTCCCACCCGTCGGGTAAGAACTGGCGAACGGGTCCGTGAAGATAAAAAAAAGAGGAGTAAAAGAGGGAGCCGGAAGAGACAGGAGAACTGGAAATTAAAGGAAAGAAAAAAAGGAGAAGGAAAAGACGCTAAGGGACCTAGTCGGGTCGTAAGACTAGGACCCCGAGGTCCAGAACCGACATCGAGGGTCGCGAGCGGTCTGTGAGAAGGGTGTCGGGAGGTGCGGAGGTAGGGAGGTGTGGGTGGGCGAGCGAGCGACGCGAGGGACCAGGGCGGATCGTCCCGACCCCTTCACTCTCGACGATGGGGCGGCGGCGGCTCCGATACTCAGTCGTAAAGACGAGCACCTGCGCCCGGACCCGTCTCTGGGACCCTCTCCTACACGTCCTCCGTGTAACGAAAGGGTCTGACCTCGAGGTCTGCAGGGATCCCCGCCCCCACCTCTCCCCACCACCACCACCCCCTCCACTTGAGTCTCCCGAAGCCCCCGGTCCTCGTGTTAACGACACCATAAGGACACAAGGATGTGTAGTGACCCAAACAAAGACATTTGAACAGAGTGTCAAGACTTTAAACACGAATTTTAGAAATCGTGAACTTTTATTTAAGATACCTCCAGAGTCTCTAAACTCCTTTATATCGATGATTCACACTCTTCCTTTTTTTATGTCTGATTTAATGTAGAACAGTTTTTTCATATTACACTAAAAGGTTTGTACAATTTGCCAAAAAAAATTTTTGCCAAATTTTGTAGAAAAACAAGTATAATTTTAAAAGTCAAACTACAAACAGTTTTTGAAAATTATCCGTGTATTATCCATAAGTCATTCAAAAACAACCACCGTCCTTCACGTAATTTAATCTCTAGTATTCCTGACTCTAAAAGATGATAAAAATCGGTTTCTTGTTACACGTGAAAACTTAAGTTTCTAAGGAATAATGACTAACCTTCAATCGGTCACGAAACGTTTTTGACCAATGGTGTATTAACCATATACTACCTAGAAGGGTTCAAGTCCGAACTATATATCACTTAATACATCGAAAAGAGGTTAAAACTTGTTTGTGTGAATAAGGGGGGTCGGGGAGGGGTGGAGGGAGGTGGGGGGTCAAATAAATAGAAGTACATCGAATACAGTGTCTCAAATAAAGTCATCAGTGAATTTTGATTTAAGAACTTAAGAGTGCAGTATATCTTTATAGGGTCCTTGTGAAAGACCCAACTCGTTCTAAAAATATAGTCAAGTACTCCGTATCACAACATAAGAACATCAACTAACAACGATGTCGGTCAAACGTAAAGACTTACACCACTATGCTAAAAATTAATCAGTGTCGGTGACCACTCCTGTCAACTGATTAAATTTTTTACGACCTGTTTGTGAACCCGTAACATAGGACGATTGTCAGAAGTGTCTAAAAAGGAAAACAGATTGGATCTAAAGAAAACTACTCCAAATCTGAGTAAAGGAGAACAAACCGAGACTTACCACTGATTCCGGTCGACATGAGGTCGGAGACTTATGACGGGCTCGAGGCTTCGTCATCGAGAAAGTTCCGGGGAACCTTCTTTGCCAGGCTAAGGACACAGGAATAGAGAAGATACCCCTTGTACCTTAACGAAAAGGACCCTCGACTAACATCCAATTCGGTATAACGTAGAGAGTCACCACACCATACACTAAGTAGTCCGGAGACAACTCTTACATAATCAATGAGTCACAGACTGAGAAACGATGGGGTGCCTGTCATAAGGTGGTCCGAGGAGACAGGTACCCTAAGAGGTCCGTACTTTTGACCTCACCCATCTGTAAGGGAAGAGGTGCCCTAGAAGGACTGGGTCCCTAACTTGGGTTCGGAGGACGTAACGTCCGTCTAAGAAACGGTGGACTCGGTGGTCCCTTCGGAAGAAAGCCCTTACGCCTCGTTTGTAAAGCCGACGAGAAAACAGTGACTCGTGGGACTCGTGGCGTCCATTACCTCATAAGTTTATGGGACCTCTGGGCGTACACGCGACGACGACGACGACGACGATTCAGTGAAGTCACCACAGGTTGAGACACACTGGGGTATCTGCCGTCGGGTGGTCAGAGGGGGTAGGGACCCTGAGAGGTCCGTTCTTGTGACCTCACCCAACGGTAAAGGAAGAGGTTACGTACTTTCTCTTTTCACTTTCACATCAACGAGTCAGCACTGGGATACCTGACGTCGGATGGTCCGAGGAGGTAGATACCCTAAAAGGTCCGTTCTCAGGACCTCACCCCACGGTATCGGAAGAGACGTACACGAGATCTATCTCGGTTTGATAATTAACCACGGTATACTTCGTCTACAGACAGCCTTGTCGGAGAGAACAGGTACAGTCCTAAAAAAGTCAAATTGTACTTACATTGTACAATTCTCTGTATCTTTCACAAGACTCTAATCTCTCAGATAAACTCATTGATCCTCAAGTATAGATAATTGTCTTTATACCGTACTTGAGACAGGATCCGGTACTTAGGTCCATAAAAACAAGATTTTACCTTGTATCAGGTCAATGTTTCTCAGGTGAGATAAAATCTCGTTACCCTCTGACCATTTAAGAAAAAAAAAAAAAAGATGGAATACTATTCTTGAAAAAAAAAATTAAAAATAAAAATGAAATAAAACGAAATGTTATGACATAACCAAAACGGTATGTAACTCCATTTAAGAAAAAGACTTTTAGAAAAAACCTTTAGTCCTACTCCAAGTCGGAGTCATTTCACAACAAGTCTCTGAAAGTCTCTTTCATCTCTTTTTAAAGTCGTACCATGTACCATACTTCTTTACAGGTCTTGTCGTTCAGGTATCCCTGTCTTCGACCTAATCACCAACCGACACTGACCCCCCCTCCCCCTCCCTTTTACTCTCTATTGCAGATTACTCACGATCTAAAAAAAAAATCCCACCACTTTTACAAAACCTAAATCCATCACCACTACCAACATGTTGAAACACTTACATGATTTTGGCGACTTAACATGAGAAACTTTCTTACCTAAAATATCAAACACTTAATATAGAGTCAAATTCTTTTACGCTAAACTCCTTGTCTTATGTTTTATGACAAGTCATTAGGAGTTTTAAAAGTTCCAGTAGTTTTTGTTCCTTTTATACTCTTTGACAGTATAGTCATTCTCAGATTCCTATAGACGATGATTTATATTACACAAATCCCAATCTGTTTCCTGTATTGTCCTTTTAACTCCTTTAAACTCACTTCACACCAGAAACAATTATTATTATATAGTTACAACCGAGTAATTAACACTCTTTTAGGGTAACATCTCTTCTACGATCATTATCTTCTTTGACCTACACCCCCACATACTCTTAAGTGACATAATTACAGTGTTATTAGATTTCATAAACTTTTATTTTTCATTCAGTTCCTTTTTTCATTCATTATCCTCTTTTTAAATTAAGTCTCGGATAACCTAATAATCTGTAATTGAGGATCTCTACTTATTTTAGACCTCCAGGAAGATTGCAATCTTTACACTAAAGGACATGTCAAACCGGTTGACTTAAAACCCGATATTCAAAGTGGTCGGTCGACGAGTCGGTCTGAACTTAATTAGTAGACAAGCGTCTGAGGTCCCTCTGTCTTTGTGGCTCCCTTCTGACAAGGGTAGTCTCCTTTCGGTGGAAGAGTCGGGGCGGGGAGGGGACGGAAGACACGTTGAAACCACCACCACCACCAAAGGAACGACTCAACACAGGCGGAGAACCCTGGGGTACCCGACATCGGGTGGTCCGACGAGACAGGTACCCTAATAGGTCCGTTCTTATGGCCTCACCTAACGGTAAGGGAAGAGATCCCCTAGAAGAGTTGGGTCCCTAACCTGGGTGCAGAAGACGTAACGTCCGTTTAAGAGATGGTGACTCGGGGAGCTCTTCAGTGAGATCAACAGGAAACTCGACAATAGTATAGCACATTTCCACTACGTGACTGGCACACCGTTCATGAACGACTCCATAATAAAGTCCGTAGACCCCCTCTGGTTTCACTTGTGGCCGTGTTTTGGTGTATAATCTTCGATCAACGTGTACCATTAATTCATGTAACACTAATATTCGTACTACCTGTCCCACGAAACTCTCGTCCATCGTCCTAGAGTGGGGCAACTGTCGATATCTCCCTTACGTAGAATCGACGTTCCTCCTAGGTCCCCGTCAGAAACCCCCACTTCTCCACCCTCCCCGTAAAGACCGTCTCCCTTACCGTAACCGTCCACAGACTTCCCGTGTTTCTGAACCCTCCTTGACTTTCTTCTGGGGACATCAGGACTCCACACCCGTGTCCATGGGCCCACCTTCCGCTTCTGACTACACGCTAATTCGACCTCTTCATCCTTCCCCGGTAATCCTTCAGTCACTTTCAAAAATTCGGACCTCCACAGAACTAGTCTTCACCTAAGTTTTCTATTAAGAGAAACGTCACGTGTCTTGCCTAACCCCTCGTTGTCACCCCACCCCTCCGACCCATCCTCCGATTAAGTCCCCGAGTCTCTCCCTCTGACACCAGTCCTCGTCACTTGGTTCGACTCTTTTTTGACCCTCCACCTTAGTTGCTTTTCTAATACGTCACTATTTCTTGTATTAAATATGCATGTTTTTCGTGTTTATGTGTCAAAATGATTTTCTATAGTTGTGGTACACAAACAATTTTTCGTTCTCTGTTTCGTTGTCTGATTGTTTGTGTTCCTTTTTGCTTTTGGTGACAAGACCAGACTTTTTGGCTGTCAGGTCTCTCTTATTCCTTTACGAACCCAAAAAAAAAATTCCGTGTTAATAAGAAAGTTTTATCGGTGCTGTCACAAAAAGTTTTTCAACCGAACGAGGAATAGTTTAATACTTTAAACAGTGTATACTAAACACAGACAAAAGGTGAAACGGTCACCAAACCTCTCAGCACTACACAGAATGTTTCAATCTGATTTCTCTCACGACTACACTTTCCTTGAACGACTCCGTCCGGACCGGGTCGGCTACCCCAGTCACGGGTCACTCTGTCGAACCCCTGGGCCAAGGTCGCTCCCACAAGTCACTGTTCCGTCCGGGGCCCCGTCCCAGTCGACACTGACGTCTGTCTGAGTGTGGGTGTCGCAGATGTCATGGGTGTCGACGGCGGCCCGACGTAATGTCTCCACAGAGCCGTCTTCGTAAAACCGACAGACTTTATTGCCGGAAGTGTGTCAGGAATCTGACATAAAATGTTCAAGCAAAAGATTGTGTGTCCGTGCGAAAATACCGTCGACCTCGTAAAACGACTTACTGAACATCACGTGACGACTGGTCTGTCCCGTAAAGGTCTAAATCTAATATTCTCTTTCTGTCGTTCACCATTCAAGTCGACGTCCAGTTACCTGTGAACATGGTATCGAGGGAGGGGTTCGTGGCCCGCGGAAATAGGGTCCCCCTGCGAGTGACATTTCGTGCAATCTGTCTCTGTCAGGACGAACCACCGGAAATACTGCCAACCAAGGCAAACGTGTCCCTGACACAACAATAGTGTAACATTTGTAACAAGAACTATAGTTTCTTTCTGACCCACCTCACAGCTCTTCCCCGTACGTTTTTGATCTTATCTTAACGGTCACCAACCAGAATTGAGAGAAGGCTCGCTACTCGGTGTTCTCCGTTCACGACGAACACTTTTTGTCTCTGCCACTGTCTTTGGCTACAAATAACTAAAAGGAAGTTTAATACGCGTAGGATGTAAAAAAAAAACAAAACAAGAACCACTATTCTTGGCTTATAAACCCCAACCCTATTAAACTTCCCCTTATTACTACAAGGGACTGTCTATCGAAAGACTTTCTCGACTCTCAAGTAGGTAATAAGGTGTACTTAGTTTCAGAGAGTCTCAAAAAGGTTAATACTTGTGTAAATGGTAAATTTCAAAAACGGGTCAAACAGGTCAAACTAAAAATTTTTGCTCCCTCCTATCTAACACACAGTTAATATAAAGGTAATCTTTCTTTGTACTCCCTCCCAATTTTTAATCTCATTATAGTTTCTATCCTTTGTTAAAATAAAAAAGATAAAATATTGTAAAATATATTGAGTATTCTGTGACGAATATACTATTAAGGGTGTTTCAACGATCTCTCACATGTTAAAGGTTTTTACAGAACCCAAAAGTCTTTGTTAAAATAAAAAGTATTAAATAAATCAATAATAATGTACATAAATAAACCTACAAGACCCAGAATCACCGTCGAGAGTCTAAGAAGTCAGAAATCAAACTCGTACCCTTGAGAATCAACACCGGACACTCTAAATCAAGGGACTGGTCCCTAGCTTGGTTCAAGGAACGTAACCCTCACACTTCAGAATCGGTGACCTGGTGGTCCCTTCAGTATCGAGTAAATAGAAATTTTACTCAGATTCAAAAGGAACTCCGGTAGACTTACACTAAGTCAGAAATCTTCTCTCTAATAGAAAGTGTTACTGTAGACGGACAGACCAACCCTTTTGACCGTCGTACTCCCTATTTATTTAGGGTGACCCTTGGTTTAAATCGAAATTTCAAACCAAAATTTAGTGTTTTATAAAATTTCTACCGATGAAGGAACAAGTCAGGTCCAATGAGGCCCCGTTGGTAGTAATGAAGGTAAGTAAGTTTCGTATGAACGGATACATACAATACAGAGTGGAAACCACTCTAAAGGAAATTTTTTATGATATTGACCATACCGAATGAGAAACCGACAGTGTTTTGTTTTGTGGTTGACGCGTTTTGGATGGACCCAGGAGACTCCAACCTCACTTTGTTTCCCCCTCCAACACTTTGGGTCGGTACACGGACTACTGATTCTACCTTGGGTACATCCTCAATTCAGTCATTATTGTACGGAGAACGACGTCGAGTTCAACGGACGTTTGGGGGGTGCGAAAAATCGTTTATAATGAAAATTACAGTCTCACGTGTCTCGACAAGAGCTCCCAAGTCGATTTAAACTGAGACACCCTCTTATTTGGATCTTAAGGTTTACACCACTAGGGTTGTCACATACACTACGTTCTGGTTAAAAGGTGAACACGGCCCACCTAAACAAGCTTAGAGTGTGTCTTTACTCTCTACGGTCTGTCTCACAACTGAACGGGGTTTGTATTCCATCATTAAATCCAAAATAAAATTTATCCGTAATCTCAGGCCCATTAGGTTTTAAAATTAAATCCTTCCTCGGACCCTCTTATCGTCTCCTGTCCTCGATCCACCGGGAGGTTCCTCCCCACCCCTCACCTCCTCAACCTCCGGAGTGTCCGAAGGTAGGTAAAGACCTTCCCAATAAAACACTATGTGATCTCCGTTTGAGATTCAGACACAGAATTTGTGCTCAGACATCGGTCTGGATTTCCTCCAAGACCGTAACACTAAACCACACCATCAAAAAAAGAGATTACACGTCTATTATCTCATTGGAAATTACCACTTTCGTAACATTCGACTGACACCACAAAGCTGTGACTGGGTCAAAGTCGTCACTGGTTTAGTCCCACCGGCCCCTCTTCCCCCCGAACCTCTCGTCGAACTTGTTTTATCCAGTCTACCAAAGAGGGTCGAAAAGAGTCTGTGAGTGTTACCCGAAACGTAAGAAATGTGTTTCGGGTCCCCAACGTACTTCTTAAAAACAGGTTTTACGACGAGATTCGTTAAAGAGAACCAAGTTCGATCACGAACACTACGACCCAGTAAGGGAACCAAACACCTCCTACAAACCACATCAGTCAGTTATTTATAAATAACTCGTATACGATATAGGGTTCATGATACCTCTACCGACTCTTATGTCGTCACTTATTTCGTCTCAGAGACAAGAGTACTTCGAACGAATGATCACGTCCTTTCGGACTCAAGTTTAGGTTTGAGGTAGTCAATAATCGAACAACCCAATGAATCGAAACTGATTGTGTAATAACTGACCCCTACATAATCACACAGAAAACAAAAGACCATTAATAACTGACCTCTGTTTAGACACAAAGATCTCTCACTATGTCAATTTTAGTGACACGTCACGAATTTTAACCAGTTTCCAAGTCATATGTTAATTACTAACAGTGATAGTAAGTGTCAAACGAGGTAATCCAAAAACAAGGTTGGAACGTAGATAATATATGTATTTTAAAAGTTTTTACTACGTAGTACTTTAAAACTCACCTCTTCTTAAAAAACCACTTAAAATTCGTCTATGAAAGAGACTGACGAGCTCACTGTATATATGATCATCGAGTCTTTTACTATCAAAAAGTCTTATATCAAGACTAAGTCTGTTACACTTATAATCTGGTGCTTTTTCTGTTTTTGGCAATCACTACGTAAGACTATGCCTTTCACTTTTACTTTAAGTGCTACGCCTCCTTACGAGGAAACGAAGATGCCTTCTCACCTGACTTCTGTTATAAAGTACTTTTAGTCTTCTAAAAAGTCCATAAAGTCCAAATGAATAACTTACATTATTAGACGTTTCACAATCACTTTATTGTCTTAACAAAAAACCGACCGACTTTATTTTTAGCGACCGGTGTTCCCAACGTACACACACGATTCGACACCCAAAGGGTCCACCACGACCACCATCTCTCGGATGGGCGGTTACGTCCTCTGTATTCTCTGTACCCAAGCTAGGAACCGAGCCCTTCTAGGGGACCTCCTCCCGTACCGTTGGGTGAGGTCATAAGAACGACGTCTTAGGGGTACCTGTGTCCGTAATCAAAGACAGTTTTAGGGGATCAGTTATTACTCAATTGAAGAGACGCGGAGACCAAAGGTACAAACATTTTACCCTACTGTTTTACCATGAATTAAGTTTTCCAACAAAACTCCTAATTTACTTCATAAAGTACATTTCTCGAATGTTACTACCTACGTGGTATCATTCGTAATTTAGAATTGTCAATGTATAGTTTACTCGAAGTCGACGACAGATTCCCTTCGCGTTCTTTCGCAAGTACGTAGACCAATCATGTCTGTTCCCAAGTCTACTCCGGAAGGCGACGTAACCCACACCTCAAGTTTTGAACACTTTTCGTTTCCCCGAGTCTTTGAGAGTAAATTCGTTTGTAATTAAACTTTTTTTTCGGATTCACCTTTCCGTCATATCTTTAAGTACCTGACAAGAAAGGTGTCCCGAAGTTACTAGTGTTGACATCAACTCTTTAGAACGAACCTTAATCATCCATTATTTTTAAACCTGGGGAAATCCCCTCCTCTACGAGGGGTCGGGGTCACTTTCTGTGCAAGACACCTGAACGACCACCCGGTAGACCAGAAGACTTTGTAACTATGATGTGAACACGAAACACGTCCCCTCTCACTAAACCATTGAGTTAAAAAGATACTTTAGAACTCTTAAGACATTAAAGTTTAGGACCACAATTATATTTAATCCAACAAACTCGAACGAATAGTGAGGTGATGATGGATCTAGTCAAAGAAATAGACGTTTTGTTTCATACAAGTTTCTCTTTGGAAACCAATTTCGCTATCTTGAATCCTTCCTCAAGTTCTACTGATCTACGGGTGTGCCGATCCTAAACCAAATCGTCTACCGTTTCGTGTACATAGTGATACAACGAAGTTCCGCTATGACAAGTATGGACCTCACCCAAGACTACCCGTTACAGTCAGGACAATACAACTTTCTGTGCTGTGAGAAATTTATCTTTCGGTCAACAAACGGGGTCTACGAAGATCAAACAATACCAAACGAGGAAACTTTACAGGTTTATACCAAGACCCCTTTTACCCATGTTCAAGAAAGAAAAACCTCGTTTCCGAAAAACCTTGATCCCGACACAATGACTACTTTTACAATATAACCCAGAGTACCGTTAAGTAAATAACGAAAGAACTGGAACACAGTAGGTCCCTCACAGTTTGGTGTACCACGAAGACTCGGGGTGCTAAAAACGTCAATTCAGAGACTAAATCGACTGTCTACAATTTTGTGTCTGTGTCGGTCGATTGAGGGGTCACTGTCGTGTCTACGTCTTCGACTTTTTTTTACGTCAATAAGATTGAACCCCTCCCTAATGTGACTACGAGGTTTAAAAGGATGACTATCGGAAATGTAGGGGGGGGGGTGGGGGGGCGGGTGGGGCCATCGGACTATACCGAATCCAATCCCCTTTGACTTAGAGAAAGGAAAAACAACTAAGTCAGAGGGTAGATATGTGGATTCTTTGACACGTCTAGACTTCCTGGTGTCTAGTCCCCTTATAATCGTTATTATAACCCGAGTTCAGAGAAAATACCACTCGGGTCGAGACCGACTCCTTGGAAACCGAAAGTTCTCTTTTTGTTTTTCTAGAAACTAGACTTCCCTTGAAAGGAACTACGGATGGGTCAATAAAATACCTAATCGTTTACCCTTTGGGTGTCACTGGAAGAGACCGAGCGTTCACTCTGATCACCTGGGTCTTGACCTTGGTCCAGAAGATTTGAGGTCCGGTCAGTAAAGGGCAATTTAGAACGGGGGAATGTGTAGGAGTCGGAAAGGGGGTCGAGGGTGGAGTCCGACGGGGAACTCTAGTCACAACCCCTGGTCCCTACGTGCCTCCAACTCTATCCTGGAGACCAAGACGGGACGTGACCCATACGGAGTAGCGTCGGGTAAAGGAAAACCCTTTACGATTGGTGTTCGTACCAATCTAAAAAAGAAAAAAAAAACAGACATCTCGATTAAATTTGGACACTCAATTCTCCCCAACATTGAATGAGTCTAAAGGTGTCAAGAGGTCCTTCTGTTACTTGTTTATGAATACCTCGTGAATACTAGTCGGTCAAAACACCTTGGACGACCCCTAAACTTACTCTTCTTCTGTCTACACCAAGAATGGGACCTTCTTGAATAAAGATCATCGTTCTATCAGTCCTTTGTTTGCCGGTGTTTACCCTTCTTAAAATCCTTCCCCTCCACGTCCTAGGACAACTCTTGAAGTAGACCAGAAAGTCTTACAAACACCTCTCAATTTTCTGCCCCTTACTACGGAAACTTCACTAGACGAAAGAACGGGATACCTCTATAAACTTAGTCAGTTTTAAGAGAAAGTACATTCCAACAAGACCGTGAAAAGTCTAGGAAGGATAGTAATGGGATAATAAATGATGTGACTTCGTAAAGAAGTTTAATACCGGAGTGGTGTCCAGTGAGATCCTCTTATACTCCATCATCCCCACCCACACGTCTCGAGTATCCCCTTGACTCCGGGTCTTGTGAGGGCTCCCTTCGACGACACAGGAACCGTAGACCAACGGAGATCTTTTTGTTTGTTTGTTTGTTTGTTTGGATGTTCAAGTAAGTATCTAAACATTGTAAACAGTTAACGGACATAAAAGGACATAATAGTACAAAAGACCATTCTACCGGGGAAGACAGAGGGTCTGAAGAAAAGAGGTACAAGAGTTTGAAACCTTGAAAGGATGTACTGTCGGTAAAAAGAACGTGGCCGGGAGAGAGGGACAGGGAAGTGGGAGAAGACGAGTCTCGGGTGGAGAAGGACTCGTCGGGGTGGGGAAGGAGGTAGTCGGCGGGTGTCGGGAACACGTGGTCGACGTCGACCAAAACATATACCAATGTATAAATTTTGTTAAACACAAGGACAGACAAAAGTAATACACGTAGGAAAGAAGAAGAGACCTACTGTTCACAGGACCCTTCTCCCAAACCCCGAGGGTAAAGGAAATCCCGAATCTAATCGTTCTCTCGTCCTCGACTCCCCTATGTACGGTCCTCTCGACACCTGTTCTCGTCAACAGAGTCCGTCCTGTCGTCCGACTCCGTGACCGAACAGCACACTGAAATCTGACCCAAAGCAGAGGGAACAGATATTTATGCATGCTCGTGTCACGGAGGTGGGGCACCCTAGATCACTACATGACAGTCATCTACCACATTTCGTAGCCTGACCTAACGTTGCAGGACGAGAGTCTGGGACGACCGATACAACGCCCGCCCCCCGCCCTCCCGTCCTTTACACTGTGTCCGAAAATAAACTCAACCGAGACCTGGGTCAGGATCAGAAACGGTCTACCTACCTGTCACAACTCACTGGGTCTACTGTGTCAGTTGTACCGATACCCAGGACCGTTCCTCTGAGGAGTTTATTCTTCTCTTACAGAACCTTTTTAAAATCTTAAACTATATACACATTATCAACTATGTGTGTGTGTGTGTGTGTACAGAGACACATACACACAGAGTCATGACACGTAACCAGGTCCTGGGGACTCCCATAATTTAGGAGTCCACAAGTTCAGGGAGTATATGTTGCCACATCATAAACGTATACTAAGTCTTCGTTTCCTTTCGAACTAAGAGACTCGGTTCTCACCTCCCCATGTACGAACATGAGATCTCTTGTACGAAAGGGACGGTCTGACACCCGGTCCAACGAAATAGCTCAGAACACCACCCCTTCACACCCTTAAGAGCGCTCCGTCCGTGACGAGAACCGAGACCTAGGTCACGGGCCCCGTCGTAGAGACGTGTGCCGGGTGGGGGCGGTAGAACTTAACGTGACTGGACTCACCAAAGACGTGCACGGGCGGGTCGACTCCACACCCACGTCGGTTTCACGGTTCAAGTTCAGGAGACGTGCACCGCCGGATACTCGTTCACTTTGATCTGATTCGTGTTTCCTTTCTTTCCAAACTGAAGTAATCAGTGGGTCTAAGAGAAAAATAAAAGGCCCTTACCAATTACCCGAAACGGTCGCTGTCTAAACGTGTCAATCGTCGTAATAAGTATTCTCGGTTCTCCCCCTCTGTTTAGATTCACAGGTAGTTACCCACTCCCCCAATGGTTTTCTATCCTATCTGTGCCCGAAGGGTGCACCACGAGCACCATTTCTTGGACGGACGGTTACGTCCTCTACATTCTCTACACACAGCCCTTCTAGGGGACCTCCTCCTTTACCGTTGGGTGACGTCACAAAAACGGACCCTTTAGAGTACCTGTCTCCTCGTATAGTATCTTGTAATCAGTCGGATGTCGAACTACTTACAGTTTCTGTAGTGCGACTTACTTTGTTCGGCCAGTGTTTTTCTGTTTATGACACACTAAGGAAAATATACTCCATGTATCTGTCTTTCATCTTACCACTAACGGTGTCCGATCTTCTCCCCTCTTACCCCTCAATACCAAATTATTCCACCACTTAAAATCAAAACATTCTACTTTTCTTAAGACCTCTAACCAACGTGTCAGATCTATATGAATTGTAATAACTTGATATGGGAATATTCATTAATTTTATCATTAAAATATAACAAATAAAATAGTGTTATTTCTTTTTGTTTGTTTGTTTTGGGAGATTACGGGTCCAATATAGTGTCTGGTTAGTGTAGTCTTAGAGACACTCACTTAGAGTCCGAAACATAAAATTTTGAAAGAGATCCTAATTTGGTTTCATCTCTTGGTGACCTGAGGTCCGTCCGTTAGGTCAGGGGTCCAGTGGCGACATTAGGTCCTCACGTTACCCTTCCTTACCTCAATGCCCTATTTTGTTTAACGAACCAAACCTCTCTCTGTACCCAGTGGTAAGTCACTATCTAATCTATACCCATTTTTCTGTCTCTTACATAGTTTCTCCAAGGGTGATAGAATCTGATTTACCACCTATACATCTTTTTGACCGGTAAATAGTCCTTCACAAATCCCTCCAAAACCCCCTACTACTAAATAAACTACTAAACCACCACATGAACTCATCTTTAAAAACCTCCGTCGACTTTTAAAAGTATGAGATTTATTAAACAGGTAAAAGAGGAATCTTTGGTCTCAAGATAAAAATGTAATTTTTAATTAAAAATAATTTTTTCCTGGTTCCCGTCTTTTTGACGGGATACCGATATTACAGAAGTCCTCGGTCACTATGTGGAGAATAAAGTCTCGAGGAAAGCCGTGTTGACCACCCCTCGACACAGGAAGGGCACAAAAAGAGGGGGGACGGAGACGTACAAGATACGTCCTGGGGTCCATGCACACTAACGGTCAAGGAGGGTGGAAAGATCTTTCGAGTATCAGTAGTTTAAGTGTAATTCCGCTATCTTTGAGGGGTGTCAGTAAAAAGACCGTCGTGAGTGTAAACTTTTTGTTTGACTTACCACTCTTCGTGAAAATTACTTTTCCTTATTTTGAACTTACTACCGTAACGTTCTTCCTCTTTAAAACATCTTCTTTAATACCAAGAGAGTCCAGAGGTCTTTCGTGGAGGGATTTCTTAGGACCAATGTACACGTCTGGCTCCACTCACCCACCCCCTAAGTCACTTAGGGTACGTCGGTCTCACCATCTATCAGCGACCGTCCAATGGTCGAGTGGACCCCCTAGAGCGGTGTCTATACTACCCCTGTTTTTAGTCACCCTGTAATTTGTATCGTACAAGGAGACCGTGTCTTAGTATAAAAAGTTCGTCGTGTCTCAGCACGGAGGGACGAAATGGGGTTTCACAAGTCCTCTGACTTTTAAGCTCCTTCCAGAGTCTTTGAAAGGGAGTGTGCCTGAACCTGAACGGACATAGTGTCACGGGTGTTAACGTACGACACTGAACATCGGTAACGGTACAAATAAAACCTGTCAAATTCCCCCCTTTTGGGTCCGATGGGACCGTTCTTCTTCTTCCTTTTCTCAGTCTGTTTTGAAGACCTTTTCGAACGTCACCACAACTCGAAAATAGACAGAAGGATCAAGTCCCAGACCGTGTACATCCATCATTTATCTGAGACAACTTGCTTGCTTCCGTATCATCTTTATCAAAGACGTACTAATTAAAGTGCCAACATTAAGACAACACGGTACACACCCACCGTACATCTTCCTTCGGGTCCTCCGGACCTAAGGTCGAGACCAACACAGTGATTGATCAAGACACTATAGCCGAGTCTGTGGCTGAAGAGACTCGAACAAAGGAACCATTACTGCCCAGTCACTTCGATACATAGAGTGGAGATACCATCAATAAGCGACAATTTACTCTATTTCACGTACTTTCACTAACTTTTGAGGCTCCACGAGATGTTTATATCTTATGTTAGTAAAACTTTCGTGAATCGAAACATCTCCTAACACACTTAATTACACATAACTACTTCTTTGTGCAAAGTAATCCATTTTTGACTTTCATTTTGAACGTATGAAATCTTACACTTATATTTGCGCGGTTGAAAACATTGTGATTAAAGTTCCACATCATATAATTAAAGTTCATCCTGTAAATACTTTTTTTTTGTATTTTTGTTTTGACTCTACAATTTTTACAAGTTGTGACAACGGAGATTGAATAAGAGTCTCGGGTTCTCAAAATGTCAAGAGTACATTCTTTAAATGTACTCCCAATTTATGGCCAGTCGACAACACAATCAGTGAGTCAGCACAGACTGAGCACCGATGGGGTACCTGACATCGGACGGGTCGAGGAGACAGGTACACTAAAAGGTCCGTTCTTATGACCTCACCCATCGGTAAGGGAAGAGGTCCCCTAGAAGGGTTGGATCTTTAGTTTGGGTCCAGAGGTCGTAAGGTCCACCTAAGAAAAGGTAGACTCGGTGACGACGACGATTCAGCGAAGTCAGCACAGCTTGTGACACGCTGGGGTATCTGCCGTCGGGCAGTCCGAGGGGGTAGGGACCCTAAGAGGTCCGTTCTTGTGACCTCACCCAACGGTAAAGGAAGAGGTTACGTACTTTCACTTTTCACTTTCATTTCAGCGGGTCAGCACGGACTGAGAATCGCTGGGGCACCTGACGTCGGGTGGTCCGAGGAAGCAGGTATCCTAAAAGGTCCGTTCTCATGACCTCACCCCACGGTAACGGAAGAGGATGGGTAGCCATAGACACTGGTCTAGGACTCTAGAACGGTACATGTGGTCCATACTCAATACAAAGATGACGAGAAGAACCTCATTAGTGACCAATTAAACTGATTACCAACGATCAGAAAGGTTCATATATATAAACACACACCACACGCACAACTCATCGTGTTGTCAAAGTAATCGGACCGTTTCACGACGTAGGTGCTTAAATATCTGTTTCCAGGAAAACTACACAATTACTAGAATTTTCCGAATCACGGTGACCCTTGACACACGTAAAAAAGAAATAGAGTAGACTTAGAATTCATAAAAGGACCTACCGGTAACTTGTATTCAAATTACAATCGACCTACTTATTTCACAATCAATGACATAAGAGAAGTTTTATTTGTATCGGAACAATGTCGTTGTCGCTCCACTCGAAAGTAAACTGAGACCGTTTCTACTTAAAACGAATTTGTAAAACATCGCCGAATATTTCAAACCGAAGAGATATCATATAATTTTCTAAATAAATCTATAACTACTATTTAAACCAGTTTGACTGTTTCGTAGAACGTGAAAAACTACTAAAGATAAAAAAAGGGGGGTTTATATCGATTTCGAAATAGATAGTAGTACCTCTCAATCTTTTCAGCTCACTGGTGAAGAAAAAAGTTTGGTTATATGTCATTAAAAGATACAATGTAAAGAGTCCATGGTATTAGACCCTTCTCATCACTGTTTTGAGTCTATGTGCCGTTCCTTCGAACTCATTTGTACGATTCCTACTACGAGCGGACAACATACGTAGACCACAATACGTGAATTTGATTTATCCTTTTAGAATGAGTAGAGCCATCTTTTTGTCCCATTTCTAATGTTGAACCCCTGAAGCACTATAAAACAGACACACGTCAAACAGTTTTCCGTTAAATAGATTTCGACCTTTTCCTATACCAAACCGACTGATTTGACACCTCACTATGTTTACTATGAATTGCTATTTTTACGAATCCCCTTAAAAGCCCCGCGAGTTTAGTTAACATGTCATGACACACCCACATTTCTCGTCTGAAGAAAGAGACGAAGAGATAAACGTGGTCAAAAGTTTTGACACTTTCAACGACTGTAAAATATGGTGTACGACCTGGCAACTTAGTGTTAAAAGCACCAGTGAACATTTACACGGACCACCGCCTCCCTTTCGAACAAACACGAGGGACCCTGTTTGCACAAAGAGGACACGGGGAGGAGCAAAAGTTAGCGTGGCCCAGGAAAGCAAAACCTTAGGTCCCCTTAGGTCCCGAGAGATGAGACTCTCACTGAACCCTCTTGAGACCTCGATGGAACAAAGGTATCTACAAAGGACTTCCCTCCGACTTTCATACTAAGTCTTTGTGTTTAGAAGGTCAGGAGTTTGTTTTTACTAGAAAGACTAGCACACGGTGGACTTCCTTAAAGAAGGAGGGGTTGTGACCCTAACCCTTCAGGACTTCTATAAAGTCGCCCCGATCAATCAATTCGAGTAAAAGACAGAGTAGTGATTTTGCCCCGGTGACTATCAATCACTATTTACTAGTCATTAACCACTTTACTATGATCATAAATTTTACCCCGATGACTGAGAATAATTTCACCCAAAACACTGATAGTTTACTTTGTTACACTCGGTTTACGAACTACATTCCGATGTATCATTATCAACGTCAATAATGATAAAAAGAAAAACAACCTTCCCTCCTCTTCCTCCTCCCTATCCGGTGACTGTATCATCCCCTAAAAAGAGGAAGGGTCAATATGGGACCCTCCAGCGTCTTAACCACGACTTCTTTCCGAAACAGGAAGTACCAGTTTCTCCCGAAGAAACCCCAACCAAACCCCCCTAGTCGTTCTCTTTAGGGTTTACTCCACTTCTCTCTCCTACAACCTCCCATGGTGTAAGATTACACAAGTAAAAATTCCAAGAAATTGAAAAGTTTCGTGGTTCAGTAGACGACTGCACAAAAGTGTTACATACCCATTTCAACCGTCTCATCCATAAGAAGGGGATGTTCGCTCCTTTCGTCTCGGGACTCCCCATTTCCTTGAGTGGAAAACAGTATGTTGTTCAATCACCATTTTGACCCTAACCCTGGGGTCAGAGTCTAAGACTCGTGTAGTGGGTAAACGATACACTGTAGGAGTCTCAGTTTACTGGAACAAGTGTCCGAACACAAGTCTGGACCCAGGGTTGACTACTCGGATAACAACCGTTGAACGTTTTGTCGTCCTTACTGTCTGTACCATCTAAGTACCAGGTTTCCTGGTCACAGTCGCTCTCTACCGACCTCCTTGTCGTAGACTCGGTCCACTCAAAAGTAAAGGACCGACACTCCCTCCAAAGATGGACTTGGACCCGGTCCGTCTCAGTGACTACCCCCTCTAGACTGAGGTCGGGTCTCGGGAGAGATGTCGAAACGACGTTGACTCGAAGTCTCAGGGCACTGATGCGACTTTCCTTACTTTTCCTCAACGGCCACTACAACTCTTTACAGTCCTTTCACACTAAGACTGTCGTAAGGTAGTCGAAAAGAGAAGGAAAGGAGAAAAAAAGTGAGGTAAATATTTTTTACCCAGACCTTTTAATCTCTCTCTGAGATATTTACAATTCGGAAACACAATACTGAACTTAACGTTTTAGGAACCCCCGTAACTTAAAGGTTTGTAAAACCCCATCGACGTTTTAAATTAAAATCCATCTTTTCTCAATTGACTCCCAGTTACATTAAGGGTTTAGTAGTCACACGTTTAGTAGATTCGTATACACTTTTTAAGTTGTCGAATTTCCATTAAAAGACCCTTTCATTTTTATTATGTGACCATAAATCGGTCTTTATTCTTAAACCTTGTAAAGAAATACGTATCCTTAAGAGATCATCCTTTTAGTATTCAATTACACCTCATGAATATCAGATAAATAATTGAATCCCGAAGGGACAACCGAGTCTGTCATTTCTTAGACGGACGTCACGCCCTTTGGGTTCAAGTTAGGGGCCCCAACCCTTCTAGGGGACCTCTTCCCTTACCGTTGGATGAGGTCATCAGAACGGACCTCTTAGGGTACCTGTCTCCTCGGACCGTCCGATATCAGGTATCCCAACGCTTCTCAGTCCGGACTGACTCGCTGATTGAATATCTCTTCTCAATTCCACCATATCTATTTTGTCTATAAAATTTTGATTTCGTCTACTTGAGTTCCGTTTTTGATCTTTCTTCTTTCCTTTTTCCTCTCCCAGTATCTTGTAATCACTCTTGAGGACCCACACCCTTTAAAACTAACTCGTACATGTTGTTTACACATGAACTTAAAGGAACACCGGACTCTTTTCGACCACGGTCTTACTTAACCTATCGGGAGTAAAGGAAAGACCATGATCTCACGGACAAAGTAAGAAAGTAAGTGAGTGAGGGAGGGAGGGAGTAAGTGAGAAAAGTCACTTTGAATAAATAGACAGAAAGTAATGACACCGAGGTACGATGCGTGATCTTTATACCGTCACTTGTACCAGGTCTTTATCAATAGAAGTACCTCGAATATCAAAAGAACCCTTCCGTACATCTATTTAATAATGATATACTATTCTACACATGTCTAGCCGATCTGTACGTCTCTTCATATTCTCGTAGGTTATCTACGTAAATTAGAACTCACCTCCAATCCCTCCAAAGACAATGAGTCACTTTGTAAAATTCGTTGAGGTGGAACGATCATTGTTTATCGAACGACAACCTAAAGTCCTGATGAAAAGTTTTCGTCTCAGACTAAATAAACGTGTGCTGAATTTTTGATTGCTTAACTTGGTTACAGTTGTTCTTGAGACCCGAAGGGACCATCGAGTCACCATTTCTTAGGTAGACGTTACGTCCCCTGTGTTCTCTGAACCCAAGCTTGGGACCTAACCCTTCTAGGGGACCTCTTCCTTTACTGTTGGGTGAGGTCATAAGAAGAGTCCTTTTAGGGTACCTATCTCCTCGGACCGCCCGATACCAGGTACCCCAGCATTTCTCACCTGTGTTGACTCGTGTCGTTGATAGATGACAAAAAATAAACCACTAAATACCGAACTTTATCCCGGACGGAATAACTTACAAAAGGAAGTATGCACTAAAGATAGGACAAAGACCCAGGGAAACGATAGAGATGTCTATCGAAATTATACTCTCGAACCGAATCAGTATTTTGGGACAAGACAACCAAATGGGGTCAGAACTTACTATTTTATCCTACTCGATTAATTAGTCTTATAATTATGAGGGTCCTGGGAAACCTCTTGATTGATCTCAAAATTTACGTTAAACTTTCCATCTCACCATGTTATTTTTCGACTTTTAGAAACAAACTTCTTATCATAATATTCTATGTACACTTTATAAAACGACCCGGTAGTCTTCTCAAGTCTAAAATGTCATATCTCTTAAGGAGATTCCGTCTCCGTCTCATCACATAAATTCTTACACCCTCTTTCAGGGCAAGACCAAGACGGAGAAAGATCAGTACTCTTGAGCCCATCCAATATGTTAGACAACCACGGAGGTAAAGAAGTAGACGTCGTATTCCTATTACCATAAATAGAACATCTCGACAATACTCCCGATATACTTCTCTGGATTCCTTGAGTCGGGTCACGGACCGAGAGTGTTTCCGAGTTATTTACAATCAATAAGAATTATAATCCTATCTTTGATATCCCAAAACTGTCATAAAATCGAACGATATTATAAACTTAACCTTAGATGTTTTCTGTAGAGAAAGTTCTCCTTCGTCTTACTTGTTTCCTGTTTACCGGTGTCAAAACAAGTAAGTTTCTAAGGTGGTTCAGTTGTACTTACTCCTTTTTCCCAACACTTCGTTTGTAGATGGAACAAGAACATCAAAAGCAATGTGACTTCTTCAGTCCCTTCGGGCCCTAAGATGTCTCTTCACTGGAAACTTTCTCCGTCCCGGACGACTCCGGACCTCTTCGACATCCGTACCACCAATTCTCGTGTCTGAGATCGCGGTTAGAGTTGGGGTCGATGTAAACCACGGACCCGCTGGAACCCGTTTAATGGATTGGAAAGACACGATGATAAAGGAGGACTCGTTTTCTCCTATTATTTTCGTGGATACAGTGTCCTAAGAACACTCCTAATTTACTTTATGAACTTTTTACGGGGTTTGTCACTACCGGACAGTGAGAATCATTTTAATCGATGATGATAAGCAAACTGATCCTACATTCGAGAACTGTGTCGTCCATGAAAAACGGACAAAAGAAGAAAAGTGAGTACACCGAGGTCCTGAACTTTTCACGGACTGTACCGTCGACGAGTCATTTATGGACGACTCACTCTTTTATATACTTTCGAGACAATCAGTTTATTCTAATTTTTCGACCCGATTGTACAACTTTTATTAACTTCGATCCACTACCCAGGTATTCCTAGATAATCTACTAGGAGAGGTGAAAAACAAACTAACTCAAATATTATTTTACATTTTTTTCTCTGACTTTCACTTTCACGACCAACTGAGAGACACTGGGGTGGTCCGAGGAGACAGATACCTTAAGAGTTCCGTTCTTATAACCTCACCTAAGGGTAAAGGAAAAGGTCCTCTAGAAGGACTGGGTCTCTAGCTTGGACCTAGAGGGTGTAACTTCCGTTTAAGAAATGACAGACTCGGTGCTCCCTTCATTAAATTTTTTTTTCTCTGATCTGACTACATTATTAACCTGTCTCGGTCCGTAATTTTTTTGAAAAAATAAAAAACAATGTCGAAGTCTTTCATTTTTCTGCAAAATATGATATTTTGTATACGTTGCAAAACTTCTATGTGATGTCATGATGATCTCTGACCCCTTTGACACAAGGGGTTTCCTGTAAACAAAGAGAAAATTCCTAAGACTACCGTTCGTTCTTAAATCTATTTTTACCTGTCTCGACCAGACAGTCGACCGTGTCAAGACAGAATAGTAATGGGACAGTAGTGTGTGGCTTCCCGACTTTCCCCGGAACCTCCACCAGGCAGACGGAGGGAACCTCCAACGAGTCCACAGACAGACGTACCAGGGGAGGGACAAAGTCGCGAAACCGTCGAGGGAATCGAAGTCCGGTCTCCAGTGGTAGGGGAGGAGATTTCAGAGTCCTCTGAGGACCGGGACTGTGTCGGAAGGGAAACCTGGAGACGGGTCTAGTGCGAGGTCGGGACAGTCAAGAGAACTCACAGGGAAGAGCAAAACGGGGTAAGTCCACATTATTGGACCCGGTACCTTGTATGTGGACTCACGAGTACACTGAAACACACCCTATACCGGAGGCCCTCGACGGGTACCAAGGAACACTATCGAGACCACTCTCCTGAAGCGAAACATCATTTGAAACAAGTCCGGGGGTCCCAATGACCAGTCCTAAAAGGAGGATCGGAGAACGGGGAACCCTTCGTAATAGTATCTCCACATTTCTCTGGGTAAAATTATCAAGAATCTATCCCAGACACCTTTCTCTTGAGGTATCAGTGGTAGGAACTCAAAAGTTCCACCTTTCGTACCTTTGAAACCTCTCGTAAAAACCATTGTGTTCTTGAATAAAATTTACGCTATGTCACCTAAGAACAATAAGTACCCTCAAGACAAGACATTTCAGTGAAACTTACGACTTCATCACTTATGACTTGGTAACGAAAATCCCCTTTGTACCCCAAACCAAGGATGGTCAGACACCAGTATTGTAAAAACAGTAGTTAGTTATGTTTTGGAACAAAATCCACACAAAACACAAATCTACGGAATAAATGATATAAGTAATCGTAACTTAAGTGTCGATAGTCACGACATTGACTCCACACTTGTTGAATAGATTGTCTAGACAGGGGACCCTCGACGTAGAGTCGGAAGAACGTGAATCTTTGTGATCTACCCTGAAGTCGAGATACAAACCCCGGTACAACGTGTCGTTTTAATGGTTGTTTTTCGTGTTACTACATTTTTGGACCGTGAATCGCCTGGAACTTTTCCTGTGAGCAAATATAGTATTCTTAACTTTGTTCTTCCGTCTCGCACTGAAACAAACTGGGGTCGACTCTTACACACGTAGTCCGTTATGTTTTAAAAGTGACGAAGAGCACAGAAGTCTGTTGATAGTTTCACGACGTAACGAAACCCCGAATGTTTCTTTCAAATCGTTCATCTTCTTAAACGTTTATACCTTAGGTACTCTTTACTCCTAACTGACATATAGGTACTTCAAACACGTCATCCAGTAATATAAATTATTTTGTTTTCTACGTTAAATGATGTACACACAATGTTTTATAATATACATCAGTACATTTTAGTACAAAGAAGTAAGGTATAGAAACTAGGTCCTCTAGACCTTACTCTTTTAATCTAATATTCCACTCGATTTTTTTAAATTTCTAAATATACTAGAGAATTCGAAATTTGAAAATCCGATATCTATAATAAATATATAAATATATGTAAAATACATAAATAATATAGTACAGTATAAAACAGAAGACATATCGAATTTTAAAGGAAATAACGTCACCTTTTCCAACTTGACTCTGTTAAAAGTCACTAATGGACTTTATGACACAAATATGGATTTCTTATATAATTGTAGATAAAATTTAATATCAACCAAATATTATAATATAATTAAGGTCCACGTTGTATCACTAAGTCATAAAAGTATTTAATATGAAGTAAATCTCAATAATATTTTATAACCGATATAAAGGACGTAAAATGTTATATAGGAACATCGAATGAATAAAATATGTATCATCAAACATAATTTGTGACATTCAGATTGGACTTTCAAAAAGAGGACGTGGGACCACTCCTTAATAGTCATCCTCCATAGATCACAATAATAGTGAGACATTTTTAGTAAAGATTTAAATGTAGAAATCGTAGAAACTTCCTGTCTCTTCGAAGTGTAAATTCTATAATACTACCCTTTCGACGACATCGAAATTCACCAGTATACCTTATATAATCCTGGAAAGTGACTCTTCGTCTCCTCTCAAAACCGAAAGACCTAATCGTTTAGTCCTCTATCTTTTTACCTCCAAAGTCTGATCCTTCCGAAAGATTGAGATTCGTCGATCACTCACACAAAAACGAAGGGGTCAGAACCCTCAGTCGGAGAACATTGAGTCAACACCTCACGAATATGGGGACAATGGAGTAGAAGTGCCTACATCGCACTACTACCTTAAAACCCCTACTGACCTGTAAAAAATTACGTACAACTAACGCTCCTTCCATGAAAAGTCCTAGGTGACCACGAACTCCGTCACCATCTTTTTTTTTTTCGATAGGTCCTTCTATTTAGTCTTGTCACGTATGAGAAAATGAGGACCCTAGGTTTGACAAGGACTTATAGTGTGGTCGTTCCGTTTATTTTCTGACTCACAGGTAGGTCTGGGATTCTCATCCCTATCTACAGTATTTTGTGTGGGGTGGACCGGGTCTGTACTCCTCCATCCGAGTGAGGTCCACACTTTAGGAAATCGGAACACCTGAAATTAAACCAGAATCCCTACACAATGTCCTTCATACGAGATAACCTGAGTCAACCTTGGGAGAGTGACCTCACCTTACAAGACACACTTGAACAAAAATGTGTCACCTCTTACTCCTTCACTATATACTTTGTCAATTTGGAATCCACATACCAAGAATGTCCCATGTGTCGCGTCTTACTTCTTTGTGTCTCCTACACCCCCACTCCTCTTCCTTCGTACCTTTATTCTGTCTCCAACCTAAGCTCTCAGGTCAAGTGAGGGTCACCTCAGTGAACCGTGTGACGTGTACAATTAACGTCGTGTACTACAGAGTCAACCCACGACCCGTGTTGTAGACGACCCTCGACCTGGTACCAAGGGAGTCACTATGCAGAAGAGAGTCGGGAGTCACACACCAGTCCGAGTGACGAGTGTTTAAGGTGGCTTTTATCAGAAAGAAAAAGTGTGAATTTTTAAGAAAGGTTCGTTCACAAAGGAAAATTGTAAGGGTTTCGTCTAACTGAAAAACTCGAAGTACAACGAAGGTCGAGACAGTTACGGCCGAAGGTTAATCAGGGTTGTAGAGTAACGACAAAAGAGAATTCTTCAGGACTACCATAACGTGACTGAATCCCAAGTCAGACGAATACGAAAAACGTCACGAGTAATCTGGCCGTAAAGGTGGCGAGACAGAGAGACCAGAACCAGACCCTTTACGAACACTAATTGTCCTCCCAGAACTATCAGTAAGAGACAGTGGAAGTTGGGTAGTCAATACTTTGTCAATATAGGTCAATTTTCTCCTTTCCCTATAGTACCTCTCTTTCCCCCCGTAATCTATAATTTTCAGAACTCCTTCCCTCCGGTGTCCTACTTATGGTAACGTATAATTCAACGAGTCGGGTCATTTTCAGTGTCCTTTGTCGTTACTTGACAATGTCTTTTAAGAAAACTCGACAGGAGTCGGGTAAGAGAAGACGAAGACAACGACATAAACCTGTCTGTACACGGAGGTGTGTATACAGGGCGGGACTACACTAAAAAATTATTTGAAAAATAACACATAACCCCATATGGGGTGATTGTTACACACTATCAAAGTCCACTTGTCCCTTCCCTGAATCGGTATATATATATACATACGTAAGAGGGGGTTTGAGGGGAGGGTAGGACTAACGGTGTATTGTAACTCGTCTAAGGGGACACGATGTGTCATCCAGGAACAACCAATAGGTAAGATTTATATCGTCACACGTGTACAGGTAAGGTTTGAGGGATTGAGAGGGAAGGGGCGTAGGAAGATGGACTGTTTGAATTCAAGGAAGAGATTCAGACACTCAGACAAAACATTCATTCAAGTAAAACATAGTAAAGAAGAATCTAAGGTGTATCTTCCTTACAGTAAATTATAAAGAGGAGACAGACAGAATGAAGTGAGTCAAACTATTAGAGATGTAGGTGGACGGGACGAGACTGAAGACTGAACCAAAATAGGGATCTGTAATCCAAGATCCGGTAGAAATGTAGAAGAACACACTTCCAAGTACGGACTGACGACCAAAGTTCAGGAAAAGTAGGTCCTTCCTTTTCTGGACTAGTCCATTCCGTCATGGGTGAGAAGGTGAAGGGAGGAAAAAACGTAGTAAAGTAAAAGTAAAGAGACAGATCGTGAATTATGAAAGATCACATCAGTAATCAACTGACCAAATAAAAGACAGAGGAGGTTGATCTTACATTAAGATACTTCCTTCCCTGTGACAGCACAAGTCACTACACTAGAGATCCCGGACCTTGACAGGAACCGTGTTTCTCGGACGTCCTTTATAAAGAACTGAGTGACTGATACCTTACTACTCTCTTATGAAAACGTAGAACACTAAACACACATACGTTCACCAGTCGTTTCACTGACCGGACATCGTCCTCAAGTGTATCTGAGAGGGAAGGGGACAAGTGAGATTTTACGTCCGAGTCAATATCCGGGTCCCCATCATCCTAGTGATATAACAACTGAGAATTGAAAATTGAGCGACTCAAGGCAAAGACTCAATCAAAACCGGAAACCGTGTCCGGTCCTCCCACGTCATTTTTGTTTACGTGGACTGACGATCGCGCCCCTAGAACCCAACGTTAGAACCAAAGTTGAGACTGAGTGATACACTTGACACCCGTTGGATGAATTGGAGAGACGAAGACAAAAAGTAGGTATCTTACCTCTCCAACCGATCTACTACGAATTCCAGGGAACGTCAAGAACGTAAAATAGCCCAGTGGATAAATAGAAAGAAACTTACACTCGTGTCTGATAAGAGAAGTATGCTCTCATTTGTATGAACGTTCCGCAAGACGTTGGGAATTGCTTCACGACTTTTGTGAGCTTCACATCCTAGCGATACTTATACGTGGTGAGTAGAGAAACAAAGTAGTTTCTAGGAGGTTAGTGCGTAAAGAAACGGTACACGAAATCCTCAGAGACATGAACTTCACCTGAATTGTTTAGTGGGAAATATACATGTGTCGTAAAAGTAACGTCCCATAGTCACAAAGGGATGTTAGACAGTACTTCACGATAACAAATATTTCTTCATTTTCCTACTCGACGAACTTAAGAATTCCCAGTAGTTATGTAATCTAAGACAGTGACGGCGTACAATCTTCGGGCCTCAATGTTTATGTAGAATTGTAAAAATTACGTGATGTACTAGGGTGGTCTTCGTGGACCAAAGATGTACTCAATTTGTATGGTGAACGGTTTTACAATGGGGTGTAACTTCACCTAGACGACTCACACGAAGAACTGTGGGAATAAGTGAGAAGTTAGCTAACGTCAAACTTGGGAAGAGGAACCAAGAGACTTGGACGAGTACGAAAAAAAAAAGTTACAAATTAAAAATCAAAAATAACTTCATATCAATTAAGTCATGATATATTCAATATCCACATCTTATATGACTAAGTGTTTAAAATTTCCAATATGAGGTAAATATTAATAGTATTTTATAACTGTTATAAGGGACACAACATGTTATATAGGAACATCGAATAAACTATGTATTAACAGACACGAAGAATTAAGGGATGGGGATCCGAGGTAGTGACGTCTACCACTAACGTCGGTACTTTAATTTTCTGCGAATGAGGAACCTTCTTTTCAATACTGGTTGGATCTATCGTATAAGTTTTTCAGGCAGATCAGTTCCGATACCAAAAAGGACACCAGTACATACCTACACTCTCAACCTGACACTTCTTCCGACTCTCGACTTCTTAACTACGAAAACTTGACACCACAACCTCTTCTGAGAACTCTCAGGGAACCTGACGTTCCTCTAGGTTGGTCAGGTAAGATTTCCTCTAGTCGGGACCCTAAAGAAACCTTCCTTACTACGATTTCGACTTTGAGGTCATGAAACCGGTGGAGTACGCTTCTCAACTGAGTCACCTTTTCTGAGACTACGGCCCTCCCTAACCCCCGTCTTCCTCTTTCCCTACTGTCTCCTACTCTACCGACCTACCGTAGTGCCTGAGCTACCTGCACTCAGACTCACTTGAGGCCCTCAACCACTACCTGTCCCTCCGGACCGCACGACACTAAGTACCCCAGCGTTTCTCAGCCTGTGCTGACTCGTTGACTTGACTTGACTCCGAGGGAGAGAACGAAACTTTATCCACGACGGTAGATTTGCGGTTTGGACGTCAGTAAACAATCAGACACAGAATAAACTACCTAGGTCCTGTCCTAAGGGAACGGGAGAATGATATAGGATGAAGCAAGAACGTGACTTAGGGTGTTGGTACGAAACATATCAGCGAAGATACGGATCTTACAAGGGTCGGGTTGGACGGACCGTTTGAGAACGAGTATGGAAACTTCTACACCGAATTTGTAGAGTAGGAGAAACTTCGGCAAGACTGAAAGAGAGGGATAAGAACCTTTTTGATCAAAAGAGAGGAAATATAATCGTAATACGGTTATGTATGGTTTTAATGTCATAAATAAGAGATACCTTGTTGTCTGACCAAGGTTTAGCCCTTTCCTCATACAATTCCGACATATAAAAGTGGGACGAATAAATTGAATATACGTCTCATGTAGTACTCTTTACGACTTGACCTACTTCGTGTGTGACCCTAGGTTTAACGGTCCTCTTTATAGCTATTGGAGTCTAAACGTCTACTGTGGTGGGAATACCATCTTTCACTTCTTATTGATTTCTCGGAGAACTACTTTCACCTTCTCCTCTCACTTTCTCAACCGAATTTTGAGTCGTAAGTCTTTTGATTCTAGTACCGTAGACCAGGGTAGTGAAGAACCGTTTATCTACCCCTTTGTCACTGTCGAAAATAAAAAAACCCGAGGTTTTAGTGGCGTTTACCACTAACGTCGGTACTTTAATTTTTTACGAACGAGGAACCTTCTTTCAATACTGGTTGGATCTGTCGTATAATTTTTCGTCTCTGTAATGAAACGGTCGTTTCTAGGTAGATCAGTTTCGATACCAAATAGGTCACCAGTACATATCTACACTCTCAACCTGACACTTCTTTCGACTCGTGGTTTCTTAACTACAAAAACTTGACACCACAACCCCTTCTGAGAATTCTCAGGGAACCTGACGTACCTCTAGGTTGGTCAGGTAGGATTTCCTCTAGTCAGGACTTATAAGTAACCTTCCTGACTCTATGATTTCGGTTTTGAGGTTATGAAACAGGTGGACTACACTTCTTGACTGAGTAAACTTTTCTGGGACTACAACCCTTACTAACTCCCGCCCTCCTCTACCCCTGTTGTCTCCTACTCTACCGACCTACCGTAGTGGCTGAGTTACCTGTACTCAAACTCATCCGAGGCCCTCAACTACTACCTGTCCCTTCGGACCACACGAAGTCAGGTACCCTATAGTTTCTCAAGCTGTACCGACTCACTGACTTGACTTGATTTGACTGTCAAAAAACGTACAGACATAGTGCATGACTCTTAAGTAACATCTATTCCTAAACGGAAAAGTTCAAAATATAAGAATCCGTATCGGACTACGAAAGGTATTTACAAACAACTTACTTACTTCCTTCCTTCCTTATGTATCCTGAATTAAAGACCGGGGTTTTGGTTTCAATATTTTACTAGAACTAAACACATATACTTCATGAAAAAGTTTACCGAAAGACCCATCAGTATCCTAACTTTCCATTCAAGTCTCCTAAAATACTCAGGGTACTTCCTTCAGACATCAATTTGAACCGTACTTAGTTCAAAACGAAAATAAATTTAATTACGTAGGTTAATTCTCTACAATTAATATAATTGGATGATCGTTCCCCTCCTCTTGACAATACTACTAACTAAAAAGAGGTAGTATTTTACGTCGAACGTACCAGATCTGTGTGATTACTTCACTTTAAACACGTCGTCAGACACTTAACTAACTCAACCGTTTCGAAGTTTATGTACTTTTTTATACCGACAGTAATTAAAAAATGATGAAAAATTAAAAATTAACTTTTTTACTAAATCATAGGTTTAATTTCTTTTTGCATCATCTCTTTATTTTAGTGACATTATAGACAGTAACATTCGTTGTCTATAAAATTAACAAAGTGCAATGGAAGTGTATGTAAGAATAAAAGCCCGTCAACGTTAACACCCTACAAAAAACAAACAGACTTCTGAGAGATATACACCTGTAAAGTTTACCTATATATCGTTATAAATGGTTCTCTATAAAAATGTTTACGATCAAAGAAAATCGATCTTTTTAAATCGGTCGATTTTAGAGATCTAAGAGTCACTACATTGAACCCCTTTTCTTTTATAGAGACTCTCGGTTATTCAAGCCATTCAACATTTTCATTTGTGTAAGAAAATGACATCCTAAAGGGTTTCCGATATTATAACAGTCTCCGAAATTAATTTTTTTTATCCTATTATACCGCGTAAAAGAAGTACAATTAAAATTGTACTTTTGAATTTTTTTATGTGTTATTTTACAGACAAGATGTCTATCCACGAACCTTGTGTGAAACCTTTAGTCGTCACCCATCATAAGACACGACAACAACAAATCACGCGTCAACACAGGTACCTGACATCGGGAGGTCCGAGGAGATCGGTACCCTAAGATGTCCGTTCGCATGACCTCACCCAACGATAAAGGAAAAGGTCCCCTAGAAGGACCTAACCGTCCGTCTAAGAAATGACGACTCGGTAGTCCCTGCAGGGTAAAACACCACAACGATATTGTATTAAATGATCGGGTTAGAAGATGACAACCTGTTTCCATAAGTCAGTGTGAACACTATTTCGGGTTCTAGGAATTGTACCCGATATTTGTGCACTCTAGACCAGACAGAACCAAATTAAGGGCAGACAGAAGACGAACTGAAGACACGAGGAGGGTGAAACCAAAGGAAATCAGGAACTTGAGTGATTCGGAAAAGGGTACGTCCATCCCGAAAAAATGTACCACGAAAAACTGAAATTATATATTGTCGGGTAAATAGAAGAAAGGAAAATAACTCGGTAAATCATTAAATGATGGTTATAAAAGTCCTTTGTATTAATCATTGAATCTCTTTATCTCGTGATAACCAAAGTAGAAGATGGTCGTGAGACAACGTACCGTTAAAGGACATAAAGGTCCTTGTAGGTTAGCACAAAGTACTAATACCCACAAACGGATCGTCTTGGTTTCCTCTTTCCGGGTATTATCTAGTGTTAGGGTTTATAGTCATTGAAAGTCTGCCTAATAAAATAAGAGAACCAATTATTCTAACAGTCACAAAAAGAAATTTCCTAAAAGTCTTATATACAAAGTCTTATATACAAAATATCGAGTACTCCTGAAACGAGTCACACTGTTCCTTCACCGTTAAACGAGAGAAGGTGTGAGAACTTCCGGATACCACGAGATTTCCTTCACTCCCTACTGACAACTGGATGAATCGAATTGGAGGGTTCTTACGTTTTACTCTGGACCCATGTGTGCACAAGGAGTCGTAAAACGAACATCCGTCAGTAAAATAGTAATTTATCCTACTTTTGTATCTTCTTTACAAATAGTTTTTACATTCATTCGGGTTTCGTATCTTCCTTCAAAACCAAGTTGGGTAACTAAAATGTCTCCGTGTTTCCGTCTAGGACTCGAACCCAGTGACTTACTGAAGTCTTCTATGGTGAGTACATCTGACACTACACTTACTCCAAAGACCTTAACAAGGTGAATCCTCGGGGTAAGTCTCTTCCATTCTCTAGACAACCTCAAACGAAAAAAAAAAAAAAAAAAAAAATGAAATATTATGAGATAACCAAAACGGTATGTAACTGTACTTAGGTGGTGCCCACATGTACGCTAGGGTTTGTACTTGGGGGGAGGGTGGAGGGAGGGGTGTTGTAGGGAGACCCAGTAGGGGCACGTGGTCGGGGTTCGTACGACATAGGACGTAGTCTGTATCTGACCACTAAGCTAAGAATGTACTATCATATGTACAAAGTTGCGGTAAGAGGGTTTAGTAGGGTGGGAGAGGGAGAGGGAGACTCAGGTTTTCAGGTGATATGTGTAGACACAGAAAAAACGACAGAACGTATGTCCCAGTAGTAACGGTAGAAAGATTTAAGGTATATATACACAATCATATGATATAACCACTAAAAGAAAGACCGAATGAAGTGAGACATATTAGCCGAGGTCAAAGTAGGTAGAGTAGTCTTGACTAAGTTTACATAAGAAAAATTGCCGACTCATTATGAGGTAACACATATACATGGTGTCGAAAGAATAGGTAAGTAGACGACTACCTGTAGATCCAACAAAGGTACAGGACCGATAATATTTGTCACGACGCTACTTGTAACCCCATGTACACAGAGAAAGTTAAGACCAAAGGAGTCACACATACGGGTCGTCACCCTAACGACCCAGTATTCCATCAAGATAAACGTTAAAAAATTCCTTAGAGGTGTGACAAGAGGTATCACCAACATGATCAAACGTAAGGGTGGTTGTCACATCCTCCCAAGGGAAAAGAGGTGTGGGAGAGGTCGTAAAGAACGAACGTCTAAAAACCTAACGTCTGTAAGACTGACCACACTTCACCATAGAGTAACACCAAAACTAAACGTAAAGAGATTATTACTCACTACAACTCGTAGAAAAGTACACAAACAATCGGTAGGCATACAGAAGAAACCTCTTTACAGATAAATCAAGAAACCGGGTAAAAAACTAACCCAGTAAATAAAAAGACCTTAACTCGACGTATTCAATGAACATATAAAAACTCCAATCAACAAACAGTCAACAAAGTAAACGATAATAAAAGAGGGTAAGTCTTCCGACAGAAAAGTGGAACGAATATAAAAGGAAACAACACGTCTTCGAAAATTAAAATTAATCTAGGGTAAACAAATAAAAACGAAAATAAAGGTCTTAAGACCCTCCACCTAGTATCTCCTAGGACGACACTAAATACAGACTCTCACAAAACGGATACAAGAGGAGATCCTCAAAATATCAAAGACCAGAATGTAAATCTAGAAATTAGGTAAAACTCAAATAAAAACACACGCCACAATCTTTCACTAGATCAAAGTAAGAAAATGTTCACCAACTGGTCAAAAGGGTCGTGGTGAACAATTTCTCTAACAGAAATGAGGTGACATATAAGAACTGAGGAAACAGTTTCTATTCCACAGGTATACACACACCTAAATAGAGACCCGAAAGATAAAACAAGGTAACTAGATATACAGACAGAAACACGGTCATGGTATGACAGAACTACTGACACCGAAACATCATCTCGGACTTCAGTCCGTTCAACTAAGGAGGTCAAGGAGGTCGTTAGAAAGAGTTCCAACGAAACCGATAAGCTCAAAAAAACATAAAGGTATGTTTATAACTTTAATAAACAAGATCAAGACACTTTTAATAGAGACCATCGAACTATCCCTAACGTAACTTAGACATCTAACGAAACCCATCATATGAGTAAAAGTGATATAACTAAGAAGGTTAGGTACTTGTACCATATAAAGAGGTAGATAATCACAGGAGAAACTAAAGAAAGTAGTCACAAAAGATCAAAAGATATATATCCAGAAATCAAAGAAATCCATCTATATAAGGGTTCATAAAATAAGAAAAACAACGTTACCACTTACCTTAACAAAGGAATTAAAGAAAAAGATGAAAGAGTAATAAGCACATATCCTTACGTTCCCTAAAGACACACAACTAAAATATAGGACGTTGAAATGATATAAGTAACTAATCGAGATCATTAAAAGACCACCTCAGAAATCCCAAAAGACACATCTCCTAGTCCAGTAGACGTTTGTCACTCTCAAAATGAAGAAGAAAAGGTCAAACCTAAGGAAAATAAAGAAAAAGACGAGACTAACGACACCGGTTTTGAAGGTCTTGATACAACTTATCATCGCCACTATAGTCCGACGGTGAGTATTGTCTTAGTTCTTAATTCGTAATTTTTATAATAAATAAAATTTAACCTCCTATTAACGAAGTGTTATAACACAACCAAAGACGGTATGTAGTTGTACTTAGTCGGTATCCATATGTATACCGGGGAGGGAGAACTTGGAAGGAAGGTGGAGGGTGGGGTTGAGTGGGGAGATCTAACAGTGTCTCATGGTCAAACTCGAGGGACTCAGTATGCCGTTTAAAGGTGACCGATAGATAAAGTATGCACCACTACATATACAAAGGTACGATGAGAGAGTTAAGTAAGGTAGGAGGGGTTCTTAATTTGTAAAAACCATCTGAGTTCTCTACCACTTTAATTACATTTGGTTTTTCACATTTCATAGTTTAAATCTAAAACTTTAGTTAACTGAGTTAGGTTCGACACCTTTTGGACTGAACTCCAATAAAGTCAACCTTTCTGGAATCTCTACTCAATTCATTGGTGTTCGTGATAATATCCATTGGGTTTCCAACATCGACACTTTACGAGATCACCTTGGGATCCGACTTCATTATCTCTATCTCATAGGATTCGACTTAACCAGTCTTGTGTTGTCTTTATAACACGAGTCAAGATCTTCAGTGTAAAAATTTAAAAATTTTAACTTTATGTCAACTAAGTGTCACAACACAATGAAAATCCACATGTCGTTTTAATAACATAGTATAGATAGATATATACATATATTGTCGTAACAATTAGTTGATATACATAAAGAAAAATTCCAAGAAAAGGTAATATCCAATGATGTTATATGACTCATATATCCTCAGTATAAAGAATTCACCTATTATTGTTTAGAGACTAACGGTCCAGTGTACGTACCATGGATTATCGTTGAATTATAAGTCGATCCGACAACGACTTAGTGGATACAACATACGTTTCGAGACCGTGTATCATCCACGAGTCAGTACAATCCAGAGGGAAAAGAAGAAACGTTCCTCCCGTTAGACTTACGATAACCACGACCGTTTACACGACTGAGTTCTGGGAAAGGTTTTTAACCCTCAATAAAGACTTCAGACACTCAGAAGTTTGTGACTCTCGAACTGGGGAGCGAAAATGTCACAAACAACACTAAGGAATATCTGTATTTCCAAACGATAATAATTCTGAAGTAACCTTAACATATTTACTGTTGGTCAAACCAAAGGGAGGGAGGGAGTGAAGAAAGGTGTAAATAACTCCTGGTACCTTTACACGATCAGAGGTCCTTAATTTTTAAATTATGAAGTACTAAAGGACCTTCTCTGAATGATATTTTCCTTCGTCTATCTGTACTTTTGTTTAATGAACGTTATATACACTACCAACATCGTTACCTTCATACACCTCCCGTGTCTATATAATTATCGTTAAGCTAAGTTATTTATGATCGAAGTTCCTGGAAGATACATAATCCATACTGCACTTCGGGACCCCCTAGGTCTATTTTGTTCCGTGTGGTAATCAACACTTCTAATTTATGAATTAGAATTAAATTTATGAATTTACACACATTCATAAGACTTTCCCCTCCGCGTCCGGTGTCACTCTCAGTCTTCTACTTCTTCCCAAACTAGACTCCGACTTACTTCCTCTACTCAAGTGGTTCGTACTTCTCTCCCCTTTGTGTCAGGTCCCTTTACGGACCTCGACTGGGGCTCTCAACCCAATTCTCTTGTATAACTTTTGACTTCGTCACACGTACTTTGGACATTTATATCCTTATCAGAAACTCCTTAATCCCACTTTCTAGAAACGCCTTAGAAGAGTCACTCTGTAGAGACCGGTGGGAGTGGACATACCCTAATTAGTGTTAAAAAAGAGATGAGACATATATAGAGACATAAACGTCTATAATGTATTACATGATACACGATTCGGTGAGTCAACACAGGTTGAGAAACGTTGGGATCTCTGACATCGGACGGGCCGAGGAACCAGGTACCCTAAAAGGACCGTTCTTATGACCTCACTCAACGGTAAAGAAGGAGGTCCCCTAGAAGGACTGAGTCCCTAACTTGTGTGTAGAGGCTACAGAGGACGTGACCGTCACCTAAGAAATGGTGATACGGAGGACCCTTCGGGGTATATTACATAATATATATATATGTGTGTGTATATATATTTATATATATGTATTTATATATATATTTCTGTAATATATATGTATATATATATATTACAGAAGTAGAGAATAGGAAAAGACTTGATGAATAAGTCTGAATGAGACAATCATAAAAGTCGTGGTTCGAATTTTGGACCCTAAACCGTGAAAAAACGCCCCGCCACTTAATTCCTTGTTAAAAGTCCCTTACCTTTTCACTTCTTACGGAAGCTATCTCTAACATGTTTTCTATTTTTATAGTACCTCTTTTCTCTCCCTTTCTTCACAATTCATTCTTCTCGATACTATCTTAGATTTCCCCTAGACCGGGTCCGATCATGTAGTCTCCTTCAAGGACTCCTTCACTATGACTCAACTCCAGACTTTCTATTTGTCCGTAATTGATTTTATTTTCTTCCCCACGAACTCCCTCGTTGGACCCGTTCTGATGACCCATCAATACCTCTACTGAAATTTGTCTGTCGTCCATTTCAGTTATCCTGAAATAATAAAGTGTTCTTCTCCACCGTTCTTATGTGTCTTCTTGACATGTTTTTTCTAGAAGTGCTGGTTCTATTAGTACTACCATACTAGTGAGTGGATCTCGGTCTGTAGGACCTTACACTTCAGTTCACCCGGAATCTTTCGTAGTGATGCTTGTTTCGATCACCTCCACTACCTTAAGGTCAACTCTATAAAGTTGAGGACTTTCTACTACGACACTTTCACGACGGGAGTCATACGGTCGTTTAAACCTTTTGAGTCGTCACCGGTGTCCTGACCTTTTCCAGTCAAAAGTAAGGTTAGGGTTTCTTTCCGTTACGGTTTCTTACGAGTTTGATGACGTGTTAACGTGAGTAGAGTGTGTGGTCATTTCATTACGAGTTTTAAGAGGTTCGGTCCGAAGTCGTTATACAGTTGACACTTGAAGATCTACAAGTTCGACCAAAATCTTTTCCGTCTCCTTGGTCTCTAGTTTAACGGTTGTAGACGACCTAGTACCTTTTTCACTCTCTCAAGGTCTTTTTGTAGATAAAGACGAAATAACTGATACGGTTGCGGAAACTGACACACCTAGTGTTATTTGACACCTTTTAAGACTTTCTCTACCCTTAGGGTCTGGTGGATTGGACGGAGAACTCTTTGGATATAAGTCAAGTCCTTCGTTGTCAATCTTGACCTGTACCTTGTTCTCTGACCAAGGTTTATCCTTTTCCTCATGTAGTTCCGACATATAACAGTGGGACGAATAAATTGAAGATACGTCTCATGTAG